>AP025071.1:26439392-26453777 GCA_036186865.1 Eustoma russellianum | reverse complement strand
TCTTGGTGCACAAATCGGATATTCCTGACATACATGAAAACGTTGTCATGGAGTCAAGGAATGCAGTGTTCTTTGAAGATGTCTTTCCGAGGAAAGACAAAATTCAAGAAGTAACAAGACTTGGTAAGCGATTGCGTGAGGCGACTCCTCAAGGAGATGAGGAACTTCGTCAAAGCAAGCGTGCCAAAATGCCAACTTCGTTTGGACCAGATTTTCTAACCTATATGGTAGAAAATGAGCCAAGGAACTTTTCCGAGGCTATGTCAACTCCAGAAGCACCATTCTGGAAAGAAGCAGTTGACAGTGAAATAGACTCGATTCTTCAAACCACACTTGGGAGTTGGTTGACCTTCCACCTGGAAGTAAACCACTTGGTTGTAAGTGGGTTTTCAAGAAGAAACTGAAAGAGGATGGGTCTATTGAAAAGTATAAAGCCAGGTTGGTAGCTAAAGGCTATCGACAAAAGGAAGGCTTTGACTTTTTGACACCTACTCACCAGTGACTAGGATCACGTCTATAAGAATGCTAGTTGCAATTGCTGCAGTCTATAACTTGGAAATCCATCAGATGGATGTAAAGACTGCGTTTCTGAATGGTGAGTTGGATGAAGAGATTTATATGGAACAACCCGAGGGTTTGTGGTTCCAGGACAAGAGTCTAAGGTTTGTAGACTCGTTAAGTCCTTGTACGGGCTTAAGCAAGCGCCTAAGCAGTGGCACTTGAAATTTGATCAAGCCATGTTAGCTAATGGTTTCAAGATCAATGAGTGTGACAAGTGTGTCTATATAAGAGCACACAGAATGCATATGTGATAGTGTGTCTCTATGTAGACGACATGCTAATCATGGGAAGTACTCGGGACATAATCTTAAACACAAAGAAGATGTTGACGAGAAACTTCGATATGAAGGATATGGGAGTTGCCAATGTTATTCTAGGAAAAGATTTCTAGGATGACTGAGGGACTCGTGTTGTCACAAACACACTATATTGAGTCTGTCCTAAAACGGTTCAATATGGATGATGTGAAACCGGAAGACCCGCTCGACTTAAGTATGCACTTAAGAAAGAATCGAGGCGAACCTGTTGCCCAGCTAAAATATTCTCAGGTAATCGGGAGTCTGATGTACATAACGAATTGTACAAGACCAGACTTAGCTTGTTCAGTAAACAAGTTGAGCAGATTTACGAGTAATCCAAGTGATGATCATTGGAAAGCTCTTAACAGAGTGATGAGGTATTGAAATACACAATGAATCTTGGATTACATTACACGAGATATCCAGCGTGTTGGAAGGATACTGCGATGCAAATTGGATATCAGACAGTAAGGACTCGAAATCCACCAGTGGATACGTGTTCACTGTTGGTGGTGCTGCTGTGTCGTGGAAATCCACGAAACAAACATGCTAGGTCCACTATGGAAGCTGAGTTCATAGCGTTGGACAAAGCTGGGGAAGAGGCTGAGTGGCTTCGGAATTTTTGGAAGATATTCCGTGCTGGCCTAAGCCAATCGCTCCTATTAGCATACACTGTGATAGTCAGTCAGCTATAGGACGTGCTCAAAGCAGCATCTATAATGGTAAGTCACGACACATACGTCGAAGACATAACACCATTAAACAGTTGATCTCTAATGGCGTGATTTCCATAGATTATATAAAATCAATGGAGAATCTTGCGGATCCGCTTACAAAAGGCTTGCCTAGAGATCAGATGTCAAGATTGACAAACGGAATGGGATTGAAGCCCATAATGCATGAATCTTTATAATGGTAACCCAACCTTGTTGACTGGAGATCCCAGAATCTTGGTTCAATGGGACAACTAAGTTATGAAGGTTCAGTAGCACTTACTCATTCCGTAAAAGTGCTGTCTGCAGAGATTTCAGGGTAAGCTAAGGCTTTTAATGATGTCCTATATCTTGATACGTCAAGTGGAGTATGGCAGAATACTCTTGATAGGAATCACCTATGTAAGTGTGAAGTGGGGCCGTGAGAAAGTCTGGGTGGCAAGATTTCTCTAAAACACTTTCTGAAACCAGGTTGTTCATGGCCAAAACGAACACAACCATGAGAACCAAAAGGGTGTTAAAGGAAATATTGTGTGAGTATCATTGTCTTGGTTCACAACAAAGGCTGACTAGTTCAAGACATCAAGTCACTACTTAGCCGAGGATCCGATGGTACATCACTATGAAAGGTTCAAAGCCAGAAGCTACCTCTTCTGATGCAATATTTCTTGTCTGACTTCTCCTCAGAGTCTGCATATGTGTCTGCATTAATTTCCATTCATGTGGGGGATTGTTGGAGAATTTAAGGTTTGGGCTTTGGCCCATCGTTGGAGATTGGAAGATAATGGGCTTTGGCCCATTAATGAATGTTGCAAAACTTGGTTGAGCAACGTACTTTGAGCTTAATGAGTTTCCGATAATGATAATCGAAAACTAATGAATCCTTAATTATCTACGTGGCGAGTAGTTAATTTTAGGATGTGGAATCACTCAATTACGATGTTGTGTGAATGTGAAATTAATGCTCAAAGTGGATGGAAAATGTTGTGGATGGGTGACGTGTCACCCTTATGGAGGAATATCACGTTGGATGTGTCCATGTGGTGTAAAAGAGCTTCTGACGGACATCGATCGATGACATCGATCGATCGATGTCACTTCGATCGATCGATGTCATCGATCGAAGTTGATCAGAGAGCTTCGATGTTTCTGTCTCACATCAGTCGATCACTTCGATCGATCGATGTTGACTTCGATCGATCGATGTATCGATCGAAGTTGGACAGAAAGGTGAGGAACGATTCTGACGTACATCGATCGATACATCGATCGATCGATGTGATCGATCGATGTCGAACAGCGTGCAGAATCTCTTCAGTTTGAGTGTTATGTTTCAAATCTGAAACTAACACTATCCTCCTGTTTAAATAAGATCAACTTGTTTTGATCTAACGGTGGTGGGGAGGCAGCTTTGATCTAACGGCCGAGATTTAAACTGTCTTAACCGCTTAACCGAATATGGTTTCCATCTAACGCTCCAGGTTTAAACCTGCTTATCTATCTTCGATCTAAAGGCTGAGATTAAACCTTCCTAATCTAGATAGGAGGTTTTAATCCAACGGCCTAAATCAAACTTCGGTTTTGATCCAACGATCACGGTTCCTTGTTCTTCAACCGACTCCCCTATATAAAGAGGGCTAAGGGTGTTCATTTGAGACACACCAAGCTCTAAGCATTTCATAAGCATTCTGCATTCGTAGCACGTGAGTCTTGCATATTGTCCGGGAGAAGTCAGGACACCTCTAGCGTTCGAAGGAGTTCAAGTTCAGCAGTGCCGCTCAACTGAACAGGTACCCGTTGTATCCTGGGAGACGATTGCTCACACCGGTTGGACACAGTATACCGGAGCAATACGTCTTAAGGACAGAGTCCTCGACTCGCCCCGGGTTTGATTTATTTTATTGTTTCATATGCACACGTTGTACGACTGCGTCTTGGTACAGGATTGATGTCTCCAACAGTTATTATATGTTGAAATTGATATGTTGATGTGCACGTGTGTCAAGTGCAATCTGAGAGCATAAGGATGGCCGTGGCCATCGGCTACTGAGGTCTAGTTTCTTTTCATTATATACATACACATTTTAATAGTTATTTGATGTTAAAATTTTTTTGATAATTTCACATATGGATTCTTTCATGTATACATTATGTGTAGGTGTACGTTATATATAGGTTTTGTATGTGTCGTGTGTGTGCAAGCATGTTGGAGGCAGTGGCTTTTCAGCCATTATTGAGAATGTGGCATTTTCTTTAAGCTTTAATTGGTGACATTTTATCTTATATAGAATTGAATATGTTGTCCTCTTTGTTACATACACAAAGTGAGTAAATCAATTTTTTTCCCAATTCTCAGAAGTTATGCAGTACCTATGATTTGAAATGAAATTTTGATAACTGGCCGAAGGGTTTTTTTTTTGTAATTTGATAATGGAGGCCAATTAATGATTTTGGAATATATTATTTATGTGAACTTTATATTTGTGTGTGTATATATATATAAAAGAAGTGAATTTAGCAAGTATTTGAAATAGATGGCCGAAGGTTACACAAATATTTATATTAAGGGGTATCGGATTCCACTATTTAATGGTATAATTTTCAGCAATATGGGATTTTACAAATGTATACGCTGCCGAATATACAAATATATACATGTGTGTGAATAATATTTTTGATATTGTGTATGTTTGGCCGAATATAAGATTGTATATATATTGTTTGGATGTATTACAATTTATACATGTGGGCCGAGTGGGAGTATTGCACGTATATAAGTATATATGCACATGTATGGGCATGAGCATATGTATGTGTATATGTACATGGCTTGAGATTGAGATGTTAGATATTTTGGTAACTTTGACTAACTTTTGGACTTTGAAAATGATTTTTTAGAAATTTTGCATTCATATTTCGAAATTCACCCCTACAACGTGAAATATGTCGGTAATCCGGATTGATTCCTATTTTGGTTATCGAGCACTGCAGATGTAACTACCTTGTCAGGGACAGGGTTTCTGTATGCCTATTTGGATTGCTGCAGAGATAACTACCTCGTCAGGGACAGGGCTTCTGTATGTATATTTGGGCCTGAGCGTAACTACCTAGTCTGGGACAGTAAGCAAAGGCATATATTTGGTGCTATAGACGTAACGACCTAATCTGAGAGAGGGTGTCTATATATATATTTGGATTTTGGAGGAATAAATTCGTAAGTCTTACGATATAAGTTTGTAGGGAAAGTGCTATAGCCATTGTATTTGATTTGGATTTTGGACCGATTAAACCGGATTTTTATTATTTGGATTTTTGGACCGGTTTAATCGGATATGGACATTGGTTTTAGATATTGGATTTGGACATTGTCAGAAACTTTGGTTTTGAAATATTGGCACATTGGCACTGCATTGTTTTGGAAAACTGCATCACGTTTTGGTTTGAACCAACCTTTGTTTGGCTATCGTTTGGTTTGACTTGGTTATTGGTCCATTCGTTGACTTTGTTATGTACTTAATTGGACTTTGTTTTGAACCTTGTTGTGCCTATTTGCTCTATTTGCTTTTGAATGTTAGGGGCAGAGTTGTAAATTTACTTGCGAAGAGAAGCATGATATTATTTATGTTGTTATATATCTTTATCACACTTTTCTCCGTGTATGATCCCATGGTAAACATAGTGAGATTACTTGCTGAGCGACTTGTCGCTCAAACTATGCTTTAACATATTTTGCAGATAGACATGTAATTGAGTTAGCATATCGAGGATGACCAAGAGTGGAGATATTGAGGTCGATTGCATTCCAATGAGACTTTTAGTTGAGACAGTGATTTTCGATACTCGAGGTTTATGTACTGTAGAGATTTAGTTATATCTACAGTTGACATTTGTATCGGATTTAGATTGTTTAGACATTGATATTTATGATGATGATTATTTTGATGTTTTTAATTTTGACTTCTGCTGACGTGTATACGTTTTGATTTTTGTCGCCTTGTATCTTCCTTAGCAAAATACAGCAGGTGAGTTTTTCGAGTACTAGGGCTCGGGATGGGTCGCTACAGAAATAGTTTGAGGTTACAAGCTATATGATCAGTAGCACCTGAATGTATAATCCAAGTGTTCAAATTATTAGGGTAACATTTTCCTTGATCATTACCTGAGAACGCAGACAGCACTGCACCCTGGCTTCCAACAGCCTGTCCATGAACCAATGCATTCTTGTCTCCATCATTCACCTCAAGCAATGCCAGAAGTCTCTGAGTTTGTTCTGTTGTAAGCAAAGGTGTATGACAACCATTATTGCCTTGATCTATTTTCACAGACTTACAGTTACCATCAGTTGTCTCAACAAAATTCACTTGACTCTTTGGTTTGAAACCAGGAGGAAAACCATGTTTATGATAGATCTCTGTTCAACATGTCCAATCATACCATAATGTGTGTATTGTGGTCTCCTATTACCCTCAGGAAAAAACTTTCCACTTCCCTTCATGTAAATATTGTTTCTAGCTGTACCAGTATAAGAATGAGCATTTGCAACCACATTTATGCCATCATACTCTTCAGCAATAAGAGCTGCTGGGTTGTTATTAAAAGAAATCTGTGAATTCATGCTAGTTAACTTCCTTTCATAGTTCAAGACCATAACAAATACTTCATCAATTTTAGGCAACGGTGACATTACAAACAATTGTGACTTATTTGGTTCAAATTCTAGAGTCATTCCTTTTAAGAATTTTACGACATAGTATGTCTCCACAAACTCAAGCAACTTAGTTCCAATTTTACGTCTGCAACCTCGGCATGCACACATGGAAAGAGGCCTCACAAACCATCATTTCTTCTCATAGAACCTTCACCTTGGTGAAGTAATCATTAACTGTGTCATTCTCTTGCTTAACAGAATAAAAGTTTTCAAGTAAATCAGAAAATCTGAAAGCATCCAATATCATACTTGCGTTTCAAATCATTGCAAACTTTCACTGCACTATCATACCACATCACGCTTTATGTAGTGGAAGACATTACACTATTCATGATCCAGAAGTGCACCATCGAATTCACCTGCCTCCACGCATTGTATCGTGGATCATTCACAATTGGCTGGTCAATAGTACCATCAATAAAGCCAATCTTGTTCTTAACAAGAAGCGTCATCTGAAACATTCTACTTCATGAATGAAAATTGTCATGATTTAAAGGTGGTTGTGCAAGAATGATAGCAGGATTATCATTAGGATGGAGGTAATATGGATTGCTAGTAATATTTTCTGCTGGTTGTGATCCACCAGACCTCTAAGTACCAGAAGTCGAAGCCATAATAACAATCAACAATTTCACGAACAGATCAACAAAAAATCAATCAACAAATACCACCACTATATCAGTAGCCAAGAACAGCTCTGGTACCATGTGAAAATTGACTAATGAAATCAATAGAGACTAGAACAATGAATGCACTGATTTAAAATTGAGAGAATTCAATGAAGAAAATAGGAAGAATTTTTCATTCCAATTCGTTGGGTTCTGTAGAATGACCCGATCCAATTTATACATTCAAACTGCAGAGAAGAAGAAAAGCAGTGAAAAGACAAATCTACCTTTACTTTCTAACATTACACAATCATTAAAATACGGACAATATAGTCATTTCACATATTTAAACTCTCCCGTCAGCATTCTTGTTCTCCGGCTGATCTCCCTTCCTCTGACACACTCTCCACTCTGTATTTCTCAGAACCTGCAGCGTACCAAGCGGTTACAACTGCTACAAATACTGCCAGCTCATCATTTTAACATCTTGATCTTTGATTCTTCATTTGATCCAATGGCTGATGCTGCTCCAATGCCATTTTTGTCAGATTGTGCTTCGTTGTGTTTCTTGTTTTCAATTGATCCTGCAACAGGGTATGTGGTTGCGTAGATCCGACACTCATACTTCGCCATGGACGGAAGCCTCTAAGACAATGTGGTAATGTTGTTGTTGTATTCTTTGATACATTAAATACAACTAAATCATAAAATTATAAACCTCTATTCTAAATTGAACGAGCCATTCTGAGTTAGAAGTACATGAAAACATAAACTGTTATATCCCATTTTTTTTATAAGGGTAAAAAGGATATTTGAGCTAATTAATTACTAAAACTAATTTGATTAGGAAATTTTTCCTAAAACCCAATCAAATTCAATTTAAACACGTAAACCCTCTCCCTCCCGACATAACAATTTGGCGTCATTCATAGAAAGGAAAAAGGAGCAATTCCCTTCTTGCTTCAAGCTGCCAGTTCGGGAGAGCACTACCGCCTCGAATCGTACAAATAGTAGGAAAAAGATTTCACTTTTGATGTATATATATGAATAACGGAATTGGTTTGAAGGCGTGGTAATGGCAGCGCATGGCCAGTGGTATGGGCTTGGCCACGTGCTGCCGTGCTGGTGGTGGTTGAGGAGAGGGGGCGGCTGGGAGGGGGGGGGGCAGAGGGAGGGAGGGGGCGGCTGAGAGGGGGGCTGGGGGAGGGGGGGGCTAAGGGAGAGGGGTGTGCTCGAGGGGAGGGGGTTGCAGCTAAGAGAGCGGGGCTGGGGGTGTGACTGGGGGGCAGTGAGCCTGGGGGAGTTGGCTGATTGAGTTGTCGGCTGGGGTGAGGAACGTAGGTTTTTTGAAATCGCAAGGTGGGAAGTCGCAGGGGGAGAGAAAGTTGAAGGACCTGATGCAGGGGAGGGATAAGGAAAATGAAAGAAAAAGAAAAAGAAAAAGAAAAAAGAGAAAAAAGAAAAGAAAAGGAAAAGGAAAAAGAAAAAAAAGGAAAGGGAAAAAGAAAAGTAAAGGAAGGATTCCGTATATGATTTCTGTGCATTCATGCATCACGACATTGCATATTTGTTCTGTTCCATTTCGTTTGGTTCTGGTAGGATATAGCGAGACGTAAGTCGCATCTCCGTTCTATTCTGTCCCATTCCGTTCCGTTCATGTTAGGTCCCGGGGTCAGGTATTGCACGATAGAATGTATGTTTCCGAAAATGTAGGTTATCATGCATCACGTATGTGACATTGCATTTCACGCGCATTTCGTATGATTATGTGTTTTGATTGTTTTAAGAAGTTATGACCATTATAGGTTATTGTGAAAACGTGGACACTCAATTTTCGTATTATCGTACTTATATGTATTTCACTACTGTCCCTAAGCGTGTATGATCTCACAGGGCCGATGCAGGCAGGGTACCTACTGAGTGTCGTTTTGTCGCTCACACCGTTTGTTTTGTTTTCTTGCAGGACGATTCAGGGTATTACTATATATAGGTTAGAGAGGACTCTGAATGGGCACATTGGGACTCATAGAGATTGATTGGAGACTGATGATTGAGGAATAGAGAAGTTTATTTTATTATTATTTCATTTGAGGACTTAGCTTAGGGATTTCATTTTACGCACTTTACGATGTCGTTTAGGAGATTTTGACTCGATGTTGACTAATAAGATTTTGGGGATTTTACTTTCGATTTAGGGTTTTGAGTTGATTTATTTCGCTTCCCACAATCAAATACTCTGTCATTTTGGTAAGTGCAGGGATTCATACAGACGCCTTGTATATCCCTTAGCGGAATACAGTGGGCGTACCGATTCTGACCCTAGGGTTCAGGACGGGACGCTACTGGTGGTATTAGAGCCGAGGCTCTAGATCTACTGGCGAAAAAACATAGAATTAAGAAATGATCTTAGATGTAAGAAGAAACTACAGACTTAAGTTTTGATCGTAGATGTAAGTTTGATCGTACACTAAGTTTGATTCTAGGACATAAGCTTTGATGTGAGGCTAATTTTGATTCTAGACGTAAACTATAACCTGAGACTATGCTCGACCTTAGAATAAGTTTGATTTAGACTAAGTGATGATTAGGCTGGGGGACATGGTTGGTTTTTATCTCCGTTTTACTTTTTTTTTCTGTGTTTGATTCTCTCATGTTTTTCTTAAGTTTTGGTATATTCCTGAAAATGCCCTTGACAAAAAAAAAGAAATTTCCTTGTCGCAGCAAATATGACACCGAGAAGAGAACGGTGGAAACGTCAATGGGAATCACTCTGAGAATGGTGCTCCACTGCATGTCATGCTTCTTCAGTCCCTGACCGATGCACTACGGGTCATAGCCCAAGCTGTGGCGCAACATCAGCAGCCACAGGCTCCACCACCACTGCAGTCGGACTTGAGATTCTTCCACAAGGTGGATGGAGGAGGAGTGGTAGCGCAACACAACTTAACACCCGCTAATCACTTGGATCCAATTCAGAATGAGTTCAAGAGGAGTATTATGTGCCGACAGTACGATCTTCAGAGAGCATGGCTCTAGGTCCCACGGCGGAAATGTAGAATTAGGCCATGATATTAGAAAATAAGTTACGATTTTGCCTCTAAGTCACAATATTAGACATAAGTGATAATTTGAACATAAGCAATGATCATGAACATAGGTACTGATCTCAGTTATAAGCAATGATCCTGAACATAAGTCACGATCTTAGACAAGTAACGATCTCGATTAAGAGTTGACTTTAGGACATAAGTACTGATTTAGTAATAAGTGTTGATTATGTACTAGTTATGATTTGGAAATAAGATGTGATCTTAGACTTTAGAAATGATGATGCTAAGAACGATCCTAGAAATAAGTTATGATCCTAAACTTAAGAAGTCGATCGGTGTTGAAACACGTATACCTAGAATATCCCATACAATTCTCCCTTATCTAAGGTTGACCATAACTCTCTAAGCCGTGATCTTATTAACCCTAGTTGAATACTATATAATTGATTTGAATGAATTACAATGTTAACCAGAATACCTTACTACTAACGCTAGTTGACATATTAATGGGTCAGGCAGTAACCCAGGCTGCTTTACCATAATTACAACATGGTACTCGGTACCATTGGGGTAAAGTAAAAGCGGGTCCATATCCCTACTTAGACGGTAACATGAGAGTAGGCTTAGGTCTAAGTTGGGACTATAGCTACTAAGAAATGAAATATAATAGTATGATAAATACTAAGAGACGATTTATAGTAGAATTATAGAAACTAAATAACGATTAGCGTTATGATCAGTAGAGTTTAGTTAAGGATATTGTACAAAAAGAATTTATAGTCTAGGGTTAAGATGTTGAATGTAGGGTAATCAAAATAGATCAACGATATTAGTCTTATTAGAGACATTGAACAATAGCGACATACGAGAACCGACTATAGTATGTGTCTTGGAATACTATCATTACAAATTGTGGGTTAAGTGTTGACATCAGAACATTTGGTTTGAATCTAGTATGCCTGAATTGATATAGAGTAAGCATGAACCAGTAGTAGTTGCTTGTCCAGGTGAGATTTAACTAGGATAATTGGCAGTTCAAATAACCAAGTAAAGATGTATAGTGGATCAGTATGGTGTGCGGGAGCATGGTGAATTAGAACACCTTAAGTCGATAAATATTTAGTGTGCCATGCTAGCATTGAACAATTTAAGTTAGTGATTTTATCATAGTAGGCGAAGGTGAGACTTATAAGAAAGATACATAGACGGATTCTTCTTTTGAAAATAAGGATAAATTATAGAAATAATACAAATATTGGACTATTATTTCTCTAACTGAAAAATATTTTATATAAGCACGTACACCGAGTTATACCTATATTTTACAGGGACTTCAAAAGACAGTTTATTTTCGAAAATACCTTCTTAAGTCTCATTTCTTTATATAGTCTACTAAACTTTACGAGGCTAACTTTTTTTCTGTACTTGTAAATCAGCATAATAAAAAAACTTTTCAATTCTTTTGACAACCTTGAAAAAGAGAAAACTTTCAAAATATTGATGTTCTTGCAAAAACGATGTGTTTATATATATTTCTTACAGAATATTTCAAATTTCTGTCTTTATTACATCTTTTTTTAGTCAAATTAATTTAATTTGACGGCTATCGATATCGCAAGCAGTTTAACCGTTAAAATGTTTTCGAAGTTATTTATCCGCTTGCGATGAACTTACTTAACTTTTGTGAAGCCCAAAAAAGTAGCTTTCAAAATATATACCTGTTTTTGAAAACGGAAGGTACCGTATTCAAATCGGTTCATAAAACCTTACTTTATAAGTTTTCAACTGTTTTGACGTAATTTTACCAAAATGTCTTGCGAACAAGTTATATCATCGTTTTTAAAATGGTCATTTGAGATATCGCGTTATGAAAACAAATCTATGATACTTTGGGTTTTGTGTTTACAAAAAATTAGAAGGTTTAGTATTTTTAAATAGTTAAAGCTATATTCAAAATTATAGCTACATAAGACACTTTTCTTTTAACTTGAAGAAAAATATGTCCATACACATATTTCGTATACTTGGCTGCTTGCGCTATCTCTGGAAAATTAAGAGCATGATCATAGAGCTAGTCCGTAAGTGTATAAGAATTAATTTTGAAGACTTGGTTGTATTAAGTAATGGTGCGGTTACTATATTGGCATACACAAAGGATGTTAGTATGGTTAATTATCCAGGAAGTGAATCATATGTGATGAGTTTAAGAATTCAGTATTGTAGATTGCAATAAGTTGAATCATACACATCAAGTGGTATAAATAGAAGTTTGTGAGCACTAATTATAGAGAATTAAGTAAGGATTGAACCCTATAAGGACTAGATCATCTTGTGAGATGCTAGGGATGACTAAATTAAATCGTACTAGAGTACCACGTATTCCAAAAAATACATACAACTTCAGGGATGAGTTTTGTGAACAAAGCGTTAAGTTAAAGATTGTACTACACCTAAGAACTGATCTTAGAGGGTTGCTCATAATAGAAAATGTAAGTACGATATAGAACGACGATTAAGTTATGAAGCCAGTATAGGGATAATACCCTTAAGGTTGATTCGAGAACGATAGAAAGAATATGTTACGATCTATCAGGTGGAGGACAATGGATTTAAAGATTACACTGTATATATACACACTGAATGATTTGAGGACTTAGTCTTGTATCGAAGAAGTGAAATGAGTAACATATCGGATTACACAAGGGATACTAAGTTCGGTCATGATCTAGGTAAATGAATTATGTAGGACTATACTAAGTTATTGATTACATAACACACAAGTTTCGAGGACGAAACTTTATATAAGGGGGAGAATGTTATATCCCATTTTTTTATAAGGGTAAAAAGAGTATTTGGGATAATTAATTACTAAATCTAATTTGATTAGGAAATTTTTCCTAAACCCTAATCAAATTCAATTTAAACACGTAAACCCTCTCCCTCCCCACATAACAATTCGGCGTCATTCACAGAAAGGAAAAAGGAGCGATTCCCTTCTTGCTTCAAGCCGCCAGTTCGGGAGAGCACCACCGCCTTGAATCATGCTCTTCAACGCATATCAATTACCATGTAGGTGCCTCCTTAACATCCGTTGGATGAAACAAACAAGAATCTTTACTTTCTTTATGAAAAAGAGATCGTGCATCAGAAATTGTGATTGTGTAGATGACTGTTTATTTGATTATATGTGTATGTGATGAATTGTATATACGCATATATGTATGGTAATATTTTCAGACGAATAGTAGGAAAAAGATTTCACTTTTGATGTATATTTATGCTTTGATATCTCTGATTAATATGTTAACATTTTAACCCTTGAAAAAAGAAACTATGGAAGTTTAATTAACAAATACATGCGAGAATGTTGACTTGTCTCTCCTTTTATAACTGAAATTGTATAAGAAGGAAACAAAAATTGTTTCATCTCCGAACTAATGCACATGTCCTTGAGAGAAATTTTCTAATTATTATCTTCTAATATTTATAGTACCCTGATAGAAAGTTTTTAGAAAAAATTTATCTTCTTGGATTTTGTTTTTTGTAGCTTCAACTTAGAGGAAAGTTTGGATCAAATATAAACTTATCAATATTATGGGGCGAAGGCGAATCATACATATAAAAACTGCCTTGGGAGCGGGGGACCAAGCAGTTGGAAAAAGACTAATGGAGGACTTGTATATAAACAAAGTTCTAATAATCTCGATGCTGTCACACCTGCAACATTTCTCATGGTAGTTTATGCTGAAGCACCCTTTTCTTCAGGTCCAACACTCCGTTATTCTAATCAGTCCTATACCTAAAATTGCGTTCTCGGTGCACTAAACTCCCGTATTTGTGCGGAGTCCGAGATAGAGACTGTTAGGTCCCTTAGAACACACTATAAGGGGGTTGAATAGTGTGTTCACCAAATATGGATATTTTCTTGGATATTTTTCGTTTTTGAGTACAGCCAATACTTGGGTGTGTTCTTAACAAGAATAAAAACTTTGCAAAAGCATAAAGAACACAAGGATGTATAGAGGTTCAAGTCAAATGACTCTACTCCTCTACCTTCTTGATTTTTCACAAGAATGATTTTGAAAGGGAGATTGTTATTTCAATGGGGAAACAACAATCAAAGAAATAAAAAATCCAACAACAAACTAGGCTACACGCCTAGACCACAACCAAAAAATCTAACCCCTTGAAGTCTAGCCTTCAAAGATCTTCTTTGCTCTCAAAGAAATCTTGTAGGGAGTATAGTGCACCACAACACTATCAACTAACCCTCCAAGGTCTAGATATCTCAGCGAAACCGCCCATGCCCATGGACCCTTCAACACTGCCAGAGCCGCCAGCTGCACCATCACCACCACCACCATTTTCTCCTTCTAAATCATCAAAATTAGGGGGAACAGCCCACAGACTGATCTTAACTGCAGTCATGCGAAGTTCATTTTGCAC
>AP025071.1:26396500-26439382 GCA_036186865.1 Eustoma russellianum | reverse complement strand
TAATTATTATCTTCTAATATTTATAGTACCCTGATAGAAAGTTTTTAGAAAAAATTTATCTTCTTGGATTTTGTTTTTTGTAGCTTCAACTTAGAGGAAAGTTTGGATCAAATATAAACTTATCAATATTATGGGGCGAAGGCGAATCATACATATAAAAACTGCCTTGGGAGCGGGGGACCAAGCAGTTGGAAAAAGACTAATGGAGGACTTGTATATAAACAAAGTTCTAATAATCTCGATGCTGTCACACCTGCAACATTTCTCATGGTAGTTTATGCTGAAGCACCCTTTTCTTCAGGTCCAACACTCCGTTATTCTAATCAGTCCTATACCTAAAATTGCGTTCTCGGTGCACTAAACTCCCGTATTTGTGCGGAGTCCGAGATAGAGACTGTTAGGTCCCTTAGAACACACTATAAGGGGGTTGAATAGTGTGTTCACCAAATATGGATATTTTCTTGGATATTTTTCGTTTTTGAGTACAGCCAATACTTGGGTGTGTTCTTAACAAGAATAAAAAACTTTGCAAAAGCATAAAGAACACAAGGATGTATAGAGGTTCAAGTCAAATGACTCTACTCCTCTACCTTCTTGATTTTTCACAAGAATGATTTTGAAAGGGAGATTGTTATTTCAATGGGGAAACAACAATCAAAGAAATAAAAAATCCAACAACAAACTAGGCTACACGCCTAGACCACAACCAAAAAATCTAACCCCTTGAAGTCTAGCCTTCAAAGATCTTCTTTGCTCTCAAAGAAATCTTGTAGGGAGTATAGTGCACCACAACACTATCAACTAACCCTCCAAGGTCTAGATATCTCAGCGAAACCGCCCATGCCCATGGACCCTTCAACACTGCCAGAGCCGCCAGCTGCACCATCACCACCACCACCATTTTCTCCTTCTAAATCATCAAAATTAGGGGGAACAGCCCACAGACTGATCTTAACTGCAGTCATGCGAAGTTCATTTTGCACATGCCGAGCTTCATGCTCAGCATCACGAAGCTGCAACTGTTAAACAGTCCATTCAAGTGAGGCTATTCGTGATAGCAACTCAGACGAATTGCTCCACTTGTATCTTCTTGAGGTCCTTCATCAACCTCATCAGCAACGTCAGGAATGGTAGTGGCTTTCTGTTTTTGATAATTGATGGCTTGAGCAATATTGTAGTTATCGTAGAAGTCAGTCTTGGCCACCATTGTCAAATCGCCATCAGGTATATCAATACCCTTGAACTTCATTAAAATAGTGACAATGTTTGCAAAAGGTAAGGCTTTCGAACCTTTCCGTAGTGCTGCCATAGAAATCCATGCAAAGTTAAGCTGAGTCTGATGTTTGATACGATAAGCAACATAGAAATCCATGTCGCTTGGATTTCTAGTTGACTTACAGTTTACGCAGTAAGTGACCACAGCCAGCAAAATGCGGTCCACCAAAGGCATATTCTAAGTCTTCTTAGAGGGAAAATACCCCAGATCGAATTTCACGTCCTGCTCACGAACCCCATACTTGCTGCTCCAGTCAAAGACAGAGAAATCTGACAATCCCTCATTTCTGACTCCAAGAACATCACATATTTCTTGGATAGAAAAACTAAGGGGTGTACCAGCAACAACGGTATTCAGAGAGAATTGCTGGGACTTAGATTGTGGAGTTATCCACATGTTTTCATAAAAGAGCATGGCGTGATCTCGAGAGAATTTCATCATATCATCTCTAGACCAAAGAGTCATCCAGCCTTGATGATCAAGCAAGAAGATGACTTGATTTGTGTTGTGTTCCTCTGTAAAATCGGTAATCCGAACAATTTTAAGAGGCACACTGGTCTTTTGTTGAACGTCCACTCTTGAAATAAGAGATGGGAGAAGCAAGATAGATGAGCACCTTTGGCCACATGAGGAGGTGGTTTTGTAACATCTGAATTTTGTCATCCCAGGGAAAATTTTCCTTGGATAGCCTTTCTCAAATGGAGATAAGTTCTTGAGTTTCAACAATGCCCGCAGATTGTTTATGCTTGTGCCTGCGGGGACGTTTAGATGGTCCTGCTGACGCCATGAGAGAAAGATTGATTGAAGGTTTGAGAAGAGGAAAACTTGGGTAAAAACAGTGGATGAAGTGAGATGTAGTGAGAATAAGGATGGATTTTAAAGGAGAGGAGGGAAGATGAAGAGTCTTGGATGTTAATGGTGGGAGGATAATGGAAGAGTGGGAGTAAATGTTGGAGTAGTGGAAGAAGATGAGGAGTTCATGAAGATGAAGATGTTGGGAAATGGAGAAGGTGAGGAGACGTGTGGAAGAAAGTGGGAAAGAGAAATGGCGGCAGAAATTGATGTCTATTGATTGGCGCAAAAAGCTGAAGAGACGGCGGAAATGACAGTGAAGATTTAGGGTTTAGGCACCTAATGTGACTTCGAACGACTTCATAAACAGAGATGAAGCGCCTGAAGTCATTTCGAATGGTTGTGGATAAGTAGATTAAGCGCTTAATGTCACTTCGAACAAGTGAACAGATTTTGATGAAGCGCTTAATCCAACTTCGAACGCTTGTGATGAGGGACATAAGGTGCCTGATGTCACTTCAAACGAGTGACATTCTTAACATCAGGCACTTGATGTGACAGCGAACGCTTGAAGTAACTGTGATGAAGCGCCTTATGTATACTGACTTTGAAAATTTTGAAAATTTTCTTGCTCAAAACTCAAGATGGGTTATTTTCAACCCATGTTGAGCAACCCCAACCTACTTCTTATTGATGCAAATACATCACTATATATGGGTTTCGTGAATATGTCTCCTAATTGGTCACGTGTAGGAACAAATTCCACACTAACCAAGTTCTTTTGTACACAGTCACGGATGAAATGATATCTCACTTCAATGTGCTTAGTCCGACTATGTTGAACGGGATTTTGTGCAAATCACACAAAATTGGCGCTTTGGAGAAGTGAATGTTATAATCATTCAAAGTGTTTGTCATCCATAACAATTGTGCACAACAAGAGGCGGCCGACACATATTCGGATTCCGCTGTAGAAAGAGAAACACTGTTTTGTTTCTTAGAAAACCAAGAAACAAGACAATCTCTAAGAAACTGACAAGTTCTGGAAGTGCTCTTTCTATCAACAAGACTCCCCGCATAATCGGAGTCAGAATATTCTCTTAAATCAAAACATGCATTCTTAGGATAAAATAGCCCAAATTTCAAAGTACATCTAAGGTATCTAAGAATACGTTTTACCGTAATTAGATGCATTTCCCTAGGGTCACTTTGAAATCTAGCACATAAACATACTGCATATAAAATATCGGGTCTATAATGCCACGATACAAGGTTACCTCGACATGCTTTCCTTTCTCATCCTTGTCAAGCTTGGCATTTGTGCTCATAGGTGTGTTTACTTCTTTTGCTTCACCAAAATTGTACTTCTTGAGCAAATCCTTTGTGTATTTGGTTTGGGAAATGTACACGCTATCTTTGGTTTACTTGATTTGTAATCCAAGGATGTAGTTTAGTTCTCCAATCACGCACATCTTGAATTCACCTTGCATAAGACTAGCAAATTGCTCACAAAGACAATTGTTAGTAGCACCAAAAATAATATCATCAACATATACTTGAACTATTAATTGATTTCTACCTTGTTCTTTTATGAACAAAGTAGTGTCAACTTTACCCCTTGAGAATCCATTATTAAGAAGAAAAGTACTTAACCTCTCGTACCAAGCTCTTGGAGCTTGTTTGAGGCCATAAAGAGCCTTTTTAAGTTTGAAAACATGATGTGGTGAATCATGACATTCAAACCCGGGAGGTTGTGCAACATACACTTCTTCTTGAATAACACCATTCAAGAAGGCGGATTTAACATCCATTTGGTAAAACTTAAAATCTCTATAACAAGCATATGCTAATAACATCCTAATGGCCTCAAGCCGTGCTACGGGTGCAAATGTCTCATCAAAATCAATACTTTCTTCTTGACGGTATTCTTGAGCAACTAATCTAGCCTTGTTTCTAGTGACATTACCTTGATCATCCATCTTGTTACGAAATACCCATTTCATACCAATAATAAGATGATCATGTGGTTTGGGAACCAACTCTCAAACATCACTTCTCTCAAATTGGTTTAACTCTTCTTGCATAGCCAAGATCCAATTTTCATCAAGAAGTGCATCTTTGACATTTTTAGGCTTTATAAGAGAGACAAATGCATTCTCTCTATATTGCCTTCGTGTGGTGATACCCCTATTCAAATCACCTATGACCAACTCGTGTGGGTGAGAACTTTTATGCTTAAATGATCTAGGGAGGTTGGAGACATCTTCTCCAACTTCCTCATGGTCACTTTCCAGAAGTGACAAAACTTAATCACTTAAATGATTCTCATTTTCCGGAACATGCGATGCATTTTCTGCATTTTTTGTATCAACACTATGAGTATGAGAAATATTTCTATTTGACTCACTAAGTTCATGCACACAAGGTGGAGGAGTAGCTTCAATAGGTTCTACTCTCAAGTCAATGAAGATGTTTCCATTTGGAGATTCATCAACAATCTCTTGTTGACGAGCAACAGTAGGAATATCCTCAAGAATTTCTTCTTGAGGAGTCACATCTTCATTTTCTTCACAATCCTCATTAAGTTTAGGTTCATCATTAAGTGACTCATTAAACTTAACATGGATTGATTCTTCCACCTTTTGACTCTTTTTGTTGAAAACACGAAATGCTTTACTATTTCAGGCATAACCTAAAAAGATACCTTCATCCGCTTTGAGGTCAAGTTTGTCCAAAGTGTCCTTGGTATTAAGTATGAAACACTTGCAACCAAACACTTTGAAATACCCAATGTTGGAAACTTTACCATTCCAAAGTTCATAAGGTGTCACATTTAGGTATGGTCTCAAATATACACGATTAATCACATGGCAAGCGGCATTTACCGCTTCGGCCCAAAAATATTTGGGCAAGCCGAACTCATTTAACATTGCTCTACACATTTCTTGTAGAGTTCTATTCTTTCGTTCGGCCACACCATTTTGTGTTAGAGTTCTAGGTGCCGAAAGATCATGTGAGTATCCTTTGGATTCACAAAACCTTTCGAAATGACCATCAAACTCACCACCACGATCACTTCGGATGGTTTTAATGGTGTCACCCACGTGATTTTCCAATCGTCTACTTAAATTCATAAACTCACTACATGCATCATTTTTCTTAGCAAGAAACATCACCCATGTATAACGAGTATAGTCATCTACTACCACGAAGGTATAATGTTTACCCCCCAAACTTTTTGTTGCAACATCCCCATACAAATCCATATGAAGCAATTGTAGGGGTTTGGAGGTGGATATATTTGTCTTTGGTTTAAAGCTTGTTTTCACAAGCTTTGCCTTTTGACAAGTGTTACATACGTCATGGTTTTCGAAACTCATTTTTGGAAGGCCTCGGACTTTATTGTTTTCGTAAATAAATTTAAATGTTTTGGAAAAAACTTGTCCGAGACGTCTATGCCATAGTTGCGTCAAATCATTTTTAGCAACTAGACAAGAACATTTTGAGAAACCAAATCATTGATGCTAAGTTTGTAAATATTTTTGAAACGCAAAGCCTCAAATAAGATAGCATTACCCTTTTTCACAACACACTTTGTTTTCAAAAATGTTACCTCATAATTAGCATCACATAGTTGACTGACACTTATCAAGTTAAACTTTAGTCCTACAACATATAAGACATCAGTAAGAGAGAAGGAATTGTTACCCACAGTACCATGTCCTTTGATTTGGCCTTTGCTAGCTCCAAAGTGGACAACTCCTCCATCTTACATAGTGAGTCTATGGAAGAGACTTTTGTCTCCCGTCATATGGTTGGAACACCCACTATCCACGACCCATTTGACCTTCTTGTCTTCACTTTCTCCATTGAGTGCTAGGGCCTGCAAATGAACCATATGATATTGGTACCCTTTTTGTTTTGGGTCCTTGAAGGTTACCTTCATTTTGCCTTTCGGCACCCACACAAGACTCTTGTTATTTTTAGCTCTACATACTCTTTCTATGTGACCTTTTCTATTGCAATAAAAACAAGTAGGAATATGTTTGTGAGATTGTGTATGCTTGTGCGTTGGCACATTTCGTGAATCCTTTTCAGGAACAACCTTCTTTGAAATCAAAGAAGGTTTTTGTTTCACGACTTGAACCAAAGGTTGAGACACCTTTGGTGTGTTTGTCTTTCCTTTAGGCATGTGCCATTGTTTCTTCAAGGAGGTTTTAGACTCCTTGACGACTTGTGCTTGTTCCTTTTGTTTTCCCTTTTTGGATGCATACATAGCGCTAGGCTTGATTTTAGCTTTCATGATTGGCCTAGATGCATCCTTAATAACCTCTACTTTTCTAGGACTTACCCTTGAGTCATTTTTCTTTTCATCAAGGGCTTGAGCACATGATTTCATCAAATCATGTTTCTCTTGTAGTGCAATCACATGCATGGTAAATAATATGTCATGCTCAAGTTGTAATGCAATGTGATTTTCTAACGTGTCATTATATTCATTTAAGCATGCTCTAAAGTCCTTTTTGACAGTTTATATTTCAAATCTAGAAAATCATTTTCTTGCACTAAATCATCTCTTTCATCAATTAATCTATAGTGAGATGAAATATTGCATACCTCCATGTCGTCGTCAATGGCCATGAGTGCAAAGAACTCCTTGTCGAGATCATCATGAACAACACCCGTGAGAGCAAGATCATCATTGTCGCCGTTGTCGCTCTCGGACCTGGAAAGAATGCTCTCCCAATGGGCTACTTCCGCTTGTAAGGCCTTCTTCCTTTGGTAGATGGCCTTCTTATCCTTGAACTGCGGCTCCTTCACCCAATAATCCTTCATGAAGTGACCAAACTTCCCACACTTGTAGCATTTGTTGTCTTGTTCCTTCACCTTGTCTTTGGAGAATTTTTCTTTGATGAATCTTTTAGCTTCATCTTCATTCTTTCTAGAAAAACGTCAGAATCTTCTAATAAGAAGTCCGACTTCATCGTCCGAGTCCTCCGCTCGCACGTAAGAGCTTTAGATGAGTTGCAGATGGGGTCATTCTTTTCTTGTGCATCAAGATGAATCTCATAAGTGATGAGATTCCCGTATAGCTCATCCAAGGTGATGGTCTCCAAGTCCT
Source organism: Eustoma russellianum (assembly GCA_036186865.1). Taxonomy (NCBI): domain Eukaryota; kingdom Viridiplantae; phylum Streptophyta; class Magnoliopsida; order Gentianales; family Gentianaceae; genus Eustoma; species Eustoma russellianum. The sequence goes on along the minus strand of AP025071.1, from coordinate 26,432,192 downwards.
TGGACTCCTAAATTGCCGTTACTTTCGTGTTCCATTCTCTTCCTAAACTATTTAGGAAGCAGTGGTTGAGATCCTCTTGTTCAATCTTCTTGCCAACCGCAGTGAGTAAGTTGACAAGCTTGGTATACCTTTGGATACTCTATCTTCTCGCCTTTGGGGACATTGAAATTGTAAAACTGTTTTATAAGTTGTCTCCTTTTGGCCTTTCTCACTTGAGATGTTCCTTCATGGATCATCTCCAACTTTGTCCAAGCTTCATGGGCGGATTGAACTCCTTGTATTTGAGCTCTCTCATTTGGAGTAAGAGAGCTATTTAAAATAGCAAGAGCTTTGCTATTTATGGCAAACTGTAACTCCTCTTCAGGAGTAGGATCATCAACATCAAAAGGAATAATGGAGCCTTTTGATACCTCTACCCATATGTGGTACCCACAAGAACGAAGATATGTTTCCATGTTTGATTTCCATAGTGGATAGTTGAGAGGATCAAACATAGGAACCTTGACATGGACACTAGAAATGGAAGGGAGAAGTGTTTCTTGCCTCCTTCTTCTTGATGTATCACCACTAGGGGAACTAGCATCATCGTAAGTAAAGGGATCCATACTCTAAAGATCAAATCTTGCTATTTGAACTCAAATGATCAAGAATAGACTCTGATACCAATTGTTAGGTCCCTTATAACACACTAGAAGGGGGTTGAATAGTGTGTTCACTAAGTATGGATATTTTCTTGGATATTTTTCGTTTTTGAGTGCAGCCAATACTTGGGTGTGTTCTGAACAAGAATAAAAACTTTGCGAAAGCGTAAAGAACACAAGGATGTATAGAGGTTCCAGTCAAATGACTCTATTCCTCTACCTTCTTTATTTTTCACAAGAAGAATTTTGAAAGGGGGATTGTTATTTCAATGGAGAAAAAACAATCAAACAAATAAAAAAAATCCAACAACAAACTAGGCTACACGCCTAGACCACAACTAAGAAATCTAACCCCTTGAAGTCTAGCCTCCAAAGATCTTCTTTGCCCTCAAAGAAATCTTGTAGGGAATATAGTGCACCACAACACTATTAACTAACCCTCCAAGGTCTAGATGTCTCAAACAAGAAGCACCCTTGCTCCTTGACCAACAATCTACTTCACCTCTCTCAATCTTTACTCACCAAGAAGAAGACTCTTCTTCTTCTTACAATAATCACTCTCAACAATAAAGTAAAAATATACAATGTTTACAACTATTTTGAGAGCTTGATCTTTGAGAGAAAACTTAAGAGCTTGAAAGTGTAGAAAGTTGTTGAAGAAACGGAAGAAACCCTTGTTTTATCATCCTTCAAAAATTCTGCCCGTTTGAAACCCTTTGCAGAGCCAATAATGGGTTTTGGCATCTTGTGTTGGAATGTCCTCTTCATTTGGGATCTCCTCTTGGCTTGTAGCAACATTTTCAAAATGAAAGCTAAAAGAGGAAGTCTGACTCCTTCAGGTATGAGAGAGGTCCTGTGAAAATAACACTAAAAGAGGAGGGTACAAAGAGTCAAATGATGTTAGAAAGTAAAACATAAGACTTTTGTAATGTTAGTCACATGAAGCGCCTAATGTGCTTAATGAACAGGCGTTCAATGTGACATGGAGCGCTTCATGTGAAATTGAACAGGCGTTTGAAGTCACATAAAACGCCTTATGTGGGCAATTGAAGGCGTTCGAAGTTACATGAAGCGCCTAATGTCAGCCTTCATGCTTATTCGAACTAGTTCTGACTTTTATCAGAAAGTAACTTGGTGTACGTACCCATTTTGGGGGGAAAAGTACTTTTGACTTGGTGGTACACATGAAGCGCCTAATGTAGGCGTTCAAAGTGTACTGCCTTTTTCCCAAAACACATGAAGCGCCTAATGTAGGCGTTCGAAATATTCTGGCGTCCGGACACTTCACATGAAGCGCCTAATGTAGGCGTTCGAAGTGTACTGGATTCCACCAAGGCACATGAAGGGCCTAATGTAAGCGTTCGAAGTATACTGACTTCCAACCACATTACATGAGGCGCCTAATCTGTCGTTCGAAGCACCAATTTGTGCAAATCATCAAAACTTAAACTTGTCCTAACAGAGACGAAGCGATCCAATGTACGCATACATACCCTACTCTTTGTGCAACAGACTATTGTTGCGGATCGAACCCGTGACCTCAAGATCACAAAACATTAACCTTACCAATTGTTCCAAGGCTCGAACTCTGTCAATTTCGCCAAGTCACAAGTCCCGTGCTCCATCGTTTCTTTTCATGATGTTTTCGCGACTGTATTTTACTACTGCATCGGTTTGAATAAGTATGATACAAAGATTTTGACACATCATGGCCTAAAGGTAACCTGAAATTTGTACACATTACAATCACAAAGTAACTGCTCATGCATATTGAGAGGAAAAAAACGAAACATGATCCTATGTTAATTTTAGAGAGCTTCTAGCACGTGGGATTAGACTAGAATGTGCTGTTATTGTTCCTATGTTTGTGACACATTAAGGTTCTATTGGTGCGGAAAACAATAGGGGCGACTTTTTTCGCTTAAAAATTAAGTGAACTTGACACGCATTAAAAATGATAGATTTTGTTATGCAACTTTTATACAAAATAATCACATGATATAATTCTTCTACTGATGTTCTGACATTTATACATATACATATGTACGCACGCCCACACACAATGACTTTCAAATTTGTGACAAGTTATAGCATGTTGTGGCATATCACATGCTACAACTGTTCAATAAAACTACGCTTCAATACGCTATTCGAATGTTCAGTCTCATCAATTACTATGCCAAAAAAGAAAAATGAGTTACACGGTTGGATTTGGACCAAGCAATCCTCAACAAGTTCATCATAGAGCAGCATCAATTAATCAGTTAAGTGGAACAGAACTATGGCGGGCTGCCAAGATGGTGTTGCACTTTGGGAAAAGAGAGATTCTCCAAACCGTAATGTGTTAGATGGGGCAATAGTTGGAGGATCAAATTGTTGATAACTCCTTTTACAATCTTGGGGACAGCAGAGATCAAACTGAGCCTACTCTCACTACTTTTGCATTTGTAGGATTTTTTGCTTAGACTTTTTTCCCCTTCATTGTTCCTAGTGTTCTCCAGTATATGAAAAATGAAAATTTTACCATGTTCTCTCGAATATACGTAGTGAAATTTATATCGAATAACAAGAAAACTGCAATGAACTCAAGAATTAAACTCACATAGGAGGTAACAAACGAATAATCAACAGAAAAGAAAGGAGCAGAGAATGGAAAAAGAGAGAGCAGAGAAAATTTTAATAAAACGTACAGAATTTTTCTTTCCAACTACAGCCAAGAGCAGAGAATGGAAAAAGAGAGAGTAGAGAAAATTTTAATAAAACGTACAGAATTTTTCTTTCCAACTACAGCCCAGTCTTGGCTGTTACAAATACATTCAAAGGAAGAAGAAGATATTGAAAAGACCGTTATGCCCTTCTATTCATTCATGTTATAACTGCAACAATAAGGGTAAAATGCTCATTTCGCCTGTTTTAAACTTTGCCGTCTAAATCTTTCTTCTTCTTCTTCGCTGCCTGCACCAAGAAGGTGACACCCCCTCTAACATTTACGGGTCACTCTCTTCCTAAAGCTTCCACGCTCCACTTATAAGTGAACACATCGACTAAACACTTTAATCATCGATTGCAACTGTAATTTGGTGGTGTAGAATCGATTTTCCTCATGCTACACCTCGGATCACCAGTAGTGTCTGCATCACTATCTTTAACACCCCATCTCAAGCTCAGCTTGGCATAAAGATTATGAACTCCAAATGAACTAACAAGCTACATCATTCGTTTAGAATCCAAAGCTTTAGTGAACATATCAGCTAGTTGTAACTCTGTCCATATGGGCATCAATTTTATCACACCTTCTTGCACTTTGTCTCTCACCACATGACAATCAATTTCTATGTGTTTCGTTCTCTCATGAAACACATGATTTTCTGCAATATAGATTGCACTTTTGGAATCACAAACCGCTTCCACTGGTTTTTGATTTTCTAGCCCAAATCTTTCATAAGATAAATAAGACACTGAGTTTCATAGGTTACCATTGCCATGGCTCTGTACTCTGTTTTGGCTAATGATCTAGAGACTATTGCTTGCTTCTTAGCCTTCCAGGAAACCAAGACACCCCAAAGAAAACGCAATAACCAGTTAACGATCTCCTGCTCTCATGACAACATCCCCAATCGGCATCTACAAATGCTTTCAGCTTCAAACTCCCTATAATAGGGAATAGTAATCCCTGTCCTATTGTACCCTTGATATACTTAAGGAGTTTATGTGTAGCCTTCAGTGTTTCTGAGTAGGGAAATCAAGAAACAGCTAAGCTGTTGCACTGGAAATGCAATGTAAGGCCTAGTAATAGTGAGCTAGATAAGCTTCCCTATTAGCTTTCTATAATGTGTTACATTTGCCAACGCTGGGGAATCTTGGTGTGCCAGACTAATATGGCTCTCCATGGGACTCTTTGCTGGTTTGGCTTCCAGGAAATTAGCTTGTTCCAAAAGATCTAAGGTATACTTCATCTGGTCGATGTGAACCCCCCCTTACCATGAGCCACCTCAATGCTTAGAAAAAACTTCAAAGGGCCTAAATCTTTGATCTGAAACGCATGATGCAAAGATTTTTTTAATGTTAGCTATGGTACCCTCATCATTGCAAGTGACAATGATACCGTCGACATACACCAGAAATACTAAAAAGGAAGTCCCAACAGTCTTAGTGAAGAGAGTGTAATCACACTTGGACTGATTGAAACCTATGGATAATAAAAACTGGGTAAGAGTTGCATTCCACTCTCTGCTTGCCTGCTTCAAGCCATAAAGGGATTTCCGTAAATTGCAAATCATGTTAGGACCAGAAATAGAAAGACTAGGAGGGGGCAACATATAGATATCTTCATGAAGATCACCATGAATGAAGGCATTATTAACTTCAAGTTGGTGAAGATGCAATTAAAATCTTGCTACCAATGCCATAATTATCCTAATTGTGGTCATTTTTGTAATTGGAGAAAAGGTGTCTAAGTAATCTATGCCATACTGCTGGGTGTAATTCTTTGCCACCAGCCTTGTCTTGTGCCTCTGTACTGTCCCATTTGCCTTAAGCTTTACCTTGTAAACCCACTTACATCCAATTTCCTACTTGTCTGGAGGCAAAGGAGTTGTGCTTCATGTGTTGTTAGCCTCCAATGCTGCTAGTTCAGCTGCTATAGCTGCCTGCCAGGCAGGTAAACTAATAGCTTTTGCATAAGTGTTAGGCTCAGCATGTACACTTAGACTCAAAACATATGCTTTGTATTGTGGAGCTAGTGATGCATAAGTCATGACCTTATTAAGTGAATGGGGAGAAGTATGAACTGAGAGTTTATAAGATAAAAGTGATAGTATTGCAGTGGTAATCTCGTAGATAAGTGGGCATTCGTTTGGTTCTATAAGGTCTAGTATTTGGAGGTGGTTCAGAGATGGGAGGCAAGTCTATGACAATATTGCCACCAGGTAAGGAGATACCAATGGTACTAGGAAGGACAGAGGCAGGATCAGGTGAATGCACAGAAGAATACAAATCAGGAGAGGATTGTGAAGCAAGGGTAGGCATAAGGGAGAAATGACCATTGTCAGTAGAAGAAGAAGGGGATGAGATAGCATCCACAGGCTGAGGAGGTAGAGACTGATTAGGATCAAAAGAGGAATATGAATCAGTTCATAATAGAAAGATGGATTGGGTGTAGTAAGTGGTCTGGCTGCATCTTCAGATGAACAAGGAGCTTGAGGCATGATTGGAAAAATTGTTTCATGAAAGGTGGCATCCTTAGTTAATAAATATCTTTGATGTAAAGATCTTGAAGATGTAACCTTTAGTGGTGTAAGAGAGACCTAGGAATACACTTTTCTTAGTTCTAGCCTCAAATTTCTCTTTATGCTTATGAGTGTTAGTGCCAAATGTCAGGCAACCAAACACCTTGAGATGTCTATAAGTAGGAGTTGTTTTGAAGAGAAGCTCATATGGTGTTTTCTGATGAAGAATGGGTGTAGGAGTGATGTTAATAAGGTAGACTGAATGTTACAGAATCCCTAATATGATGAAGGACGAAAATACTGAAATCTGAGTGCCCTTGCTACATATAGTATGTGTTAATGTTTTCTTTCAACAACTCCATTTTGTTGTGGTGTGTTGACACAATTGGTTTGATGAATTATACCATGAGACACATAAAAGTGATTCATGTTGAATTCTGGTCAATTATCAGTTCTGAGTATTTTTACTTTGGCATTAAAGTGAACAGAAGCATAGTGATAAAAACTTTCAATAATGGACCTGGTTTCAGCTTTGTTTTCTTCATCAAATAAATCTAACAATATCTGCTGTAATCATAAATAACAGTAAGAATGTAGTGATGTTTATACATTATGGGATACTTTATTGTCCCCAAACATCCATATGAACTAGGGCAAAGGGACTTAGGGAAACAGAATCAGAAATTGGAAAAAGGTGTCTTTTTTGTTTAGCAAGAGGACACACATTACATTGCAGTAAAGGATCAGGAGTTTGGACAAGGGAATCAATCTTCTGAACTTCTTTTATTCTTGAAATGGACATGTGACCCAGCCTTGAATGCCACATCAATGTGTCAGAAGAGGTGACAACATATGCCAAAGAAGTGGAATGAATAGAAGAAACATGCTTGGCTGCAGGCTTAGGTGTGCCATGAATGTAATACAAGTCTTGATCTATCTCAGCTGAACCAATCATCTTCTTGGATCGGAGGTCCTGAATCAAGCAAATATTTGATTTAAATGAAACTTCAAACGTGTTAGATTGAGTGAGTTTGCTTAGTGACATGAGATTGAAGGCAAAGACAGGAACATAAAACACATCAGTAAAAGTTAGGTATGAATTCACCCTTACTGTTCCAATTTGTGAGACTTTAGCAAATGACTTATCAGGCAGTTTAACAGAAATAGAATCAATAGGTGAATATGACTCAAAGAGATGAATGCAAGAGCTGACATGATCACTAGCCCCAAAATCCAATATACATACGTTTAAGTTTTGTTGTAATACTTCACCTGACACCTTACCAGAGACTATAGCTTGCTGTGCTGATATGACAGCATGGTGTGTACCTATATTGTTTGAGACCTTAACGACATCCTTACAGGTGCTCCCTTGACATTCTTGCAACAAACTCATCAATTGGACATACTGATCTTGGGTTAGGTTTGGTGATGGTTTTGAATTAACGTTCTCATAGCCTACCTGATTCATCACATCACCATATCGTTGTATACTGCCCTCATTGGTCACCATGTTCACTTGGCCTCTTGATTTGAATCCTGGAGGATATCCATGTCTCTTGTGACATTTATCGACTGTATGCCCTATCATATTGCAATGACTACAGAATGGAGCCCTAGAGTTGTTCTGATAAGGCCTTGGCACGCCCCTTTTGAAACCTTTGCCAACTGGTCTCTGCCGAGATGTACTAGTAGTGCTAGCACAAGCAAATCTAGGTGTAAAGGAGTTAGTACTAGGCGCACTGTTTACATTCATAACTGCTGAAGGATTATTACTGAAGTGTCCTTGAGTCCCAGAATAGATCAGTTTTCTTTCCAGTTTCACTGCCATGGCAAAAGCAGTTTTCAAATTTGGCAAAGGAGTGGAGAGCAACACCTGCAACTTAACAGGTTCAAACTCTTCATTCAAACCTTTCAAGAACTTGATTACATAATCATTTTCAACAAATTTATTAATCTCCGCTATGAGATTACAGGTACATTTATGACAATAGCAAGTATGAATGGAACTCAACACAAGCAATTCCTTCCATACACTCTTAAGTTTCGTATAATATTCAGTCACATTGCCACTTTCGTGCTTAATGGCATATAATTCTTCTTGCAAATCAGAAAGTCTAAAGGAATCAGCATTTCTATATCTAAATTTCAAATCATTCCAAATGTCTACAGCAGAATCCAACCACACAACACTCTGTCCAATACTAGAGGTTAAAGAGTTTACCAACCAGGAGGCTACCATATGGTTAGCCTTAATCCACACATTGTATCTGTGAGCTTTCTCTACAGGTCTCTCGATCGTGCCATCCACAAATCCAACCTTATTCTTTGATTCACGAGCTCTTCTCACAAATCCATTCTGACTGTGATAATTGTTTCCATCAAGTAATAGTTGCACCAACACCATAGACAGATTGTCATTTGGATGAATGAAATATGGATCATCCACAAGATCAGCAATGACATTGGATGTAGAGGCAGAAACATGACTGTTATTGTTATTGTTCAAAGCCATAAATGTTCCAAACTTCATTAATAATGTTCTGGTATCATGTGAAATTTATATCGAATAACAAGAAAACTGCAATGAACTCAAGAATTAAACTCACACAAGGGGTAACAAACGAATAATCAACACAAAAGAAAGGAGCATAGAATGGAACAAGAGAGAGCAGAGAAAATTTTATTGAAAACGTGTAGAATTTTTCTTGCCAATTGCAGCCCAGTCTTGGCGGTTACAAATACAATCAAAGGAAGAAGAAGATATTGAAAAGACCGTTATGCCCTTCTATTAATTTCTGTTATAACTGCAACAATAAGGGTAAAATGGTCTTTTCGCCTGTTTTAAACTTTGCCGCCAAATCTTTCTTCTTCTTCTTTGTTGTCTGCACCTGGAAGGTGACACCCCCTGTGACATTTACGGGTTCACCCTCTTCCTGAAGCTTCCATGCTCCGCTTACAAGTCAACACAACGTCTAAACACTTTAATCATCGATTGCAACTGTAATTTGATGGTGTAGACTCGATTTTCATCAGGTTACCCCTCGGATCACCAAGTCTTCATCACTATCTTTAACATATAATGACGTTAAACTGGGATACATATTTTGGCATCTTGGGATCTTACGTCGCGGTATATGCTAGTAAATGAGATCATACTAATAAACATTGTATAATCTTAACTAGTGTGACAAAAGATGAGACATATGTTGAGATAGAAGGTATTTCATTAAAAAAGGATCATTCTTACCACTTACACTGTAAAATGATAAAAGCTAAAATGATAAAACATAAAGAGAAAACTAGCCAGTCCCACACAGAGTGAGTACATCTTTATCAAACCATGAAATCCGTTGACCGTAGAGTCAACTACTGTTCTAGACTATCTATTCCCAGAAAAATCAAGGACATTATTTATTAACTAGTATGAGAAACAAATAAACAAATGCTGAATTTGGTACATTATTACGTATCTACAAAACTGAAATTCTTGAAATTGAAACCTTGTAATACTAGAAGAAATGAGCTCAATATCTTCAACTCCCAATAAAAAACTGCAAATTGAAGTTTGATTTCTCTCAACCAACTCAAAAGTGTAGAAGTTTGAAGATTCCTTCCCCTTTAAATATCAAACTCAAACTGCATCATTGGTTGCATGAAAGGGTTTAGCTCACCAAATATATCTTCATGCCCATGATGATCAAGATAGCTTCCCATTTCTTGTGTGTTAAACAAAGTTTGTACATCAGCAGGAATGCTAGATTGCGCCGATTGATTTTGGTCGGTGGCCATGGGGCAATTAGTATTCATGGTCATCTCCATCATCTCCTTGAACTTTGAGGATTGAAGTAATCGCCCTAGGGCTGAGCTCGCCGTGGTGGCTGGCCTGAGCGGAGTCAACGACGTATCGTCGGTGGTGCCAAAAGGTTGTGGTTGGTAGTGGTTGATAGAAGAGCTTGAGACATAGCTTTGATCTGGGGTTGGCGGCACAGACATGATTGTTTCAATGTTGGTTTGGTCGGAGTCGGTAGGGTTTAGGCCGTCGGCGGTGTTGGCGGAGGTGGCGGTGGCGTTAGGCCTTAGCCATTTTATGTAACGGCTTAGGTCAAAGTTTGTGACAGCGTTAAGGCCTCGATATTCTATGGCAGCCATGTCGTATGCTATTGCAGCTTCTTCTTGTGTTGCTTCAAAAAAATTAGTAAGATAAATCCAAGTGTCATTTTCTGTTTGATTTTCTTGGATTATGGTTAGATTTGCTGACTTTTTCAAATGATAGTGACAAAAATTAAAGAAATATTATATATAGGCAGGTCACGTCATGCAGTCTTCCAAATAGCCAAAGTGCTCTTACAACTTCTAATCTATTTTAATAAGATAGAGACACATAGTGTTGAAACTTGAGCATAAACGAGCTGAGCTCCATATCTATTTAAAACCTTAAGTCAGTGGGTGGTGGTACCTCATCCTCATATAACTCATGCATTTTATTTCAAAATACCCGATGTGGGACAATATTCTCAACACCCGTCCTCGCGTGGTAACGTGGCTTGACATACACACGTGTCTTAGAATCCGTCCTCAGTCACAAACCATAAGCCAGACATGGACATCTGTACTTGGGTGAAAGGAGACAATAAATGGCCAATCATAGGTCAGGCAAGATGTGAGTCCACGTTTTAAACTGGGTTTGATACCATGTTGAAACTTGAACTTACATGAGTAGCGACCTATATCCACCTAAAACCTTATGGCAATGGATGGTGGTACCTCAATGTAGGACAATATTCTGAACAGATAGGTAAATCTTATTATTTTTCTATATTCTTGTCTCTATTGCTATCGGTTATGAGGCACAAGTTTTTGTTGTTTATTTGTTGACCTAATTTGTACTGGGAAAAGGAGGGCTTACCATATGTCCCCAGATAAAGGTATTTGTTGCCAAATACTCTACCAATTCGAGCTTCCCATCTACCATTGTGGTGATGCCTTTTGGAGATGCATAAAATTAGATATAAGTAAATATTTAAAATAAGGTAAACAAAAAAATGTATTTCAAATAACAAAAAATTAATACCTTGCCACTCCTCTATATTTCGATACTCCTCGAGAGAAGCCACTGCTTTTTCTGTAATGATCCAAAGAGGGTCAAGTTGATGCCACCATGACAAATAATACATATACACATATACATACATACATACATACATACATACAAACATACATATACATATATATACACACACATATTTACTTATTTTTTTATTGGTCTCTTTCCTATCTCTTTCCATGAGGTTACATAAGTTACCTTCTCAAGGAACCAATATACTCTTCTCTAGACTGGGCTTCCATGTCTTTGATTTCCTTCTCATAAGTGGGCAACTAAAAGAGCAATAAACTATTCAGTAAACCATCTTTAAATTGAAAATGTAGCGAAAAAAAATTGGGGTTTTTACCCTCTTCAAAAAGAAAACGAAAAAAAAAGATTAGGAATAAAGTTTTTACCGGAAAATTGAGAATGGTGTCTGGACCCCAATACTTTAGGGCAGCCAAGTCATAGGCATGAGCTGCTGCTTCTTCATCATCATAAGCACCTTCACAACCACATATTAATCATTTAGTTTGGGTTTTAGTGGTAAGAAAACTAACCCCTATCAACTAGCATATATGTTACACTCCTACATGTGAAATTGTTATCTTGAAGAGTTAGTGTCCGCAGGACTTGTTCCAATGGTTTCAAGTAAGGAGTTTCGAAAGGAACGTCAGGGGTTCGAACCTTGCCGAAGGCAATAATGTTTGAATCCCCTCCAAGCTAGCTGGATAGTGTGGGAGCACTATTGGCCCATGGAATGACCTGATAGGCTGACAAGCTAGCCCGTCGGTTGTTCCTTCAGTGCCAATGGGCTCCTTGTGCTGTTTCTGTGTAATGACAATGGGCTCCTACTAGTGGGTTTTGGAAACCTGATTTACATCTGTACACACCCTATGAGACCGGAGGTGACAGGACCCTTATTAGTTTGGGTTAAAGACATTTCAATTGATTCCAATGCTCATTGTGTAACGTTCCAAGATTTTAGGGTTTACTCATATTCAGACCAGCAGATAAAGTCTATAAATTTAACATATATCGTGGTCACAACTATAGATCTAAGTTATGCGATGTTGCATGGAGGAGATAACACAATCCCATTTGAAGAACCTAAGTTCTTCCCCTCCTAGAGTGATCATGGATCAAATTGACATGTTTGATTAAAAATATAAATATACACAATAGTGAAACAAAAAGGAAAACGAAAAAATAGTGAAATTTGGGAACTTACCAAGGTAAACTGCATGTCCAAATGTTAATCCAGATGATCATCCAAGGAAAAGTAGATCAGCAGATAAACAACACCAATTAGTAAAACAATGGTTAAAGAAAATGTTCTTCAAAGAAAAATAGTGTTTCTTGGACTCTGATTGCAGAACATTTCTATCTCATCTCTTCATTATCCAAAATAATGCACTAATAGACTGGGATATAATCATTCTGCTAATCAAACCCATGAAGCACATGTATTTCATCGATTTCACTCGGCTAGTTCAGTCAGTTTTTAGACCGTTAAAAAGCCGGCTGAATTATTTTGCTAGGGAAACGGAAGAAAACCCCAAGAAACCACTTAGAAAACAAAAACAACAGCAACATTACTCATTGTCTTAGAGTCTCCCGCCTATGACAGTATATAGTGGGTCGGATGTACACAACCATAACTATGGGTTAGACACATAGAGTTTGTTTCCCGATGACTCATAATGAAAATTACGTCAAACTGTGTCGATGAATTTAGTGAGACAACATCATGGAATGAGACAACATGCAAAAGGGAAAGAACCTTGTCTTCCTTTCTTGTTCTGAGACTCATTCCAGCAATTCTTATCCCACAAATGTGCCTCATATCTTCCGGTCCATCGATGCCTAAAACAACCCGGACAAAAAACAAAATCAACCCTCCAAACATCAAATGAAAATCCCATCTGCACAACATCAAATCCTCCATGATCAAATTGCAAGAACACACAAACCTAGTAACACCGCGAAAAATCGAGCTCCTTTGGGGCGGTGAGTCTCTAGGGACGGATTTCCTTGTCCTCTTCACTTTAATAACACCATGAACATTAGTATTGTTATTACTTGAAGCATTCTTTTGCTGTGATAACTTCCCCATGAATATATCTTTTGGAGGGCTGCTTCAAAAAGTGATATAGAAGAATTTAAGAGAGAGAAGAAAAGATGCAAGCTGCAGATGAGAATGATAACTGATTCTTCCAATGGAATGCTGCTTTTAAAGGGGTTCTTGAAGAAAAATAGAAGAGAAGATTTCTTATAAGAGTAATTTTATTATTATTATTTATTTATTTTTTTGTATTTTTCTGAGAGGAAGAAAGCCGGCTATTGGAGGATGATGGTTGCCGGCTAAAAGCGGCTTGAAGTAAATTAGAATATTATAGTGTAAAGATTTTTTGTCCATTGATCTTTAGAGTAACGATGTTTTTGGTTTATTTGTTACTTCTTCTGTAAGTATTATGATCATTGTTATGTTGTATATAACGAGCAAAATCTTGACCTTTTATGCGATTTTTTTTCTTATCTTTATTTTTTTCCCCTGCTTCATGCAAAAAAAAAAATGTATTTATGCAATAGTAATTACATCTCAATGCAATACGTTATGTCCATGCGTGCAATTTTTATCTTATTTTGATTTTATTATTTCAGAATTATCTACTAATCGAGTTGAATGATGCAAAATTGTTAGCATAAAAATGGTGGAATAAAGTTACAACAGATGGCCAATTTTCTGGTAACTCCTCTGTATTATGACAATAGTAAGAATATTAAATTGGTACTTTCCTCGTTGTTGTAACTAAATGTGTTTTGATTCATGTAACCTGTTGAATAAGGTAAACAAATAGATACTTTAATCTATTTACCAGAGAAATAAATTATCACTATAAAGACAGTGGATTTGCCATTTCCAGTTGCCGAAATTTATTCTGCATTTTCCTCATGTGTCATTGTTTTTCACATGTCTGTGAACCTATAGTATTTGTAAGGTTTTTCTGTTGGGTTATAAGAATGTTTTGATGGTTTACATAAGCTTAACGTGTAAATAATTTCAAACATATTGCGAAACAAAAGTTAAAGTTTAAAAATGAGTTCATCGAACCTTTAAACTTGGTTCATTGAACTTTTGGTCAAATTACAGAAAGGTTTTGTCCAACTCATCAAACACTTGATTTGCATTCGTTGACCAAAGTCAACAAACTTAGAATGAGGGACACCAAATGTTCGCTCAGATAAATTCAAAATTCCAATTTAGTCAGTTTTGGCTGAATTCTTGACAGAACTCAAACATAAAAGTTTATTGGCGAAAGTCATAGAACGTTCGACTACAAAAACTAAAAAGTTTGGCGACAAACCAGAGAGTTCCACAAAAGGTGGCCGAACTCAAAATTGAGTTTGACTAAACTCAGAAAATGTTCGGTGATAACGTTTGGCAACTGCAAACTAGCCGTTACAAAAACTTTTTCAAACTACAAAGGATTTTATCTCTCTCCTATCTATTCTGGATTGATTTATATTAATTTCTAACATCTCTAACGCTATTGTGAGTGTTTCTCAATGTCCCACAAGTGTGACCTTCGACCCTTTCTTGTGCGCGAATTGTGAAGAATTCGTCATGATATATCTGATCCATGCATAATATCACAAAAAATAGAATGAATTAGTAACAACGGAATTGTGGAATGAGAGATCATATCGAGGTATGATCTTACGGGTCTATCATACAATAACACACTTCTATCATCTTAAAGCATCTCACCCATTGTTGTCAAAAGCTCTCATTAGTGCAAAAGTGCTTAAATCTCATGAAGCTCTTATTGCTAGTTTTTATTATTTTATTATGAGAACAGAAGTCTAACACAAGAGGAATTCAACATACTTGATCTCTTTTTTATGACTTAGACTTATTTAAAAGTGTAATTCCACCACTTTTCCAAAACCCATTTGGTAAAAGTTCTTAGGTAGAACTTTGTTGAAATTAAGAGTATCTTGCTTGTTGCTGTAGTTGATGTTGTACAATTTGTTTGTGCAATAGTAGTTGTTGTTTTTGTTGCACTGGTTGTTAGTGCAGTTGTTGTTCTTGTTCCTTGTTAAAGGTAGTGATAAAGTATGAATTCACGCATCAATCGATCAATCACCATTCAAGAACAATCAAAATATAACAATCCGCATCGCATCAAATCAACATTGAATTAACCAAATTTAAAAACGAAATGGAAAGGAGAAAGAAGATTGAGAAATAACCATCGAAGGAGAATACTTGAGAGCTTTATTATTCCACTGGTTACAAGAAAGATTTTGGAAAAATCTACTGAATTACATGAACTAACTCCTACATATATACAAGCGGGAAATATGATGAAGAAGAAGAAGAAGACATCAAAATTATTAAACTATCCCTTTAACCGCTAAGCCTCCAGTTATGTCATTAGGAGCAAGTGCGTCATTTCACTCTATTTAAAATTTCCCACCAAACAAACCTCCTTCTTCCTTCTTCCTGCAAAACGTCGAACATTTCTCCCAGCTGGTTCAATCCAGTCATTTGCAGCTACTCCATGATTTGCATCTTGTCACCTCCCCTCAAACTCAATCGTGCATAGATGTTAATGACTCCCATTGCCAAAGTTAGAATTTGTAACCTTACATCTTCTAGAGCATTTGTAAACAAGTCTGCCAACTGAAAGTCACTCTTTATTGGCATTGCTTTGACTACATCTTCCTGATACTTTTGCCTCTCAATATGGCAGTCAATCTCTATGTGTTTAGTGCTTTCATGGAACACCAGATTCTACACAATGTGTAAAGCCCTCTTGCTGTTACAAAAGATTTCAACTGGTCCATCGTGTTTCACCTTCAAATTTTCCAACAAATACAACAGCCACTAAGTTTCACATGTAGCTGACGCTAATGCCCGATATTCAGCCTCAGAGGATGATCTTGACACAGTAGTATGCTTCTTTGCCTTCCAGGTTATTAAGGCCTTTCCTAAACACATGCAAAAGCCCGTCACAGATCTTCTTGTTTCTTGACACCCAGCCCAGTCCGCATCTGCAAATGCTGTGAGCTTCAATTCTGATCCATTATCCCTTGGAAAGAATAGGCCTTGACCAACAGTGCCTTTGACATATCTTAACAGCCTGTGCACTGCCTATAAGTGTAGCTGAGTAGGAGAGTCCAAAAACTGGCTAAGTTTTTGTACAACAAAGGTAATATCAGGCCGTGTAATTTTCAAATACAATAGCTTTCCTATAAGACTTATATATCCACAAACATCCTTGATCAGATCTGAGTCATTGTGCTGAAGTCTTAAGTTCTTATGCATTGGAGTTTTAGCAGGTTTTGGCACCAAGAAATCCTGCATTCTGTAGAAGTTCCATATCATACTTCCTTTGACATAGAGTGATTCCCTCCTGTGACTTGGGTACTTCTATGCCTAAGAAGTACCTAAGGTCACATAAATCTTTAATTTCGAATGTGGTGTGTAAAAATTCCTTCAGATTAACATCTGCTTGAATAGAGGAGCTGGTTACTATAATGTCATCCACATAGAATGATAAAGCAACAAAGGCATCTGAGGTATCCTTAGTGAACAGACTGTGATCATGTGGTGACTGTATATAACCCTGAGACACAAGAGCCTTGGTTCCACTGTCTGCTTGTCTGTTTGAGTCCATATAGGGATTTTTGTAGTCTGCACACTTGGTTGGAATGGCCAGAAGATATTCCTGGAGGCACTTCTGCTAAGTCACCATGAAGGAAGGCATTATTGACATCAAGTTGATGCATGTGCCATCCTTTATATACTGCTAAAGCCAGAATCAGTCTAACAGTAGTGACTTTGTCACAGGAGAAAATGTATCAGTGTAATCTATGCCAGGCTGCTGAGTATAACCTTTGGCCACTAATCTTGCTTTGCATCTCTCTATACTGCCATCTGAGTGATACTTGGTTTTGTAAACCCATTTAAAGCCTATGGGAATTTTTCCTGCAGGTAAGTCAACAACCGTCCAATTATTATTGTTTGCAAGAGCTTGTAGCTCTTGGTTCATAGCCTGGCACCAATGCTCATGCCTTGATGCCTCCTGATAACTCACAGGATCAGGAGTAATGTTGATACTCAATGCATAGAACTTGTACACAGGTGACAGGTGATCAAAGGAAATATATTGTTCAATAGGGTGAGAAGTGGAACAAGTAGAAGGACTGGAGGGGATAATAGTATCATGTGAAGACTTAGAAGAAAGAAGGCTACAATAATAGTCCTTCAGATAATTAGGTGGTTGCTTGTTTCTAGTGGATCTAAGAGGTAAAGGTACCTCAGTGGTGCTGGTGCCTGGTTGACATGGATGTAAGGAAGAATCTTAAGATGATGGAGGAGTATCTTGGCGTGTGTTATTTTCAGGTGAAGTATGCAAGTGAGACATAGGAAAGTCAAGGGAAGCAGAGGGAGGATTATGTGTTGCTTCTGGGGATAGAACAAGATCAGAAGAAGGAAATAGTGAAGAGGGCTGAGAAAAGAGATGAGACATAGGATTGGATGAAGTGATTGAGGTTAGATGAAAGACCTGTTCTTGGAAAACAACATTCCTAGACACAAAGACACTTTTGGTGTCCAGATTTTGGAGCATATATCCTTTTGTGAAGTGAGGAATTCCAAGGAAAGACATAGTTGAGACTTAGAATAAAATTTTGTTTGTCCTGGGGTAGTGTTGTAAGCAAAGGCTTAGCACCCAAAGACTCTCAAGTGATCATAGGTGGGAGGCTTATGGTGTAGCATTTGAAATGGACTTTTCTGATGCAGAATAGGAGTAGGAATGAGATTGATGAGGTAAGTGACATGTTGAACACATAATCCCTAATATTCTAAACATAAGCTAGCTTGAAATCTTAAACCTCTAGCCACTATTAGGATGTGTTGTTGTTTTCTTTCAACCAGGCCATTTCGCTGTGGCGTATATGGACAATATTTCTGATGGATTATGCCCTTTTGAAAGAAGAAAGATGTCAAATACAATTCAGGAGCATTATCAGAACGAATGACCTTTATTTTCTCTTCAAACTGGATATGAATATAATGGTAAAAGCCTTCAATGATTTGCTTAGCCTCTGCTTTAGTTTTCAAAAGATATACCCAAGTAAATCTGTTGTAATCATCCACTAATGTAATGAAATAGTTTTGTTGATACATTGTGGGTACTCTATAAGGCCCCAGACGTCAATGTGTATAAGATCAAAACAAGCTGAATTAGAAGTACCAGAAACGTGAAAGGGGAGTTTTTTTCATTCTGGACATTGGACAGATTTTACAATGGGGTTTCATATCTACTACTGCAATAGAAGGATCTACTTTCTTCATTTCTAACATCCTTAGCATGGAAACATGACCAAGTCTCATATGCCGTAGTATTGAATTGATTGAGAGGCTTGTACAACAGGTATGCTCACAGGGCTGCATTGAAGGAATGCTGTGATTAATGTAATACAGCCCATTGAGAAGCTTAGCTGAACCAATCTTCCTTTTGGAGATAGGTCCTGCATAATGCAAGTATCATCATGAAAGGATACAGAAAGATTAGATTGGGTTACCAACTTGCTCAAGGAAAGCAGATCAAAAATGAAACTAGGAACGCAAAAGAACACCTGAGACTGTCAAGGATGGAGTAATAGGAACTGTGCCAACATGAGTAGCAGAAGCTGAGGCATTGTTAGGCATTTTTACTGAAATATTCGAGACAGGAGTATATGAAGAAAACAAAGTAAGAGAGCAGGCAATATGATCACTAGCTCCTGAGTCCAAAATCCAAATGCCATGAGAAACAGCATTACCCTTACCTGATGGGCTATTAGTATTAGGTCCGTAACACACTTAAGAGGGGGGAGTGAATATAGTGTTGGACAATTTTGTGAAATTTTCTTTTGTGGCTCAACTCAAATGGAATTCAAAATCAAAGCAAGAATGGGAGATGAGAAGCAATGAATGTCTACACCGGATATAGAGTGGTTCAAATCGTAAATGATTCTACTCCACTACCACTTTGTTGCCAAAGTGGAATTTCAACAACTTCTCTTCTTATTAAAGCTAATAAGAACAACCACAGCAAAACTTACACTAATGCCTTAGTGTAAGAAGCCACAACATCAACTTCTTGCACAAAATACACTTGTGCAACTACAGCAACCACAGCTCTAGCAAGAACAACTTCTTGCTACCTCACAACTTCAACAAAGTTCTCTTGAGAACTTTCTCACAGTGGGTTAAAGAAAATAGTAAGGTTCACACTTTTTCACTATTCTAAACACAAGCAAGAGATCAAATATTTATGGTTCCTCTTGTGTTAGACTCTCTATCTCTCAATATACAACAATGAAGAACAAAGAAAGGCTTAACAAGGTTTAAGCACTTTTACAAATATGAGAGAAGTATACTACAATGAATGATGAAGCTTAATGATGGTAAAAGTGTGTATTTGCCTCATCCAAGCTTCTTCCATTTATAGATGATGTTCACCACGTTTTTGAAGCCTCCACCATGTCTTCAACCACACCAAATGTCAAGATAATGTCCAAATAGTCTTTAGCCACCCTATGAAGTGATTTGATCCTCAATAGCCAACCTAGGATTGCTTAGACATGGATGCAATAGTCAAGGAAGCATGTATTATCATGTAGTAAAGTTTACAAGAAATTTGAGCAATATTGGACAGAGAAAATACCATGAATCTCCCTTGGATTTTGTTACAACGTTCATAAAAATTTGAATTCTAGGAGACATCGATCAATCGAAGTGCCTGGAGGAGAGATCGATGTCCTCCAGAAACTTAACAGTTTTAAAGCTGCTTGACATCGATCGATCAAAGTCTCCTCTGGAGAGACTGATGTCACTTCGATCGATCGATGTTGGACATAAACTTTTTTGCCTGACATCGATCGATCGAAGTCCCTCTTGGGAGAGACTGAAGTGACATCAATCAATCGATGTCCTCAGCCTGAGAGATCGATGTTGGACAGAAACTTTTCTGTCTGACATCGAACGATCGAAGTCTCTCTTCAGTCTGAGAGATCGATGTTGGACAGTAAGTTCCATTCTCAACCATTTTTGACATAATGTAATTTTCTCATTTTGCATCAAGTCTCAAGTGTCAATTTAACTTATTTAAAACATCTCTACATCATCAAAACAATTTATATCTTAACAATCTCTCCCTTTTTTGATGATTTCAAAACCATGATTCAAAAGATGTTTTTGATTGATAAATTTACATCTAAACTTGATATTTTACAACTCCCCCTTAGTCCATGCTTCCTTATCACATGAACACATCAAAAACTCCCCTTTAACATTTAATCTTCCCAAAATCAATAAGTATGATGAAAATATTAAAAATGCTCCCCTCAAACCATGCACCAAATTCCATATTTTCAACATGTGTGCTATCAAACGAGAATACCATAAAACTCATGCCAATGCAAATCATTTTAGATGTTACCAAGCATATCAAGCATGCATTTTGTATTCACATCAAGCAACTCATGATGCAACTTATATTACCAAGCAAACAATGTCAAGATAAAAAACAACCATTAGCAATTTCTAATGTCACCAAACAATTTCATGCCAAATCCAAATGCTACCATTTTCCAACCATGCCATGTCATACCAACTTAACCCAACATAAACATGTAACTTATACCATCAAATCAACTTATGCATACTTATGCAACTTATGCAACATCCACATCAAACCAATTTATGCAACTTATGCAAAACATCAATTTATGCAACATCAACTATCAACCATTAACTATCAACTATCAACCATCAAATTCTCTCCCTTTTTGAAAACATCAAAAAAATAGCAAGAGGCAAGAAAATGAAGGGTTAAAATATCATTAAGAAAATACCAAGTTTTGAGATACATAAGTAAACTCAACCTTCTAAAACCAACCCTATAGCTACAATGGGAATAGGGAGATCTAAGAGCTCTACTCTTCATCGGAAGAGAAGCATAAACCGGATAGAGCCGCTTTGAGCTTTGCCTTCAGTTTTTGGTACTTGGACTTTTGATCAGTAAGCTCTGTTTGTAGTGTCGTCACCTGAGTGTCGACCTTTGTTTCTAACGTCTTGACTCGCTCCTGAAGCTGTTTGTAGTCCTTCTCAAGATCGTCAATGGGGAATGCTTCCTTGGTTAAATCTTCTCCCTATTGACCAAGAGTACGATTTAATTCTTCAATCTCAGTCTCTGCGTCAAATGGCAACTCAGAGTCACTACCTTGCTCAATTGGAGCTTTGCCCTTGTCCACTCGGGAGGTAGGACTTGATTGTGAGGGCGGTTGTGTTTGGGGGTGACATGAGGGTTCAGTGGGAGGTTTGGTGGGTTGTGTTGGAGGAATGAGATCTTCGGGTGGGATATCTTCAGCTTCTTCCTCTTGTTTATTCTGACCTCCCCGCCGTTGTGCTTCTTTTCGTGACTTATGGATTTGTTGAATGTTAGCCTTTTTGTAATAATCTCGAGAGGCTATTTTCTCCTCATATTCATCATTCAACTCAACATTCGACTTTCTTAGCAATCTATAAATGAGATTGCTATAAGGAATGCCTTTGGATTTCTCAGTAACTGCCACCCACATATTTGTAAACACAATCTCCCCAAAATTCAATTGCTCCCTCATGGCAATACGGTAAGCAATATAAAAATCCAAGTTGCTCGGGAGTTTAGACTACTTACCATTGACACAAAAAGTGACAATGGCGAGCAAGACTTGGTACGCTAAAGGCATGTCATTAGTGTTTTTAGTGGGGTGAAATTCAAGAAAAGTTTTAACCTCATCTTTGGATACCTTGTACTTGTAATTATCCCATTTCCAAGGATCCAAATCATCAAGACCCTCATTCGGAACACCAAGAAGTTCATTTATTGTTCTTGAATCAAATGACACAAGCTGACCTTCTACGACCTGAATTTAACAAAAAAGGCATGCCATTTAGATATTCTACCCACATATTTGCATAAAACATTCATGTGTATCGGATGAACATGTAACTCATTTCCGATACATCCCAAACTGGTATCCATTTTTGATCATCAAACCAATTGATGATCGGCCTTAACTCCTCATTGCTCAAAATATCTCCAATTTTGAGCAATTTCAATGGAATGGTGGGCCTCTTATGATCTTCCCATTCACTAAACAATAACTGAGCTCTAAGGGATAATAGCTATAGATACCTGTACCAGTTGGTGCCTTCAAAGCATCCTTATATTCTCCTGATTCGAGCCAGGGAAAATTGTTGAGGACAAGCCGCCCCCTAACCTCAGCTAGCATACTTTCTTGAGATGGGGTTGCCCTCTTCCTTAAACCTTGTGTTCTAGACCTTGTTGGTACTTGAGGGTGAGATTGTTGAGGAACATTTTCTTCCTCATGAGATGTTCTTTGCCTTTTGGTTAGGTTTTTTTGTTTTGGGGGTCATTTGGAGATTGTAGGGTACGAAAATTTTTGGATTTTTTGGAATGAAATGGATGAAAATGATGAGACTAATGACTGAATTGAAGATAAGTCAAGGTTTGTGCAAAAGATTTTGGTTGACGTTCGGATTTGTTGAGTGTTTTTTCCCTAGAAAATGTTAGGGATTCGTTTTGGAAAAGATGGGAAGGAGAAAGGAATGGATTCCACATCTTTTAATTACCCTGTCCGTGATGACATCGATCGATCGATGTCCCTAGCTTCGATCGATCGATGTCTGTTTTACATCAGTCTCTGAAACAGCTATATAGATCGATCGGTGTATGCTGAATTTTCCCTTTTTGCCAATTTTGACCATCTAACCATTGTTTATCATCCCTAATCTTGTTCTAATTGATTCGAATGTCTTAGTAGGAAGGGATTTGGTAAAGATATCCGCTAGTTGGTCATTGGTTGGAACAAATTCAATGCATACTAATCCTTTTTGAATGCTATCCCTTATGAAGTGACGCCTCACTTTAATATGTTTGGTCCTACTATTGTGTACCGGATTTTGTGCTATGTATGGCTAAAGTGTTGTCACATAAGATGGGGACTTTATCAAACTTAACATCGTAATCATTTAAGTTGTTGATCATCCAAAGTAATTGTGCACAACATGAAGCGGCCGATACATATTCGGATTCCACTATTGAAAGCGACACACTATTTTTTTTCTTGGAGAACCAAGAAACTAAGCAATCTCCAAGGAATTGGCATGTCCCAGAGGTGCTTTTTCTATCAACTAGATTTTTGGCATAGTTGGAGTCACTATACACTCTTAAATCAAAACAACCATTTTTGGGATAAAACAACCCAAAGTTGAAGGTTCCTTTCAAATACCTATAGATACGTTTAATGGCAACTAGATGCGTCTCTTTAGGCATACTTTGAAATCTAGCATATAAACATACATCATGCAAAATGTCCGGTCTACTAGCGGTCAAATAGAGTAAACTACCAATCATACCCCTATATTTGGTTACCTCAACCGGCTTTCCTTTTTTATCTTTGTCAAGCTTTGTACTTGTGCTCACACTTCTTTCATCCTCAAACTTGTATTTCTTGAGTAAATCCTTTGTGTACTTTGTTTGAGATATGTATACTCCATCTTAAGTTTGCTTGATTTGAAGACCAAGGAAGTAGTTGAGTTCACCCATCATGCTCATCTCAAATTTTTCCTTCCATCAATTTAGCAAAATGCTCACAAAGAGAATCATTAGTAACACCAAATATAATATCATCCACATAAATTTAAACAAGCAATTGATGGTTTCCTTGTTCTTTAATAAAAAGAGTAGTGTCGACTTTTCCTCTTGAAAACTTGTTTTCAAGTAGAAATTTACTTAATTTTTCATACCATACCCTAGAAGCTTGTTTAAGTCCATAAAGGACCTTTTTGAGTTTAAATACACGATTTGGATAATCATGATTTTCAAACCCCGGTGGTTGAGCCACATACACCTCTTTTTGAATTATTCCATTCAAGAATTCGGATTTCACATCCATTTGATATAGTTTGAAATCCTTACAGCATGCATATGCTAATAGCATCCTAATAGCTTCTAACCTAGCTACAGGGGCAAATGTCTCATCATAGTCTATACCTTCTTCTTGTCTATATCCTTGTGCTACTAACCTAGCTTTGTCTCTAGTGATGTTTCCTTTATCATCTATTTTGTTTCTAAATACCCATTTAGTGCCAATTATGGGATGATCACTATCACTTCTTTCAAATTGATTTAGCTCTTCTTGCATGGCTAATACCGATCTTCATCATTTATTGCCTCTTTTATATTTTTAGGTTCAACTTGTGAAATGAAGGCATTTTCATTAAATTTCCTCCTAGTCGTTATGCCTTGACTAGTTTCACCTAACATAATTCTTTAGAATGATCTTTCCTATACTTATATGACTCCGGTAAATTTGAAATATCTCCTCTTACTTCTTCATCTTCAACCTTAGGTTCAAGTGGATCAATCCTAAGGTCAATGACAATATTCCTTTTGGATTCTCAAATTTTTCTATATGACTTACTTCGATTATTTCCTCATCATCATTATTATTTATATATGGTTCATTCTCAAGGAGATCACTAAATTTGACATGAATTGACTCTTCAACTCTCATACTCCTTTTGTTATATACTCTAAATGCCTTGCTATTTTGAGCATATCCCATAAAGATTCCTTTATCCGCTTTGAAATAGAGTTTATCCAAGTTGTCTTTGGTGTTAAGTATAAAACACTTACAAACAAATACCTTGAAATAATCAATATTTGGTATTCTACCTTTCCAAAGCTCATAAGGAGTCTTTTTGAGAGATGGCCTCAAATAAACTCTATTGATCACATGACAAGCTGTGTTTACCGCTTCGGCCCAAAAATATTTGGGTAGCTCAAATTCATTTATATGGCTTTACTCATTTCTTGAAGTGTTCTATTTTTTCTTTCCGCAACACCATTTTGTTGAGGATTTCTTGGAGCCGATAAATTGTGTCCATACCCTTTGGATACACAAAATTCTTAAAATTCACCATCAAACTCACCACCTCTATCACTTCTAAATTCCTTAATTGTTTCTTCTTTTGATTTTCTAATCTCGTACAATGTTTTATAAACTCTTGGCATGCATCATTCTTTTTGGCTAAAAACATTACCCAAGTGTACCTAGAGAAGTCGTCTACTACCACAAAGGTGTAATGTTTTCCACCTAGACTTGCCGTACCAATATCCCCATACAAATCTATATGAAGTAATTGTAGAGGTTTGGTGGTGGAGATTTTACTTTTGGGCTTGAAGCTTGTTTTAACAAGCTTTGTCTTTTGACAAGTGTCACATAAGCCATGGTTTTCGAAATTCAATTTTGGAAGACCTTGGGCCTTTTCATTTTTGCAAATCTCTTTGAAATTTTTAAAACTAATATGTCCAAGTCGTCTATGACATAGTTGAGTCAAATCATTTTTGGCAACTAGGCAAGAAACGTTTTGTGATATCAAATCATGTGTGCTAAATTTGTAAACATCATTCTTCCTTATAGCCTCAAAAACAATCTTATCGTTCTTTTTCACAATGCATTTTCTTTTCACAAATTCAACCTGAAAATTAGCATCACATAGTTGGCTAACACTTATCAAATTATATTTAAGCCCTTCTACATATAGTACATTATTAATAGTAAAAGAAGATTTACCAATTTCTCCATATCCAAGGATTTTGGCTCTCCCATTGCCAAAATGCACTGTTCCACCATCTTGGAGCTTGAGCTTGGTGAACAATGTTTTGTTTCTGGTCATGTGCGTTGAACATCCGCTGTCCATAAGCCATTTGGTTCCTTCTTCTTTGGCTACTCTATTTATCTTGAGAACCTACAAAATCAAGAGATTTATGCATTGGTACCCTTTGATGGTTGGGTCCTTTAGGGTTAGCTTGTCGACCTTTAGGCTTCCAAACATACATACTACCAAGTCTAGCATTACATGCACTCTTCACATGTCCTACTTTGTTACAATAGAAACAAATGGGTACGTGCCTTGGTTTGTAAGATGATGAGTTATGTTGTGTTTTTATCTTATTTGCCTTTTTCTTTAATGGCTTAGGCTTAATGAAAGAATGTGATAGATTAAATCCTAGACCGGATTTATCATTTCCAACTCTTTGATTTCCAAGTAATTTGTCTTGATTATCTTTACCATCGGTTAGTTTTTGCAAGCCTAATCTTAGCCTTTCACATTCTTTCCTAATTTCCACATTTTCAAGAGCTATGGTTTTATGCATGGTGAGTATGATGTCATGATCTTTAAACATCAAAATGTTCTTATCATGCAAGCTCTTATTTTCTAAAATGCACTTGTTGAACTCTTTCTTCAAATGTTTATATTTTAAATTCAGTTTTTCAAAATCATCTTGCAAATCTCCTATTTCATCTTGTAAATTAGAAGGATTAGAATTTACCTCAAGGTCATCTTCAATTGCCATGAGGCAAGTATGTTGAGCTTTTGGATTTTCAGCTATTGCAACAAGTCCAACATCTTGATCTTCACTTTCTTCTCCTTCCGATTCGGAAAGAAGATCATCCCACGTGGTCACCTCCGCATTAAGAGCTTTCTTTTTTTTGAGGAAAGACCTTCTTTTCTTGTTTTGTGGCTCCTTGACGTGGCAATCGGCAATGAAGTGACCGGGTCGACCACATCTATAGCAATTTTCGCTTGCTTCTTTTTCCTTGGGTGATCTCTTGAAAACATTTCTTGCTTGAGCCTTATTTCTTGTTGCCATTGTTCTAAATTTTTCTTATTAGAAGAGCAATTTCCTTATCTGATTCATCGGACTCTACCACCAATCCCTTTGTGTGATGTTTGCGTGGGCTTGATAGGGTTCATCCTATTTTGTTCATCAATAAGAATTTCATAAGTAAGAAGATTACCGGATAGTTCATCAAGGATAAGAGTCTTGAGGTTCTTTGATTCGGTGATGGCGGTGACTTTAGGTGTCCATTCTCTTGGCAAAGAGTTGAGGAGTTTTGAGGCAAGGTCTTTATTTGAGATTTTTTTGTCTACAATAGAAAGTTGATTCACTATTCGAGTGAATCGATCGATTGTCTCCTCAATCTTTTTTACCACTCTTCATCCTAAACATTTCATATTCCTTCATGAGCATTAGTCTCTTGGCCATTTTTTACTTGCTCAGTCCCTTTGTGTATCATTTCCAGCCTTTTTCATGCTTCATGGGCTTGTATCAAGACCTTGAAGTCTTATAAGTTCAGTGGTGGTAAGAGCACTTGAAAGAATATCGAATGCTTTGCCATTAATAGAGAAGTTTATCTTCTCTTCGCCGGTTGTGTAGTCATCCTCATCTTTGAACATTGATTCTCCTTTTGAGTTGGTAATCATAGGAACTTCAATTCCTTTGACAATAGCTCTCTATATGTCAAATCCATAGCCTTTCAAATGATTGGTCATTCGAAATTTCCACAAAAATAATTTTGGGCATCAAACATAGGTGCTTTAGTGCTTGATCCTGAGAATAGTGCAGCTGGCTTGGAAGTTGAGTTGTAGGATGAAGAGGTTGTTATTGCCATGATCTTTAACCTTGCTACTTGCAAATATTGGCCAAGCAATCAAGGTTAGGCTCTGATACCAATTGTTAGGTCCGTAACAACTCTAGAGGGGGGGTTAAAAGAGTGTTGGGCCATTTGCGGAATTTTCTTTTGTGGCTCAACTCAAATAGAATTCAGAATCAAAGCAAGAATGGGAGATGAGAAGCAATTAAATGTGTACACCGGATATAGAGTGGTTTGAATCGTAATGATTCTACTCCACTACCACTTCGTCGCCAAAGTGGATTTTCTACAAATACTCTTCTTATTAAAGTTAATAAGAACAACCACAGCAAGACTTACACTAACACCTTAGTGTAAGCAACCACAACAGCAGCTTCTTGCACAAAATACACTTGTGCAACTACAACTACAGCTCTAGCAAGAACAACTTCTTGCTACCTCACAACTTCAACAAAGTTCTCTCAAGAACTTTCTCACATTAGGTTGAAGGAAATAGTAAGGTTCACGCTTTCCCACTAGTCTAAACACAAGAAAGAGATGAAATATTTATGGTTCCTCTTGTGTTAGACTCTCTATCTCTGAACATACAACAATGAAGAACAAAGAAAGGCTTAACAAGCTTTAAGCACTTTTACAAATATGAGAGAAGTATACTACAATGAATAATGAAGCTTGATGACGGTAAAAGTGTGTATTTTCCTCATCCAAGCTTCTTCCATTTATAGATGATGTTCACCACGTTTTTGAAGCCTCCACCATGTCTTCAACTACACCAAATGTCAAGATAATATCCAAATAGTTTTTAGCCACCATATGGAGTGATTTGATCATCAATAGCCAACCTAGGATCGCTTAGACATGGATACAATAGTCAAGGAAACATGTATTATGATGTAGTAAAGTCTATAAGAAATTTGAGCAAGATTGGATAGAGAAAATACCATGAATCTCCCTTGGATTTTGTTCCAACGTTCATAAAAATTTGAATTCTGGGGGACATCGATCGATCGAAATGCCTGGAGGAGAGATCGATGTCCTCCAGAAACATTGCACTTTTGAAACTGCTTGACATCGATCGATCGAAGTCTCCTCTAGAGAGACTGATGTCACTTCGATCCATCGATGTTGGACATAAACTTTTTTGCCTGACATCGATCGATCGAAGTCCCTCTTGGGAGAGACTGAAGTGACATCGATCGATCGATGTCCTCAGCCTAAGAGATCGATGTTGGACAGAAACTTTTCTGTCTGACATCGATCAATCGAAGTCTTTCTTTGAAGAGACTGAAGTGACATCAATCAGTCGATGTCCTCAGTCTGAGAGATCGATGTTGGACAGTAAGTTCCAATCTCAACTATTTTTGACATAGTGTAATTTTCTCATTTTGCATCAAGTCTCAAGTGTCAATTTAACTTATTTAAAACATCTTTACATCATCAAAACAATTTATATCTTAAAAATTAGTTGACATTAAGATCTGTGCATTCATGACTGCAGGCTAAGTGTATGGAAGATTAGTGGGGCATCCTGGGCGAGTATTCTCCTTCTTTTCCAACAAACGCATCAGTTTTGCATATTGCTCAGAAGTCAGCATGAGTAAACTTTGCTGTGGTGCTCCTAGAAGTCCTGGTTCTCGGCTACCAGTGTTCTATCCAGCTTGACTCATTGTTTCATCATTCATTTTCATCTGTCCAAGATCATTGGCCACAACATCTATCATGTTCACTTGGGGCATAGTCTTAAAACCTGGAGGATAGCCATATTTCTTATAACATCTCTCAACTGTGTGGCCACTTATCCCACAATGAGTGCAGACTGGCCTTTAGGACAAATTGTGATATCCTCTTCCAGTCCCTTTTTTCTGTTTCCATTAAACTGAGGCCTTGTTCCATACGCACCAACAGCAAAATTACTAGGTGGATTATACTCATTTACTCGTACCCTGGTATTCTCATACACATCACCACTCATGACCTGCAACTAATGTTGTAGGATTATTTAAGAAGGTTCCTGCAACATTATTGTTCATAATTTTCCATTCATACTGTAATGCCATTGAGAAGGCTGTAGATATACTTGGCAATGGTGTCATAACGAAGATCTGTGATCTAACAGGGTCAAAATCATTATTCAGACCTTTAATGAACTTGATAACATAATCTCCCTCAACAAACTTATTCATCTTGGCTACTATGTCACAAGTACATCTAGTACAGCCACACTTGGAGATTGGCTTCAAAACTAACATTTCTTCCCAAAGAGACTTCAACTTGGTAAAGTAGTCGCTGATTGAAAGGCTTTCTTGTTTAACTGCATAAAACTGTTCAAGAAGATCTGAAATCTTAAATGGATCACCTCCTCTAAATCTAAGTGTGAGATCTCTCCATACCTCATATGCCGTGTTTAAACCACATTATGCTTTGTGATATGAATGTGAAACACAGTTTTGAATCCACGATTGAACCATGGTATTACATTGTGTCCATGAAAGGTAGCTTTCATCATCTTGATCAGGATCAGTCATGGAGCCATCGATGAAACCAAGTTTGTTCTTAATAGTTAGTGTCATATGCAATGTTCTGGACCACGAATGAAAATTGTGGCCGTTTAAAGGAGGTTGCACCAGAATAGGGGCAGGACTCTCAATAGGATGCTAAGAACAGGAGATTGGAAGCAGGATTCTCATTCGAATTATTATTTCGAGAAGTAGAAGCAGACATTGTGGCTATCACACCAAAATTCAATCAAGAATCAACAGTTTTAATCAAGAATCAACAAGATTTAACACACCTAGTCTCTGATACCATGATAAAGTATGAATTCACGCATCAATCGATCAATCACCATTCAAGAACGATCAAAATATAAAAGAACGCAGTGCATCAAATCAACATCGAATTGACCAAATTGAAAAACGAAACAGAAAGGAGAAAGAAGATTGAGAAATAGCCGTCGAACGAGAATACTTGAGAGCTTTATTATTCCACTGATTACAAGAAAGATTCTGGAAAAATCTACTGAATTACATGAACTAACTCCTACATATATACAAGCGGGAAATATGATGAAGAAGAAGATATCGAAATTCCGAAACTATCCCCTTTAACAACTAGCCTCCAGTTATGTCATTAGGGGCAAATGCGTCATTTCACTCTATTCAAATTTTCCCACCAAACAGACCTCCTTCTTCCTTCTTCCTGCAAAACGTCGAACACTTCTCCCAGCTGGTTCAATCCAGTCATTTGCAGCCACTCCATGCTTTGCATCTTGTCAGGAAGTAAGAAGAATTGTTGTTGTTGCAAGTTCACTTTTAAAAAAAGTGGTGGTAGTAGTAGAATAGAATCAAATAGTTTCGAACAACTCTAGATCTTACGTTCTTCATTGCCTCTTATCTTCCTTCTAACATTTGATATATTTTAAATTTGTGTGAACTAAATTGAGAGAACCCTAAAAATAGTTCAATTTTCTATTCAATCCACTAGAATGATTGTCACAATTTTCTTCATTTCAGCATGTCGAAAGAATCTTCCTTCAGGGCATTGGAAGTTATATTTTTTGTAATTTTTTTATGTGTTGATTTTTTTTTCTTATGTTTTGTATGTCTTGAGTGTACCTTATGCCATATATGCACAGGAGATACAGATGTATTTACGGTTTTGGATAAACAGCCAAACTTTAAAGATATATAATTAATTTTTAGCGTATGACAAGACTTTGATCGTAAGGCAGTCGTTTAATATATAAGACCTTAATACAGCTAATCATAGAAAGTGTAGCTTGGGTGAGAGCGATGTAAATCTCTGATGTTTACGTATTCCAAATTGGAGATTTCTCGCCGTAGTCAAAAGATGCTTACTAAAAACTAAAATCTGGAAGCAAAATATATAATTGATCAAACTAATATATGTATACATATTTATATATATATGCAGATCACAAGCATACAACAGATACACACACATAGAGACACATATGCGAGAGCGAGAGACATATATAGATAGAGACATGAGAGACAGAGATAGAGATAGAGAGACGAGATAGACAGACGAGATAGAGAGAACACAATAGATATACATATCTATATATATATATTACACATATATATATACACACATATATATATATACATATATATATATATATATATGCATATATATATATATGTATGTATGTCTGTGTGTGTTGTATATATATTCTGCCAACAAAAAAAGTTCTAAATTTCGTCAAAAGACGCTGACCCTCAACGGCCATCAGTTTTGAGAAATAGGAATTTCACTACCTCTTGTTTATAAATGTATCACTTCTTTCTTACAAGTGAGTTAAGGAATTCAATACATGAGACTCATTATATCATTCTATAATTTTTATTGAGACATCAGTGGGACCCGAGGCTGAGGCTTTAGTCACGGAGGCATGCTATCCAGTGGTTATATTTAAGGGTTTTAGGAAATCATCGAAGAAATTTTTAAATAGATATTTGTATGGTTTAATTGTTGGAAGCCTAATTGATTGCCTGAATAACAAAACGCATCAAAACTTGCAGGAATGTATGTTCCACCAAGAATTGATATTTAGAAGAAATACACATGTCATCTTCTTTTAGATCATCTTTTACTATTTTAAAATGTCGTTTGACTTTGATAATTTACAAAGCGTGTAGAAATTAATTGTGGTGTCAAAATTCACGTTGCATTTAATTACGTCTAATAACACAAATGGCATGTATAATATATGATACATTCATTAAATAACTTAACAAACTCAATAGTAATTAACAATTACGTCAAACCAGCTGCTAGCTGTTTATCTTTCTCTAGCAGAAGGGAACGCCACCAGATAGTCCACAAGGACAAGGCAGTCATGCATGCATGCAATGACCAAAATGTCCAAAAAAAAAAAAAAGTCATACAGGAGGTTGATGAATATACTCTTTTCCTCCTAAAAATATTGTCATGCCTTGTTATAAGTAGTTGGTCAAACTCGATTTAAATTAATTTATCAAAGTATTTTAGCGCATTGTTCAATAAAATTTAGTTTTAAATGGTTGTAAAGACTATTTTGAAAAACTATTGTGTTAAATGCTTGAAGATTTGATCTTAATTCCTATTTGACTATCTCTCTCTGTTACCAACTATGATAATATTTCATAACAAGAGTAATAGGTAATTTGGCTTAAAATATAGGCGTCCATGTCAGTTCCTTTTTTTTTCTTTTCTTTTTGGCATATGTTAACTCTTAATTAAGCGGACCTCTCTAGAAAATATATGAACTGAAAAAAATGGTACTGACAAAACCACCATATGCCACACTATTTTTTTTGAAAAACTCAAATAATATCACATTGATAGATAATGCTTACCAAAAAAGTTTAGAAAGTATTACTAAAATAATATTATGTTCCTAATAATAGATATTCAAACCAATATTAAAGGAAAGATCATCATAGTTATTGATAATTTTGTCCACCGTTTTCTTAAAAAGATATGAAGAATATTACCCTTTAGTATTATACATGATGTATATCACATTAGTTAGTTTTTGAAATGATAGAAAATAGTATTTGACAATTTGTAATCATACTTTGTATTCGTATTTTTAAAAGAAGTGATATGTTAAAGGCTTATGACTTTAATTATGAACCTTATCCTCTTTTTTATTTTATTTTATTATGTATTATGTATAGGATCAATATGCATTAAATATTAAAAGAAACCGTATGAGTACATTTAGACAATTCGAAATATTAAAACTTTCTGATAAGCAACCTAATAAACGTATGGCATTTATATTATTGAAACATAATTTAAGTATAGTACGTGAATAATGACTAGTTATTCTAGTATATATTCTGAAAAGATTATATACAACTAAAAGAAAATGAACGCTATCTACAAATGAGATGGAGAGGAGATGTCATGTCACTCAAATGAAGATCTTTTTATTTATATTTTATAATTAAACAGATTATTAATACATCAGAAACAACATGAACGGACGATCGCGCTCGTATATGACATTATGATTTAATAAAATTGCTATAGTAAATATTAAACATAATTTAGTTTAACAATATTAGGATTTATTTTCATTTAAATCCTGAGACTCCATAAATTTGATGCAATAAATTACGAATGCATATGCTATAAATAGTCATTTATTTTAGTCCTTTAAATTTATATCAAATCTTCAAGTACTGTCACTATTTTGAACATTTTTTTTTTACTATATCTGCGAGTACCGTCACTATTTTGAACTTTTTTTTCACATAGTTACCATATGAACACTTAATATGATAAGAAAAGTTAAAACCGCTTTATATCATTTCAAAGTAACTATTGTGTAGGTACTTAAATAATACTAAAAGATGATATTCTTGAGATTTTTTTTAAAAAAATGATGGACACATTTATCAATAACTGTGGTTGTCTTTCCTTTAATATCGATTTGAATTCCTATAATTTAATAACATAATACTACTTTAAAATACGCTTTTTAAATTTTTTGATAGAGATTTTCTATCAGTATGATTTTTTTGAGATTGTTTTTTTGAAAAATAGCATAATGTGCACGACGATTTTGACAGAATCGTCGTATGTCAAAATGGCATACGGAAGTTTTGTCAAAACCGCCTTCTATTTCATATGGTAATTTTATGAAAACCACCGTGCATACTTTGGGTTTACTTTCAAAACTGTGATAAATAGTTTTTCTTAATAAAACTATTATATTTTTTTCATTTTTCGTAATTATGTTCTAATACTAGATTGGATGCAGTTAATGAGTGCAAGGGTGCTAAAATACAAGATGATTTTTTAGTGATGTGATTTAATCTCATCTTGTTTAACATCGAAAAAGGCTGTTGTAATATTAGTTTTAATAAGCCCAAAGTGGGAAAAGTTATGAAAATAGCCAACGTCATTCTGAATAGCGCCTTAGAAAAAGTCAGTTTTTGCCACCTGAAAAACTGCCACACCTTAAGGCACCATTCTGAATAGCGCCTTAGACTGTATCAACCCAGCAAACTCTATTTAGTTACGATGATATTCTAATTAAGATACCATCATTTTTTTTTCTTCTCTGCTGTTTTCTCACATTGAATACGTCTTCAGAAATCCAAATTACTTTGTATTACAGAAGTGAAACGGTGAATTCAGACAACATAATTCTATATAGTCGTGGCCATATGAAAATGATGAGGGTTGCCAAGTGATATTGTATATAGAGAGTTTTAAAGAGCGAGTTAAATCAAGATTGAATCTAGATGCAGATGTGGAGGCAATTAATTTAGTTTGTCGCTACACATTCAAGTCTAATGTGTTTGATTTCATTTACAAGTTGGCTAGCATTTTTGACAAGGATTCGCTCTAGAAATTCCAATTTGTTGTCCTACTCTTTCAGCTGTGGCGATATATGTGACAGTGCGCAATGTTCTACCATCCACCGTAAATGTTGTTGGTGGTATTGTGGACATAGATATCGTTGACGATAACGACGATGATGATGAAGAATTCAAAGACGATGTGGAGGACGATGAAGATGAAGAAGATTATTTGGAGGACCTGGTGGAGGACGATGAAGAAGATATGCCGCAACCAGATGTATTTCACTTTGACGAAAACGTTGATTTTTTAGAAGACTACGGATGCCCAGAAGACACATTCATTCATGGCTGGCAACAGACTTAGAGATCTTTAGTAGAAGGAGAGTATACTTGATCACATAAAAGAGACGATGTTGTTTTAAAGCAAAGAAGGCGTGTTAACATACTATGCAATTATGATCTGTTAAACATAACATTTTTTTACAAGGTTATGGTAAGTACGAAAGGATATTAGTACGTTAGACGCGTAAATTGGAAGACCAATAATTGTTAATGCCGTCTTAGAGCAAGTCTAAGGAAAATACATAATTATTAGGAGGCTAGATTTTTGCACTAGTGTAATAGTTTTACAAATGTTAAACTTATTAGCTGAACATAGACTTCGGAATTCAAGACGTTCATGAATCTATAAAAGACAGCTTTAAGATAAACATCAAATACAAAAACGCATGGTTGAGAAACATCCGTAACGAAAATGGTGTACAGTGATTGAGTTGAATATTTCTATGATTTGCCTCGCTATATGGCTACTGTAGAAAAATCAAACAAATGGACCATATTCGG
>AP025071.1:26353756-26394808 GCA_036186865.1 Eustoma russellianum | reverse complement strand
TGATCATCATGCCATTTTATGTATAAACATCCATGGATGGGGCTGTTTTGGGCTCCCACTTTAACCATGCTTCATCACCTTCATTATGAATTGTAATCTTGATGATCATGGCTTAAGGATGTATGCTTTCATGGTTTCCATCATCCTATGTATTTGCATGTAATGTTCATCATGATCATGACTCCTAAGTTCATATCTATGGTGGAAACTAACATGCATGTGTTTAAAAGTGTTGGGACCAAAAGTGTAATACATGATCATGAAGAAAAGTGTGTAGGTCAAGTATGTTACATATCACATGACACTACATCAAGTTTGCACGTTCATGATCATAATATGTTAAAATGCAAAAAGGGTATTATCACCATACATGTATATATAAATGGTTAAAATGAAGAATCATGTGTGTATGACCAATGTCTAAATTTGTCCAGTGGTCACATATGTGTACCCATGATGTTGTTTGGATAATTACTTGATTACATGTACTTAAAAAGATGTGTATCATATATTATTTGAATGGATAAATGAATGATGTGTTAAATAAGCAAACTAAGGAAATGATGATATTTGACAAGTCCAAAAAGTGGCGATTTGGTTAACCATGGAGTAATACAAAAATTAGAGAATTTAAGATAATAATGTTAGTAGTTAAAGCCCAAAAAGTGGACTGTTTTTAATCCCTAAAACCGAGAGCACTTAGAGTAGGCATAATTGATATTTTAATTAAGTTTATGATGAGTATCATGAGCTAAATATTGGACACTAAGTGCTGAAGTTTTTAGATGAGCAAACGAGCCTACATGCATGCATAAATAATCAATGTTTTGAAACAAAATGTTTTATCAAGCGATACGTTTTTACGAATTTTTTTACCGCACGATACGTTTTAGAAGAGATTTTACGCGTAACGAACCATGCCACAAGATGATTGATTCCGATGACATACTTTATGTTATATGATGATATGTTATGTTATTGGTGCGTCGGCCTGACATCGGGTCTAGGGGAGATATCAGGGGCATATATGTATGTTATCGATGACGGAAGCGCATGGCATCGGAACCTACGATAGTTGGTGTCATGGACATACATGTACATTACCTTATTGACCGAGTGTAACACCTTGTCCTGGACAAGGGTTATCCGCCCTATCGATGTTACCGTTAGATCCATATATCTATGATGTAACACCATGTTTCGAACAAGGGATTCATATTTGTATATGCGACTACAGGGGAATCAATCGCTATGTCGTGTGTTATCGTTCTTACGTATGAAAAGTGCTATAGCCAAGTTATGAAAAAAGTTATGTTATGAATGTTATAGAAATGTTACATTTTGAAATGTTTCTATGAAAAATGAATCATGTTACGAGCTTTATCAATCATATGACATGAACACCGAGTTACCATTATTGACATATCCCTAAGCCTTCGGTACGATTAAGTTGAACAAGTAGAAATTGATACATGACATGAACATAATGAATTGGGATTTAGGATAGTTATGGATTAGACATAAATTGAATAAAGTGAGGGACGTTCTATTATGGAATTTAGATAAGTGTAGTTATTTTTCCGCACTTATATGGTTATGTGATGCTTATGCTTATTTGCTCTATTTGTCACTTTATTTGTAAATGGAGACGAGTTGTAATTCATTATTTACACTTGTATTATTTTATCACTCTGTCTCCCATGTATGATCCATATGACGAATCCAGGTGGACATAATTGTTGGACGATTCATTAACGCTCGCGCCTTATTTTTATCATCTTCCATAGCCCCGAGAGCAGGATTTGGACTTTATAGACAATGAGCAGAAGGTAGGACACTCGTGAGGAGCTTAGTGGGCCGGCTGATATAGTTTTACTTATGTTTATTTCAGACTTGTATTTGATCTTTCGTACTGATGATACTTTTATCTATTCGGATTTAGAGATGATGTATGTTGCATGTCAATTATGCTTTGTTTATTTATGATGCTTCCGCTATTTCGATACATGTTTATGTCGACATGCATATATATGTTATCGATGACTTATACTTCTCGTACAGAGTACGGTGGGTGCACCATGCTGAGACCCTAGTTCTGGACGGGGCGCTACAACTGATCATATATTTCCAATATCGCATGCTAGTGCTGACAAAGAGAGCAAACATAATTGGGGGTGATTGCTTCAAGATATCTGAGAACATATGCATAAGGACATGCAAGGCATATAATCTAATTCAAATCGATCTACGGCACCCCAAGCTGCCGTTCGAGCATATCTTATTTGACAACCAACTAAGCCTTCTACAAATTCACCTTATACCTTATACATATTGTCTTCTTCATATCAAAGCCAATTTCGCATGTAACTAATCTTACAATTTATGTATATTGTAGGCGTTGTCTCCATAGTAAGTTGTTTAAGGCATGTCTAATTTTAGCTTCACATGAAAATTTTCTTGTAAGGCTTTGAGCAACATTCTCTAACAAGCTGCAACAAAAAAACAAGGTGCACAAGTTTATAAGAGGGCATGTGTCGGGAGTTTGTAATGAATGAGAAGAAATTAATGTACACTTTAGTTTGATATGTTCATGTATAAGGGGATCATGAATGCACTGACCAAGGGAAAGATCGTTGTTGACATAAAAATTGAGTTTGAAAGTCTTAAGGACAAAAGTGTCATTTTTTAAATAAAGCTATCTTCTATATGGTTTTAAAATAATTAAAGGGGTGGGGGATTGTTGGAATATGATGTGTTTTGATGAAGTTAAAAGATGCTTGAAAAGGTTAAAAGGTATTTTATGCTTTTGAAATAACTAAAAATATAAAAAACATTATAAGACATCGATCTTTCACATAGATCGATCTATGTATACTTCAGTCTCTAAACTTGAGACACAGATCGATCTATATAAGAAATTTGCAAAAGTGAAAATACCCTCTAAGATAATCGATCTCTCAAGTTGAAACACATCAACCAATTGATGTATAGATCAGTCTCTCAAGGAAGAGACATCCAATCGATTAGTGCAAGCAAAGAATAAAATTAAAATCATACTCTCCAACATCGATCACTCAAACTGAAGGACATAAAATCGATCGATGTACATCAGTCTCCAAAGTTTAAAACATACATCTATCGATGTAACCTAGAATCTAAATTTTTGTAGCCGTTGCAGTAAAATCTAAGGACTATTTAAAGTGTTTTTTCTTTCCAATCTTACCAAAAATTAATTATGGACTTCTCCTCACATCCATAATGCTTTCTTGACTACTGTTAACATATCTAGCATTCTCTAGAGTGGCTATGAATAATCAAATTCAATTATAGAATGGTTAAAGATTATTTGAACATCTTCCAGAAAATTGATGGACAAGAAGATTTTATGGAAGCTGTGAAAACGTAGACAACCTATAGAGAAAAGGCATCCGCTTTGCAACTTGATATAGTAGCTACAATTACTTTTAAATACAATAATGTTACTACACCTCTATAATGTACTGAACTTTTCGGGGGTTGGGCGTGGGGGTGGGCGTGGGCGTGGGGTTGGGGTTTCCATTTTCATTTATTGTTTGAGCTTTGTCATTATTATTTTCAATTTTCTAATACACCGCAAGCATTAGATGAAACCAAGCGACGAAATTCGTGGATTTTCAATGCTAGACGTAGATACCAAAGCACTTCAATTTTCTGCAATTACAATTAAATAGGCGAACAAAAGAAAATCTTTCTAGCCAAACAGAAATGAGAATGCAGATTTTATTATAGTAAGAAAATGAATGGAGACAACATTTATTAAGAAACTCTAATTAATTTGCAGACTATGACATTTATTTGTTTGAAGTGTACATACTTTTTAATTAAAAAGCATGTAAAATCTTACATCTTTGGATTTTCTCCTTGAGGTTGCTGTTACTGTCGGTCGAAGATATGCTTTTAAGATCACACCTTCCAATATTCATACACTTGCTTGCATTATAAAGATGTCTGCTCTTGTTTTTAGTCCCTGAAGATACGACAGGCCAAGTCTTTTATAATCAATCACTTTCCTTTGACTTGCTCAAGACTTAATACACATATATACATGTACATACTGTTAGGAAAGTATAATATTTCGAAGTAAATATTTACCATAGAAATTTGTATCAAATATTCTGTAGATGACTGAGTGATTGCAGGGATTGATTTGTGATTGATTTGTGATTGATTACTTACCTTGTATAGGGGATAGATTAGTGTATAAACATGGGATGTACTCTACGGTTTTTGTGTGAATGAATGAAAATTACATTCAGCCATATACTTGCAAGTCACTTAACATGGTATCAGAGCAGGAGTGAGCCTACTCAATAATACCGTTCAGAGAAAGAGTGTGTTTTCTGGTGGAGGCTCAGAAATCGCATTCATTATTGCCTTACAATCAACCGGACATACATACCAATCTCATCCATTTTTTGGCTTCCAATACCCATTCTTATCCATCTCAGCCGTTTGGCCTGAGAAATACTGTTCTTGATTACCTGCAAAATTAAAGAAACCATGTCAATACAGAAACTAGTGAACCAAAAACACCCAATATCTCTGATTTAGCCATTCAAGTGGCCAATTTTTTGCAACACAGTGCAGCCAAACCATCAGCATCTGCAGTACAAAACTCACCCGTTCCATTATCCACAAAATCTTACCATCTCTGTAAAATTGAATGGCCACAACTATGCAATCTGGGCACCACTGGTGCTACGGGCCATCATTGGGAGGGAGGAGACATCACCTCACTGGTGTTCCTCCTCCACCACCAACGAATCCAGAGTTCCCTGGGTGGGAACAAGCAGACAACTCCGTTTTTACCTGGATCATTCAGACTATTGAGCCCTCTTTGGTAATGAATGTGACACGCTATCCCACTGCCAAGGCCCTGTGGGATGGCTTGTCTTTGACATATGGTTCCAGCACTGACTCTCTCAGAGCATTTGATCTTCATAGGAGAGACAGTCTGGTGAGACAAAGGTGGCATTATTGAATCCTGCTGGAATGAGTTGCATGATTTATGGACGGCTATTGATGCTCAAGAGCCAAATCCAATGACCTGCGCTGCTGACATCAATACCCACAACAGGAAAATGGAAACCCTCAGATTGTATCAGTTCTTGACTGCTATAGACGAAAAATACACAGCAGAAAAGAACGATTTATTAAAGAGAGATCCACTACCTAGCCTGGAGACTGCGTATAGGGAAATACGCAAAGCAGAGGCCAGATCTGCGGTGCTACAAGGAGGAATCCCCTCAGAAGAGTCTCCATCACTGGGATAGGTCAAGGCCTGGCAACAAACGCTCTGGCTGCCAAAGGCCGAGAGACTGGACAGGGACAGGACAGAAGCAGAGGTGCACAGCCCAAATCCAACCCCTCAGATGCACAGAAGATAAAGATGGAATGATTTGCAATCATTGTGGCCAAAAACGGCACACTAAAGAGAATTTTTTCCAAATAATTGGATATCTTTATTGGTATGAAGGGAAGAGGAATCAGAGTGAAGGAGGCAGAGGAAAGGGAGCAGTAGCCGGAGGAGTGGCCGAAGGAGCAGCTGCCATGGCTAGATCAGAGCCTCCAGCAGAAGAAGATAAGGAGGAAAAGGCCCAGAATCTTCTAGAGGTAACGGGATTGAGGGCCAAACCCTCAATCCTTATAACCATCTATATACACTATATGCCCTACTAATATTATTTTTCAGCCCTTGCAGGCTTCTCATATGACGGGATTGACCCTTGCCAAGTCTGAAACTATATTATTAAACCCACCATTTTTCCAAACGGTTATCTCCAGCCCACCAGTTTCTAATATTTCCAAATTCGGGCCCACATTCGTCCCAAACTCCAAAATAGCCCTCAGTTTATATGTAAAACCTGAACAGCCCTCCGAAAATTACCAAAACAGTCCCTCCTTATGCAAAATCCTTCCCCAAAACAACAGTCCATCTACCCCGTGGATTCTCGACAGTGGAGCCACCGATACAATGACCAATGACCCTATGGACTTCCAAAACTAGACCCCACCTACCAAAACCCATATTGAAACAGCTAATGGCACACTACTTCCGGTTTCCGGTGGTGACACTATCACTATTCATCCTAATTTGCACTTACACAATTGTCTCTTTGTACCTAGTTTGTCAGCAAATTACATTCCATTGTACTTATGTATCCTACTTTCTGTATCTTCCAGGATATTCGCTCGAAGATGATCATTGAGCGTGGCATTGAGAAGGGTGGGCTATACTATGTCACGAACGTGGTGCAACAAGGACGGTCCAATCTTGCTACCAGGACTACTGAACAGCGACTATGATTGTGGCACCGTCGTTTAG
The DNA here is from genome assembly GCA_036186865.1 of Eustoma russellianum. NCBI lineage: Eukaryota > Viridiplantae > Streptophyta > Magnoliopsida > Gentianales > Gentianaceae > Eustoma > Eustoma russellianum. The sequence continues at coordinate 26,388,444 of AP025071.1, read as the reverse complement.
GTCACCCTTCCCTTAGCTATATGAAACTGTTATTTCCTACTTTAATTCAGTCAGGACTTACTTTATCTTGTGACACTTGTTTACGTGCGAAACATCATTGTTCCACGTATAAACCTAATAATACTAGAGTACAAACTTTGTCTACTTTGGTTCATTCTGATGTTTGGGGTCCTTCTTCATATCCCACTAGTCTTGGATATCACTACTTTGTTACTTTCATAGATGATTGCTCTCGAATGACGTGGGTTTATTTTCTTAAAAATAAATCTGATGTTACTTCTCTCAGTTCATTGACTTCTTCCATATGATTGACACACAGTTTCAGAAAAAAATCCAAATTCTTCGCTCGGATAATGGTGGTGAGTATGTCAATACTGATCTCATGCATTTCTTGAAAACACATGGCATCTTACACCAGACCATGTGTTCGCATACACCAGAATAAAATGGTGTTGCTAAACGGAAAAATCGTGTCTTGCTTGAAATGACTCGAGCCGTGATGTTGGAATCATCTGTACCCAAAACTTTTTGGCTCGAAGCAATTGCTACTTCGGCCTACCTTAATCGGTTACCCACAAAATTCTATCCCATCATACTCCATTGTCCATACATGCTACAACACTACAGTATCTTCCATCCTTACGCTACCCCCAAAAATCTTCGGGTGTGTTGTCTTTGTCCATATTCCTGCTTCTTAACGTACAAAACTTGATGCATGTGCTGACAAGTGTGTATTTGTCGGATATGCCATGTCACAAAAGGGGTACCGGTGTTATAATCCACGTACATGTTGTGTTCATATCACCATGGGCTGTACGTTTCTTGAGCATGAGTACTTCTATTCCACCCAGTCTTGGTCTCAGGGGGAGACATCAGGTGAGACATTCGATTGGTTACATAATCATGGATTGTTGGAAGTGGTTCCAACACAGCAAGTAGGTGGCGCTGACTGCGGTTTACCCGACGACACTGATATAGCCTTTTCTTCCGAGCAACCGCCGTGTGACTAATCTCTGGTGAATATTGTGCAAGATCAGGTACCTTCTGACACTTCAGATATCACTTCCTATGACCCTAGTCCCACTTCTTATCCCGTAATATGTGAATTTTAGCAGGACGGATCAGAGTACTCCCACCTCGAAAAAACCGAGGAAAACCTCCAGCACGGTATTCTCCATAAGTTATCTAAAGGAACAAAATATCCAGTCAAGGGTGCAAAAGGACTTCTGGCTTCTATATGTGATGTTGAGATTCCCAGGACAGTAGACGAGGCAATGAATCAGCCCGAGTGGTACATGGCAATGAAGGAAAATATTTATGCGCTTTACAAAAGTAACACCTAGGAGAAGGTTCAGTTACCAAGAGGAAAACGTCCGGTAGGATGCCGCTGGTATACACAGTAAAATATAAAGCAGACGGAAACATTGAAAGATACAAAGCTAGGTTAGTTGCACAGGGATATACGCAGATCTATGGCATTGACTACTCGGAGAATTTTTCACCAGTGGCAAAGCTTGATATGATCAGAGCTTTATTCTCAGTGGCAGTAACTAATTCGTGGCCTCTCCAGCAGTATGATGTAAAAAATGCGTTTCTCCATGGAGAACTTAAAGAAGAAGTATAAATGAATGCGCCCCCTGGATTCTCTGAAGAATTTGTAAAAACAAAGTATGCAGACTAAGACGATCACTGTATGGGCTTAAGCAGTCTCCTAGGGCCTGGTTTGGGAGATTCACTGCATTCATGAAGAAACAAGGTTACAAGCAGAGTAATGTTGATCATACGTTGTTCATAAAAAGGAAGGGGCCTAAAGTGACTTGCTTGATAATATATGTAACTGATATGATTATTACAAGCGATGATAATGAAGAGATGGACGGATTAAAACAACAAATGTTCTCTGAATTCGAAACGAAGGATCTGGGAGACCTAAGATATTTCTTAGGAATTGAAGTACGGCGTTCTGAGGAAGGGATCTTTATATCTCAGCAGAAGTACATTCTAGATCTGCTCGCTGAAGTAGGTATGGTGGATTGCAAACCTGCTGGAGCTCCAATGTTGGTCAACCAGAAGCAAGATTTTGAGGAAGGTAAACCTGGTACAAATCAAGGGAGGTATCAACGACTTGTTGGAAAACTAATATATTTGGCACATACTCGTCCGGATATCTCATTTGCGGTAAGCCGTATGAGTCAGTTTACACATCGTCCTCAAAATCATCATATGGAGGCTGTGACGAGGATTATTCGATACCTAAAAGGAACTACCGGGCGAGGGATCTGGTTTCGAAACAATGGTCATCTGGATATTAAGGTGTTCACTGATGCTGATTGGGCAGGAAGTGTAGTGGACCGTCGGTCAACCTCTGGGTACTTTGCCTTAGCTGGAGGAAATTTGGTCCCATAGAAAAGTAAAAAACAGAAAGTAGTGGCTTTGTCAAGTGCAGAAGTTGAGTTTCGGGGAATTGCGAAGGGGGTTATGGAGGTTTTATGGCTAAGGAAACTCTTGAGCGATTTAGGTGTTAAGGTTTCACTACCGGCCAAGTTGATGTGCGATAATAAGGCGTCTATCAATATCTCTGAAAATCCGGTACAGCATGATCGAACAAAGCATATTGAGGTAGACCGTCACTTTATCAAGGAGAAGATTGAAGACAAGGTTATTGAGTTGCCGTTTGTTTCATCAGAGGATCAGTTAGCGGACATCCTAACAAAAGCTGTTGCTGGAAGGGCATTTCATGACACGTTGGTCAAGTTGGGCATTGTTGAGTCCCCTGTTCAACTTGAGGAGGAGTGTTAGGAAGGTATAATATTCGAAGTAAATACTTACCATAGAAATCTGTATCAAATATTCTGTAGATGATTGAGTGATTGTAGGGATTGATTTGTGATTGATTTGTAATTAATTACTTACCTTGTATAGGGGATAGACTAGTGTATAAACAGGAGATGTACTTTACGGTTTTGTATGTGAATGAATGAAAATTACATTCAGCCATATACTTGCAAGTCTCTTAACACATACATATATGTGTATATACTTTCTCTGTGTGTGTGTGTTGTGTGTGTGTGTATAGAGCGAAAAACCTTTAGTCTACGCGGTTGAGTAGCATTTATCCCACCCCGGGCCTTGATTTCGATTCCCCTCCCCAATTTTAAATATATATATATATATATATATATATATATATATATAAGAGAGAGGAGAAGTAAAGTACATAACTATTTATTAGAAAAAGCTTTGGTCCTAATCTTTTTTTTTTTGTAACGTTTTGGCCTTCCATATTTTTAGAAAAATAACATTCTGCCCTATGAAAAATAACATTGTGCCCTTGCAAGAGAAGAACTCCAACAAACTAGCCAGAAATAGAAGATAATATTGCGTGTCGATCAACTGCTACTTCACAATATAAGAAGCGCATCCATTTAGTGAGTCATTTTGCTTTATTCCATCATATTCCAAAGTCAAGGAAGAGTGTACAAGAGTTTGCATTTTTATAGGCTTGGAAGAGGTAAGACACCTCAAGCCACCACGGCTATTTTTAACAGCTATATTCTTATTTACGATTGTTTATTGGTCCCACTGAGCTAGTAGATATATGTATAGAACATTCGTATAAATATTTTTGTTGCAATGTTCCTTTGTTTATCTCTTCAGTGCTGCCTCCGGTTCCTCTGTTTATCTCTTCAGTGCTGCCTATTAGGTTTCTTATTTGTCTAATTATTTCAGCTCGACAGTGCTGTCTATATTGCTGCTATTGTTGTTTTCTCAGCGCAGCTTGGTCCATTTGTTTATGCCTTCACCTCGTGTCCTCAGCTTGGCATCTGCCATTGCTGTTTTCTTTTAGTGCCTTCACTTCGTCACCTCGGCTTCGATATTCTTTTCTTTAGCTTAGATACTTCACTACCTCGGCCTTTCCTCTCATTTTAGCTTACCTTGGCACTTTATCTCATCACCTCATCATTCCATCATTTCACTTCGACACTGCTTTCTGTCACCTCGGGAGTGCATCTTTTAGCTCGTCACTTCAATTCAGCTTGATTATTTCTACTTCTACTAACTCACCTCGGCTATGCACCTCAGTTCAGTACTTCATCCTAACTTCAGCTTATCACCTCAGCTTGGCCCTCCTATTAGCTTTACCTGTTCATCTTTGATCCTCACCTCGGTATGGCACCTCGGCTCGGTACTCCTTTACTTCTTCCTTAGTTTTCAGCTAGGCACCTAAGCTCGGCTAGTCACATGTTTCTCTTCTCGCTTCAGCTCGGCCGGTCTCTTTGGTTATTTCTGTAGACTCGTTCTTCAACAAATATAGCCTTTTTTATAATTTCATATTTTCCATCTCACCGCCACCCATCTACCGCCATTAATCACCAGCGTTGATCACCCTAGCCATCCAAGATGTGCACCTCTAATCCAACATCCAATATACAAAGTGAAGACCGCATCCCTTCCCCATCCCCTCTTCTTAGCCACTGCAAAAGAAAGCTCCCACCCACACCTCCTCCTACCCTGCCCCATTTCCCCTCTTTGAAACAGAAAACAATAGATGGCAGCAACAAGAGAATAGAAACGTAGAAGGATAGCTTATGACCCAAGCAGTCACAGCACGGGGAGAGGGGGCAAAGGGGAGGATGGTAAGCTGCTAGAGATGGAGTTTTTGGAATGGAAGGGACAGGGATAAATTGGCGGCGGGGTAAGAGGACAATGAAGGCAATAGGCTAGTGGCGAGGGTGGCGGGAAGCTGGTGATCAGGACGACAGCTTATTGGAAAAGTTTGTTGGAAAGTACGTTAAAAGTACTTTAAAATGTGCTCCAAAATTATATATAAACATGTACGATGTTGTTTGGGGGATTGAAAGACGATTTGAACACTTTAAACTTAAAAGGAATCACTTGGATCGATCTATGTATGAGTTGGATCTAGCCAAGTGAAAGCTGAAATAAAGTTAAGTGTTCTTTTGGACATCGATCGATCGATGTGAATGACATCGATCGATCGATGTGGTATGGTGTAGAGTTGGAACTTTCTGTCCAACATAGATCGATGACATCGGTCAATTGATGTGACATCAATTGATGTGATCAGGAAGCAAATTTGGAAGTCTCAGTCCAACATCGATCCATCGATATGCCAAAAGACAGAACTCTTCACTTTGACTTGCATCTTTTGATCCAAGAATTATCTCCTTTCATACATAAATGGTATTTAGCTGACATGGAGGTTAATTAAACTGCTGAAACATGTTTTTAAAGTGGTGTTTTACTCAACCTAAGGCCTATAAATATAAGTCTTTGCTATCTTGAATTAGTAAGATTAACCTTTGCAAAATTCTGAAAATTTCAGCAAGTTTATACTCCTACTTTCTCTTCTTCTTCCTCTACTATCAGACACTTCTCTTGTGCAAGTTCATCTTCCTCTCATAGAGCGAATGAAAAGAAGAAGCTTTTATATCCTGAGAGGCTTGTGCCGTGTAGTTCACCTCGCTCGTGGTGAAGGCATTTTAGCTTTAAGAACAGCAACTTTTGTTGTGTCTTGGCTTTCTTGTTGTTATCGTTTTCTTCTTGTTTGGTATCCATATTCATACACATTTTCTAACAATCTTAGAGCTAAATCATCTTCGATATGGCTGCCAAACATCATGCTGTTCCTGATATGTCCAATGTAGAACCTTTTGACGGTAAATTCTTCAAGAGATGGTCTGCAAAAGTTCTATTTTTCCTTCAGATGCTGTCAGTCTCCTATGTTCTCACCAAGGAGAAACCAACTGATAAAGGACAGCTCTCAAGTACGAAGCAGACAACACCACCTGTAGGGGTCATATCCTGCATTTTCTGTCAAACTCCCTATTTGACATTTATGTCAAATTCTCTTCTGCAAGGAAGATTTAGAAAGCACTTCAGAACAAGTATAGTTCTGAAGATGTTTGAAAAAGGAAGTATGTGGTTAGTGAATTCCTCAAATTTTAAATGGTTGATCACATACCTATAAATGATCAAATCCATCAGTTTCAACAATTGGTGGACAATCTTGAACAAGAAGACATCAAGATAGATGAAACTTTCCAGGCTGCCTCCTTGTTGGAGAAATTACATTCTTCTTGGAGCAAATACAAGAAGATAGGTAAACATGATGACGACAAACACACTATGTGTTGGGTGCAGCAATTGCCCCATGGCGCGTAGGTCACATGGGCCAAGTCACAGTAGAATACCGTGGGTGTGTGTGTGCTGAATGCACTATAAGGCTAAGGTATGCGCATCTCCTATCACCAACTGGTTTTAGGAGAGTTGGTAGCGCCTGAGGTCCTACAAGTGGTATCAGAGCCAAGGTCACGGGTTTGATTCCCAACGGGAGCAATTGCTGAGGGGGAGATCGTTGGGTGCAGCAATTGTCTCGTGGCGCGTAGGCCGTGTGGGCCAAGTCACAGTGGAATGCTTTGGGCGCTTGTGTGTGTTGAATGCACTATAAGGCTACGGTATGCGCATCTCCTATCATCAATTGGTTTTGGGAGAGGTTGTAGCGCCTGAGGACCAACACTATGGACGGTGTCATCAAACATATTCAAATTGAAGAAAACAACCGGCTGGAGGATGCAGAGGGTGCTGAGAATGAATCTAAAACCAACATTCTGGAGCACAATTCAAAGACAAAGAGACAAAAGGTCCAGAATGTCAAAGCTCACAAGCAAAGGTAAACATTTTGTGTAGGGACAAAAGAAACCCAAAGGAGTGTGCTGGGTTTGCGGAAGGGCTGGACACAAAACTTTCTTCTGCAACAAAAGGAAGGGACAACCAAGTGGCTATGCAAGCTTGATGGAGCACGATTGACAAGACAGAATCAATGATGAGGAGAACATAGCAGCTGTCATCGTGGACGAGGTAAACCTTATTGGAGGTGCTACAGAATGAGTGGTTGATACCATAGCCAACAGACACATTGATACCAGTATAGATCTTTTTCTTGATTTTCAAGAAATAGATAGTGAAGACCAAGTTTTTCTTGGGGATGCACGAGGAACCCGTATTCTCGGAAAGGAGAAAGTGCTCCTCAAGTTAACTTCAAAAAAAAGCTGGAACTGAGTAATGTGCTCTATATTTCTACTATACGTAAAAATTTGATTTCTGGAGCACTTCTAAACAAGGCCAATCTTAAACTTGTTTTTGATTCTGATAAATTAGTGTTGACTAGAAATGGAGAATTCACCGTAATGGGTTTTGTGATGCCGGGTTAGTTGTAGTTGATGCTACCTGTATTACTAATAATAATACTTCTTTTCGGTGTACTTGATAGATTCTTATGACATTTGGCATGCTAGACTAGACCACGTTAATCTTGATGCATTAAAAAGATTAAAAAACATGAATATCATTTCTATAGCAAATGAAGATAAGTTCGATAGATGTGAATATTGTGTTGAATCAAAGCATCATAAAGAACCATTTAAAAGTGTTGAAAGAGTTTTAAATAAACTAGATCTCATTCGTAGTGACTTAGGTGATTTCAAGAATCATATAAGTAAAGGAGGTAAAAGATATTACATTACCTTCATTGATGACTATTCAAGGTTCACTAGAGTATATTCGCCAAGTCATAAGGATGAGGCTGAAGAGATGTTCAAGAAATATAAGAATGAAGTAGAAAATCAATTAGAAATTAAAATCAAACGATTAAGATCCGATAGAAGAGGTGAATACATGACTACTTCATTACAAAAGTTCTGTGAAGAACATGGAATAATTCATGAAGTAACTCCGCCTTATACTCCTCAATCTAATGGTGTAGCTGAGAGAAAGAATAGAACCCTTAAGAACATGATGAATGTTATGCTCATTAGTTCCGGTTTACAGGATAAGTTGTGGGGTGAGGCTATTCTTTGTGCATGCCATATCTTGAATAAAATGCCACATAAAAAGACCAATAAAACACCTTATGAACTATGGAAAGGTTATCCTCCAAATTTAGGATATTTGAAAGTGTGGGACTTTTTAGCAAAAGTTGGTATTCCTGAATTTCAAAGGAACAAGATAGGATCAAAAACAAAGATTGTGTGTTTGTAGGATATGCCCAAAACAGCGCGGCATCTAGGTTTATGATTGTTGAGAATTATGCAATTTTAGAGTCTAAAGATGCTGAATTCTTAGACTATTTTCCCTATGAAACAACAAAAGGTCTCGGGTCGTTCTACTTATGAAAAAGCTGAATCCAGTAAATCTATAGAACCGGATTCACTAAGAAGAAGCAAAAGGAAAAGAATTGAGAAAACCTTTGGTAATGATTTTACTAAAGTATTTATCTTTGAAGAAGATACGAAAACTTACAAAGATGCTATGAAATCTGTAGATGCAATGTTTTAGAAAGAAGCTATAAACAGTGAGTTAGACTCTATTATGAGTAACCACACTTGGAAAGTGGTAGATTTACCTAGAGGTTGTAAGCTTATAGGTTGCAAGTGGGTGTTTAGAAAGAAATTGAAGGCGGATGGCACCATAGATAAGTTTAAAGCTAGGTTAGTGGCTAAAGGATTTACTCAACAAGAGGGAGTAGATTTCTTTGGCACCTATGCACCGGTTGCTAGAATAACAACCATTAAGGTGCTAGTTGCATTAGCCTCTATCTACAAACTTGTAGTACATCAAATGGATGTAAAAACTGTGTTTTTAAAACAGAGACTTAGATGAAGAAATCTACATGAGACACATACCTGAGGATGATTGTAAAAGGACAAGAACACAAATATGTAGATTAAAGAAATCTTTGTATGGTTTAAAACAGGCCCCTAGGCAATGGCATGAGAAATTTGATAATGCTTTGATAGTGAATGGCTATGTAGTAAATGAAAGTGATAGATGGGTTGTTATAGCAAATTTGAAAATCTTGATGGTGTGATTATTTTGCTTATATGTTGATGACATGTTGATCTTTGGTATGAATTTGGATATTGTTAATAAAACCAAATCATTTTGTCATCAGTTTTTGATATGAAAGATATTGGGTAATACTGATTTTATTCTCGGTCTTAAGTTAGTTGAGAAATGTGAGGTTATATGCTTGGTCAAAGTCATTATGTTGAAAAAGTGTTTAAAAGAAGTTTAATCGCTTTGATTGCAAGCTGTAAGTACCCCACTTAATTCTAATGGAAGGTTAGAAAAGAATAAAGGTGATAGCATTTCTCATGTGAATGTGCAAGAATCGTTGATAGTGTAATGTATTTAATAAATTGTACTAGGCCGGATATTGCTTATGCTGTAAATAGACTTGCTAGATACATGCACAACCCAAGTAATGCTCATTGGTTTGCTCTAAGAAGACTTTTGAGATATCTTAGAGGAACCAGGGATCTTGGCTTGTTCTTTAGTTGGAACCCTTGTGTGTTAGAAGGATTTTGTGATGCTAATTGGATAACTAATAATGATGAAGTTAACTCAACTAATGGCTATGTGTTTACTTTGGGTGGTAGCGCTATTTCATGGAAATCGTCTAAGCAAGCATGTAAAGCAAAGTCAACAATGGAATATGAATTTGTTGCCTTATAACTTGCATGTACAGTAAGACGAATGGTTAAGAAGTTGCTTGTGATATTCCTTTGTGGACTAAGCCTATGCCTTCTGTGCCTATACCTTGTGATTCGCCAGGATGTGATTGCTTGAGCGAAGAACAGAAGATTTAATGCAAAGGCCGGCATATATTCAATTAGATGACACAATATTGTGCAAGATTGTGATGAGGTTCAGGGGTGTTAACCTGGAATTTGTAAGATCGGAGGTTAACTTGGCTGACCCTTTGACGAAAAGACTATGCAAAAAGTTGGTCCACGAAACATCGAAGGGGATAGGACTTGTTCCATTTGAAGTGGATTTGTTGTGACGAGAACCCAACCCACTATTAGAAGAGATCCTATGAACGGCGTTCAATGTGGTAATAAAAGTCACAGAAGAATCCTACTTAGCACTATCAATGTGTCGCTCCCTATGGTATTGTTGAAGATAGTGCTCGCTGCAAGTAATTGAGGGTGATATTTTTTAGAATCTCTTAGTGGAATTCATAGCCATGTTGTATGCAAAACGACACTATCTCTTAGTGGAATTCATAGCCATGTTGTATGGAAGCGACACTATCAAGTGCTCGCTGCAAGTGGTGTGAGCAGTGCACAATTAATGGAATTCTACCTATATAAGGCTTGGAAGTGGGTGCCGCTTCCTATGAGAGTTAGGAACAACTCATTAGAGCGCTTATGAAAAAAATGGGACTGAGTGTATGGCTGATATTGCACCACACCGTGAACTTGCCTGAAGCTAGTCAATGACATGTCGGTTGTAAGTTTATATAAACAATAGAGAGGTAAGATTCAAGACGTCAATGTCATCTATTTTCGTTTATATACTTCTTCTTGTGCTAAGTGGCAATCTAAGACGCGAGTCATTGTCCATTATGTATCATTCTCTTCGTTTGATAGTGGAGGAGGACGGTTTTAATAACGTTCGGACATGTTTGTACATAAGTTTGGATCATGGTGGGAGAATTGTTGGAAAGTACGTTTAAAAGTACTTTAAAATGTGCTCCAAAGTTATATGTAAACATGTAAGATGTTTTATGGAAGATTGAAAGATGATTTGAACACTTTAAACTTCAAAGAAATCACTTTGGATCGGTCCATCTGTGAGTTGGATCGAACCAAGTGAAAGCTGAAATAAAGTTAAGTATTCTGTTGGACATCGATCGATCGATGTGAATGACATAGATCGATCGATGTGGGTATGGTGCAGAGTTGGAACTTTCTGCCCAACATAGATCGATGACATCGATCGATCGATGTGGTCAGGAAGCAAAGTTGGAAGTCCTCTGTCCAACATCGATTGATCGATGTGCCAAAAGACAGAACTCTTCACTTGAATTGCATCTTTTGATCTAATAATCATCTCCCTTCATACATGAACGGTATTCAACTGATATGGAGGTTAATTAAACTACTGAAACATGTTTTTAAAGTGTGTTTTACACAACCCAAGGTCTATAATATAAGCCCTTGCTATCTTGAATTAGTAAGATTAACCTTTGCAAAATTCTGAAAATTTCAGCAAGTTTATACTCATACTCTCTCTTCTTCTTCCTCTGCTATCAAACACGTTCTCTGTGCAAGTTCATCTTCCTCTCGTAGAAACGAATAAAAGGAAGATACTGTTATATCCTGGGAGACTTGTGCCGTTGTAGTTCACCTCGCTCGTGGTGGAGGCAATTTAGCTTTAAGGACAACAACTTTTGTTGTGTCTCGGCTTTCTTGTTGTTATTGTTTTTGTAGCGCCCCGCTCCCGAACCCTAGTATCGAGAACGGTGCACCCGCCGTATCTCGCTGAGGAGAATACAAAGCGTCGAATCAATTTCCAACATGTCCAAAAGACGTAGAAATTTTTCGCGCGGAAACGAAATACCATAACATAAAGTTTCCTTGATAAATAAAATTCCTTAACACAATAATAACCAAATCCTGACAATAACATAAGTCTGAAAATCTAGCAAGGTAATGTCTGGTGAGATCTCAATAAAATAAAGACAACAGTCGCAAGGTCTTCTTATATCCTAAGCGCGACCATCAGTCTACCCACTCCACTGTATCAGCCCCATCCTGAACAAAGACGTAGTCATAAGTCTCTCCTGCTCACCTGGTGGGGGGGAAGTAGGGGTGAGTGACTGGGAAATCACTCAGTAGGCACCTGCCTCCAAGTAGTACAAGACAAACATACAATAATGACATAGCACATAGCACGTAGGACATGATATCATATAACATATAAATGCGGAAAAGTAACTCACTCCAGATAAAGAATGCGCAACAACGTGATGCATGTCCCACTATGCATGTCACACGCAACAAGGTCATGTCACACAATGTACCGATATCCCTACCGTGCAATGCATGAACCCGGGTCCTACTGAGTGGCTGCAAGTCGTACACCTCACAGTCACCATACTGAGTGTGCGTGGCCGCGCCTCCGCACACCATCCTGAATGTCGTGGCCCTGCCACCGTACACCATCCTGAATGTCGTGGCCCCGCCACCGTACACCATCCTGAGCGCCCGTGACCCGTAACGTCACGACCCGCCATCAATGCAATGCACGTGCCATGAATGCAAAACACAATCGCCTGAGGCCCCTGGCCCATCCTCACCATCCTCCGGCACTCAATTCTAGGCTCATTTATTTTTCTGAGTAATGATCTAATGTCGTGGGATGCTAAAACTATTTTCCAATGCTTACATATATTTATGGTGCATTTTCTATATTTTTTCTCATTTTTCCCTAATTTATTTCTACTTATTTCCAAATTTTCCAAATTAAAATAATTCATCACAATTACTAAAATTTAGTGGAAATAAATTTATTTCAGCATTTTATAATTTCTGGAATTTTCCTATAATTTTCTGATAATTATTTATATTTTTCTTATAATTATTACTATTTCCAATTAATTAAATATTATAAACAGAATTTCAGGAATTAATTTAATTTCCTAAATTTACATTTGGGCTGGCCCTTACTGCCAGCCCTGATCCGCTCCGCCCCTGGTCCAGCCCGCCAGGTCTGGCCTGCTAGCCCCTTATTTCTTTTTTTTATTCTCAGATGTTATTGGGCCGGCTGGTGTCTGGCCCGGTCCACTAGCCATCCGGCCCGGCCCGTTACCAGCCTTCCCTTTTTTTTTTTATAATTTAATTATTAGGCCAAGCCCCTTAAGCAAAGGCTGGCCCGTTAAGGCAGCCATGTCCAGGACCTATGGGCCTTCAGCCCTTTAGCCTTTAAGTTTAATTTTTTTTTAGTTTTTTCCTGTTATTCCACATTCATCATAAGGTGCGTCCAGCACCTTCCCAGAGCGCGTGTAAGGCCACGTGCGGCCGTTCCGGCGGCGCGTGAGCCACTCCGGCTCTCTCCGGCATCCGTTTTTTCGATCCAGATCTATATTTTTGCCTATTTCCAGTCTATGGGGACCTATTCTAAGGCCAAAACGAAATGAAAATCCTCTAGTCTAGAAACAGTTTTGCTATTTTGATTATCAAAGTTTTTCCTAAAATCAAAACTAAAGCACGCAATACACATCGCATACACGCATCACATACACGCATACCAGAGTCTTAAATATCTTCATGCTTTTCACAAATTGAACAACATGTTATGGAATTAAACAATTAAAATAACAAAAACATATAATTCACCATTAAAACATGCTTGAATTTGCACCAATTGGAGGGGGAAAAGGAACCTACCTGGATTGCGGACAAGAAATTACGCAATCTCCCTTTTCTCCTTCTGTCGCCTAGCACTGCCCAGCCCCTCTCTATGTTTTTTTTTTCCTTCTCTCCTTCCTACTGAATATCCTCTCCCTAGTCCCCTTTTATTGATGACCACGTGAATTAAGGGGGGAAGCGGTTACACCCCCTTATTCACACGTTTCCCTTCCTTTTTTTTTCATTTATTATTTATTTTTTTTCAACTTAATCCATTCTTATCCTCACCATCTTTTTAAATATCCCTACTATCTTTATCTTTTCTTCTCTTTAAATTCTCTTTTAATTAATATCTTTTATTATTATATTATTATTATTTTTTTTTGTTTCTGCTTTTATTATTTATTTTATACATTTTTTTTCCGGTTATAACAGTTTTCTTCTTGTTTGGTATCGATATTCATACACATTTTCTAACAGAGTTGACGGACAGGGTTTATAATGAAAAGATTATCTTGTCCTCTGTTTCGGGTTAGTTTGCTATAATTTTTTGTCGAACCAAAATGCTATGTTTTGAAAATAAGGTGGTGTTTAAAAAAAAAAATTGGAGCTAAAACATCCCTTGTGAATATAGAAACCCATGGTGTGTATATGTGTTATATATGTATATGTATATATGTAATGTATGTACATATGTATGTATATGTGTGTGTATAAGTACACGTATATATGTGTACATCTATGTATAGATATGTGTATATTAGTATGCATACACGTATGTGTGTATGAATGATTTATAGTCGTCATTTTCTTTCAACCAAGGTCAAAAAGATGGAAGATAAAGATGTCAACTGTGGTGGGGACCTGGAGAACTTGAAAACGCCCGTGTCTCTTGGTAAATTAGCCGAGGATGAAAAAAATACAACAACAACATTACTCTAGTACTTTAGAGTCTTTTGTCTATGACGGAATATGGAAGGGTCGGATATACGCAACCATACCCATATGCTAGAAAACACAGAGGTTGCATCCCGATGACCCATAGTGAAAGTTGTATGAGCTGTGTCGATCAACTGCTACTTTACAATATATAAAGCGCAGCCAATTTATTGACTCATTTTACTTTTCAAAAGTCAAAGAAAAATGTGTCTTGATTCTATTAGAAATGGAAATAATGAGGATAAAAAATAAATCTCTTTAATTATTCGGTTTAAATAGTCAAGATATCCAGTGGATTTTTCAGCCTTTCTGTCAACTACATATCCTCTATTCATCTTTAGTACAATTCTCAATTCTAATGTTGTTAAATTGAATAGGCAAGGTGTGGAGACTTTTTTTGAGGAGAATCTTGCAAATACAATTCAGGAAGATGAAGACCTACCTTATGTATTCAGACTGTAACAATTTTGATGAACAATCATTCATTATTTTACAATTCTACGAGTTTAAAAGATGAAATAGAATTGAGTTAGTCGTGTTTTGCGTTTCTTATATTGTGGAGTAACCGATCGATACAGCTTGACGCAATTTTCATTATGGGTCATCGGAAAATAACTCCTCTGTATTCTTAACATATGAGTATGGTTACGTATATCCGACCCCCCATACCTCGCCATAGGCGGGAAGCCTCTTAAAAATGGTGTAATATTGTTGTTGCATTAAAAGTGAACAATAAAATGGTTATACCATCCAAAACTCATAGATACAAATAGCAGGTAAATTATTTTGACAACCCAATTTACTTCATATGTGGACAGACAAAATAGAAAAGTTTGAAATCGATAGAAAAAGGGCATTCCTAGTGTAATAAGTTCTTGTGTTTGTGTAGTCTGAAAAAAAACCAGATCGTTTTACAATCAGATGTACATAGTCTTACCTTACGTTTTGTGCCGGGGAAACATGCAGTCACAAACTAAGAGCATCCATGGCAAGTGTTCCATTTTTTTTCCTTTCCTTTTTTCCATTATTTGGACTGTGATGTCATCAAATATAGTTATTTCTTGTTGGACTATATGCCAGCTAGGTCTGCATGAGGATTACCATTTGGCCATGTCAATAAAATATGTGGATTTTATAGTTTGGTTTTTGTGGTTAACCAAGAATAATGCAAGCTATAATAATTCAAGCTGTAGCAGTCAGGGAAGTTGACAAAAGATTCGGCAATTCAACAAGAAACCTTTTAATATGTATGTGCATGTTGTAGATCTACTCGAATGGCCATGACATTTTGATCTAAGTGACAGATGAATATAAGCAACCGTTTGAAGTGCGGTTATGATGTGATTTAAATCATGTTTGGATTGGATGCGTTTTTATCTTTATTTAAATTATCTGACTTAAAAAATTTAATGGAATAAACTTAGTTTATAAATAATATGAACTGTTCAATATGATATTTATTTTAATCTTTACATCATATTTTTAATACAAGATAATTTATTTTTATAAATAATTTTATTATTTTGTGCAAAATTTTTAATATGGAGTTAAATTAAGGAAAAATAAATAAATAATGTATTAGAAACTAGGTTTTCGACACAATGTGGTGTCAAACAGCACTTTGATGGTTTGAAAACAAATCATTTTATTTTATATACAAAAATTAAAATACATTTGCAGAAAATTGATTGCCACGGTGAATACATAATTTACGAGTTCGATCTATTTGACTTATTACATTTACGTACGAGCATGAAATGATAAAACTCGAAGATATTCTAAGGGTATGATGAGTCTTGAAGATATGATATTCACCATCATTCAAGTGATGCCTACATAAAGGGGTTGGGATCCCCTCGACATAAATCTCTCACCCTCTTCCCTATTGCACGATACGTGGCAATAGGAGTGGTAAAATTAGATGAAAGGGTGGACAGAAATGGGTGTATGAGAGGGGTGGAGGACACGTGTCGCACGGTAAAAAAGGGGATAAGGGATTTGTGAGCGAGAGGATATCAAACGGTAAAAAAGGGGATAAGGGATTTGTGAGCGAGAGGATATCAAACCTAGATAAAGTGGTACCAGTTGTGATAGCAAATAAAGAAATAGCTTTCCATATTTCTAGTCAAAAATTGAGTGCCACTCCCACCCCCACCCCCTTTTCTTTTTCTTTCTTTTTTTTTGTATTTTTCAAAAACATCCAACAACAACGTTAGTGAATTCGATGCATAGAATTCTCTATTCAAAGATTTTTTATAAATGGCCATAAAATGCTCCACGGTCTCAGCTTTGCTATATGTCATCATTTCATTCATAAATAGATTTCATAAAGTAACTCTAATATGATGTTTGAATATATTTAGTAAACAAGTAATTACATTCAAACATATGGTATATAAGCTGCATATCACCATGACTATAACGTGAAGATACATGATATACAAGATACATAATATGCATATATCACGTGTTAAGTATATGAAATAAAAAACCACTATAAAATGAAAAGAACAAATCTCTACAATTAAAGGGGAAGAAATTTGTCCTTACGAATACTCAAACCTGATTTGTCCTGGGTCTTGGCCCCTCAAGTGGAGTCATTTGTGCGGGGTAGAGTAGAGATGCTAACGAACCGAGCCAAACCGAATACTAGGTTTTTGAATTCGGATTCGTTTAACTAACGAACTGTTTGGTTCGGTTCGTTTCTTGTAACGAGCTTTAAAATTGGTTCGGGTTCGGCTTGATAACACTATAACCATTTAAACAAGCTGAACAGTTCGCAAACAATTTGGCTTGTTTTAGTAAACGAACTCAAATAGATGTTCGAGTTTGACTCGTTTAAGTAAAATTAACTAACGAACTCGAATCGAATACGAAACGAACTCGAACAGTTTACGAACTGTTCGGTTCGCGTAACACCACTAAGGATGGGATCACTTCTCTATTTTCTCTCTTTAATACATTTTCTAATATAAAAGTAACCAAAGACACATATCGAAAGATATATTGTACGTGGGTCCACATACAACATACCGTGGATCCACATACAATATACCGTGTGTCGCTTTTATATTACAAAAAGTATTTGACGAGAAAAATACTAAGGAGACAATTTCATCTCCATTTGAGCCAGACCCAATTGACTACTAAGTAGCAATTTAAAGTTATAAATTGTAAGTAGTTATATATAAGCAATTTATTACATCTTATTATTTTTTTTCCTCTCACTTTGTTGAGTCTCGTGCTTATTGGTAAATTACCCAACCAATTCTGACATCACTCTAATAAATGATTGATGAAAGTACCTAAAAGCAAAAAAAAAAAAAAATCGGAGAATAGTGTCATTTCCTATGCATTCATTTCCACTTAGTTAAGTTTATCTCACGTTAAGAAAACACCACGTATCTTATTGACTACTTAACTAGTCCTTGCTTATGAGTTCATCTAAAGTGCAAACTATTTGGCAGTCTGCTCTCAACAATAATCCAGTTATTTAATTATACTGCATTGTAGATATCATACTTCATTATTTATGCTTATACACGGTTATGACTATTTTAATATCAAAAGCTGTCTATTTGTATTTACTAAATCCTTCACTAACACATTAGCACATCATATCTCTATTACTGTGTCGTCTATGCATGTAAATATAGAGACGAGGGTCTCACTACAATCAAACTCTTATCCTTTGGGATAGAGGGGTTTGTTTGTCTGCCTGTTACCTCCCCAGACCCTAGCGATAGCTTTTGTTGTTGTTGTGATATACTTGGAGTAAAGGTGAAATCCTTCACCCGGGGGGCCCATTGCCCCAGTCCTAAGGAGCATTGTGGAGGGTGCAAATCAGGAGTTCAGCGGCATCCATAGGCTGGTGAAGGACTACGTAGTGACCCGCACAAGGTGTCCTCCGCAAACTAGGCTTCGTCCTTGCAACAAGGAGCACCGACACTGGTGCGTATCTCTGGATTCGAACTCTTAATCTCTTAGAGTAAATCCCAATCCGAGTAACAACTGGACTATGTCATGGAAACATCGTTGGGATGTACGGGGTATGTGTTGTGTCTATGCGTTATAGATTTAAGTAATAGTGTGAAAAGCAATATATGTCATAATATTCGTCATTTTCATAAATATATAGACTAATAAAATGTACTTATCTTTGAACTCTTGTGTGATATAGACCTCTTCGCTATGTAATCCGTTGTCAACTGTTAAACAGCTAATTAATTACGTAGCACACTAATATACTTAGTTTTCTGCTAATAAGACAGTCTGATTATGCTGCCATGCATCATTATATGTATGGAACTTTTGTGATAAATCTGCCGCCTTTCCTGCTAATGCCATTTGGGAACCAATGAAAATATATATCTTATCTTCTTCTTCAAGAGAATTTAGTAAGTAAAAGCAGTCGACCATGACCTCGTGATTTATTGTTATAATAATATAAGATTACTTAATCAATATCTTAAATAAAAAAATTAATAAAATATCTATCAAGGCATGTAAGTTGTAACCATCAACTTCTAATTGGTTATAAGGTCAAACTAATGAAACGAAGAGCCTGTTAAGCAAATCTAAAGATGGAGATAGGTTGAAAACGAGAGACGTCAAAGAATTCATCATTATCTCAGTTTTGGCGTTGGGAGATTTTTTTTGTATTTTATTTGGTCCTATTTTGTATATACTCTTTAAAATAGGTATCTTATTTTTCACAAAACTCTCCATCATTTGAGGTAGATGTATTGTTTGTCTTTTTCTTACCCTCCTATACTCCACATTATCTTTTGGTTTGGTTGGGATATTACTAAATAGTTTGTTGTTGTTATTTTTAGACAAGCAACATTCATACACACGGAAAAAAGAGAGAAAAAAACCAGGCATACACACAAACACACACAGATATCTGAAAATTTGCTTTAGAACCAGAGTGGGCACACATTTTTCAGTGTTAGTGTTCGTGTATTTATTTCTTTGGAGACTTTTATTTCTCCTTCTTTTCGCTTCTGGAGGTTTTAATTTTCTGTCGCACTCGAATTATGATTTGCTTTAAGAGTTCAAGAGTCGATTCAAGAGACACGCATTGGGTTTTCCTTTGCTCCTAGACCGAAGACTCGGTTTGCAGGGGACACCTTATGTGTGTTACTGCATAAGATCTCACCCAATCTAGAAGGCCGCTAGGCTCCTGATTTGCATCATGCACACATGTTGCTTGAGGCTGGGCGGTAGAGACTCCGAAGTGAGGGATTTCAACTTTTGCTTGAAGAGATTTTAATTTTTCTAAGATGCACCGATTAAGCATTACTAGGGCTTTGGGAAATAACTGACCTTTCTTAGAATTTTTTTTTTTTTTTTTTTTGGGGCTATGGGCATACTTCAATCAAAGGTTTTAAAGTATATATTTACTAAAGATAATCAGTTGCAAACATTTATCTCGGTGATATCATTTGTCAATTCTTTTAACTAGATATTCGTAATAATCATCACACATTTTTTGATCATCCACTAACTATAGATACTGCTTGTAGTAATGGAATTAAGGAAATGCCCCCCCCCCCCCCCACACCACAACAAAAGAAAAATAGGGAAATTGACTCCCAAGAAAAAAATGGCCATGCTTATGGTTAGCAGCTCTACAAAATTGTGATCACAGCCAATATACTAGTTCTTAGAATTCCAAAAGGAAGACTATCTTCGAAATCTAAAAACCAAGTCGACATATGATTGATAAGTTAAAGCCGCCTGAATGAAAACCATGTGTGAATATATATATATATATATATATATATATATATATATATATATATATATATATGTATGTATGTGTGTGTGTGTGTGTGTGTGTGTGTGTGTGTGACTAAATCAAAAAAAATATATACACATATATATAACTAGAAATTTTCTTTAAAAATTCTTAATCCGAAGGATGTTACAAGGTGACACTCGTTGGATCTTCCATGAGGAAAAATATGTTGTTTTAATAAGATTAAAGATTAGAACACGTATGAGAAGAAATGAGAATTGAAACGTAGACAACAACACAGTGGTGGTGGTACGGGTGGTGGTGATGCAGCAGTGGTGGGGGTGGCGACGGACAGTAGCTGAGTGACGACGGGTTGAATGGGTGGTGACAGGACGGTGGTGATGCGGTGGTCACAGGATGGTGGCACGGTGGTGCACTGTGCCAGCGTAATGGCAGCAGTGACGGTGTGCCGACATGGATGGCAACGGGATGGTTGTGAGGTGATGGCAGGGTGGCGGCACGATAGTGGCACGGGGTGACACGGTAGGGTGGTAGAGCACAAGGTGGCGCGGTAGTGGCAAGAGATGGCGGGATGGCGGCACGGTGGTGATACAGGGTGACATGGTGGCGTGGTAGTGGCACGAGGTTGGTACGGTAGTGGCAAGAGATGGTGGCGAGGTGGCGGCACGGTGGTGACACATGGTGACACGGTGGCGTGGTAGTGGTACGAGGTGGTACGGTAGTGGCAAGAGATGGTGGCGAGGTGGTGGCACTGTGATGACACATTGTGACACCATGGCGGTGGTATGGTTGTGGCACGAGGTTGCGTGGTGGCGGCACATTGTGGCCCCGGGGCAATATGAGTGGCGCGCTCGAATAGAGGAATGAGTTTTCATATCCGAATGTCACCCATGCTTATACGCGGGTGTCAATCTATGGTTTGGAAGGATTTTAATACCCATAGATTGATTTTCATACTCTTCAAATAAACATAATAAATAAGTATCATTCCTTTGATACTCATTCATTGATCTCGAAACCTACCAACCAAACACCCTAAGAATACAACAATGATGAACTCTATTATATATGGCTACCGACCAATTATTTGAACATTAAAAAAGTAACTATTGACAATGAGATAAAATAAATAAATAAATACATAAAAATACTTTAAATGGATCGTAAGTTAAAGTAAGATGAGGGCCCAATAATTTCGTTTTGATCGTATGTTCTTCAGATGTCAGTGTTGACTACCAGGCAAGGATCTTTGGCACAATGCAACTATTTTGAAATAGGCATTTGTCTTAATTTAACCAAAATGGTCTTAAGTCTGAACTCGAAATTGACACTTTTGTCCACATATTAGTCAAAGGTCAAGAACATCAGTCCATGAAATACTGCAAACCCAATTACTATGACCATCAATAAGGTTTCAGCTAGCCAAAAGAGACTACGAGAGTTACTCGATTCATACAACATTACTCTATTACTTTAGATATCGCTATAGGTGAGATATGAAAGATCGGATGTGTGCAACTATATCCATGTGTTAGAAACACACAGAATGTTTCATAAAATATGCAAATGCGTGATCCTTTTTTTTCTTTTTTCTTTTTCAAATCGATTCGTAATTTAATGACGTCACTAAAGATTTGGATTGGTCTAATGTAAAAGTTATTGTACTTCATGATGAGAACTATGGTTCTAATCATATCATTTCCCTATGTACATGTAGTATAATTAGAAAAAGAACTTACATTGTCAGTCACATTATTTTCCTTTTGAATTAGGGAAAAATTTTACCATACTCTAATCAGTATTCGAAAATTTTAACTACTAGCCTGAAGGCTACCAAATCCTAACCCTTTTAGAAACATTTTGCAATTCCAAATCGTAATTCGGTTTATCCGAAATTGTCAATGTAACTTTTCTTTATGTTTAGAATATCTTGAATTTGTCTTTCACGTAAATGAAAATAATATAGGAGTTTCTATACTAAATTGTCTTGTTAGAATATAAGCTTTTCAAAATGAAAGTATCTTATATCAGATAAAGGACAGTACGGGAAAAAAGAAGAAGAAAAAAAAAATGCTATTGGATTCACTTTTACGCAACTGTATCATTTCACATAGGGGTGTTTAACGAACCGAACGGTTCACAAACCTGTTCGAGTTCGGCTCGTGTTTGGTTCGTATTCGTTTGTTAATAGTCGGTAAACGAGCCGAATTCGAAAAGCTATTCTGGTTCGTTTACTAAAACCAAACTATTTGCGAACTATGCGGCTCGTTTAACAGTTAAAGGGTTATCGAACCGAACTCGAACCAATTTTAAAATTCGTTAGCTAAACGAACTAAGCCAAATACTTCGTTTAGCCAAACGAATCCGAATTCAAAAACCTAGTATTCAGTTCGGTTCGGTTCGTTAACATCCTAATATTTTCACATGCACTTTTTCTTCATATATAGAAACCTCGCTCGATAGACCTCAATTACCCAATCCTTCTTCTTTTTCTTTTTCCCCCAAAAAAAAATGTAACTCTTGCAGATGAGATGTCAATTTGCTTTGAACGATTCACTTTCCATTCTTTTTACACTCACATGTAAACCTTTAAATAAATAATAACATCTCTTTTCACTTTCTTTCTTGCACTTGCTTTCCAAATGTCTAACCGGAGACAACCACAACAACATTATCCCATTACTTTAGAGACTTTCGCTTATGACAGGGTATAATAGAGTAAAATATACGCAACCATACCCATGTGTTAGAAACACACAGAGGTTGTTTTCCCGATGACCCATAATGAAAATTACGTCACGTTATGTCGATCAACTGCTACTTCACAATATAAGAAGCGCATTCAATTTAGTGAGTCATTTTGATTTATTCTATATATTTCAAAAGTCAAAAAGGGTGTTTCTTTGACTCCATTAGAAATGGAAACAAATTTTTAAATGGAGAACCTTGATTTCTTTTAAGAGCTTACTTCGTATTCGTGGTGATTAGTCTGGCTAACTAATGGAAGGAATTTTTTTCCTAAAGTTTTTCCAATAAACTCTTATTCTAAGTAAAAAATACTTTCTAAATGTAGGCTCAGAATACTACAAACTCAAGCGTGTGCCTTTTTTTAACTTATTTTTGTTAAGAAACATTTAAGAGATGATCTTCACCCAATCACCAAAGACCATTTTGGGCTATTTTGGACCATTTGACCAAATTTCTAGGTGGAAAGGCATCTAAAGAACAAAAGAAAATGCACTATACTTTAAATACATACACACGCATAGGTATATATACATATATATACACACACATATATATAAAAACACACATATTACATTAATAAGCACATGTGTGTGTATATACACGTCTACGTGTGTCAATGTATGTACACGCATACGTATATATACATACATATATATATATATATATAAATGTGTGTGTATATATATATACATATACACGCTAATATATAAATAAAATACAGACACACAAACAATGTAATTTCGTTGCCGATTCTCATGTGCATCTGTGAACATTTTCAATTAAAATTTTGCTAATGGGAGTTTGAATTCTGGCACTGTTAGTTCTCAGAAACCACTGCTGCGAATGCAGTGACACTTCTTTTCTTCATTCCTTTTTTCTAAATTCTTTTTGGGCCACCTTTTCTCAGAATTTTTTTTCCTTTTTCTGACTTTTTCAGCAACTGAATATATGATTAAATATTCAATGTTAGATTAAAAAATTAGACCTATTGCAACTTAAACATCATACAAGCTTTATACAAAGTTAATGCGTTTTGTGAGTGTGACAAGTAGGTTTTTAATATGCGTAACACTATTCAATGACATAGAAGTAAGGCTTAAAAAAATTAATAATCAGCTTGATGGTATTAATGTTTCTCAAGATAAATAGGTCTACTTCACTTATACATTTTCTAGGGAGAGAATATTTTTAATCTCAACTTCTATCGTATTTTCTTTCACGCTAGACGGGATCATACCATATATATGTAGGCGTTGTTAAACTACTACACATGGCATTGTTCCACTTAATATGACACAAAGTTGGATAAAAAATGTGATAGAAGATCAACCACAATGTGTGATATGCCTCATCCTTTAAAAATAAGGTAAAGAGTTCGATTCCACCCATGAAAATAGAAGATCATTTTGAAGTTAGGTTCTCTATAGATTGAAAGAGATTAATCAATGCTGTCAACGATAGATATTCTTAAAAAAAAAGGTGGTAGAAGATCATTTCCTTCTCTAGACCTTAACCATAAGACAAGGTCACGAATCAGCTTTTACTATATTTAAGTAGTAATTCTTCTGTCTCAAAAATATTGTTATAGCCGGTCAAGCACCTAACTGGTCAAACCCAACTTAAAGTCAAATATGAAAATATTTTGCATATTATATTTTGGAATTTGGTCCTACATAATACGAATTTCTATTTTAACAAAATTTTATGTTAAACAATTTAAAATTTTGGTCGATGTTTGACTAAATAATTGTTTAACCGGGCGTGACAATATTTTTGGAGTGGAGAGAATAATTTTTTAAAAATAAATAGAAAATTTTATTTATTGAATTATTAGGGTCAGTTCATTCGTTGCAAATGATCACGGCCTAGAGAACTCCCAACGTATAAATCCTTCCCTCTATGAGAATATATACTGCTATTAGTTGACCATCTTTTATCTATAAATCAGTATTCCGTTATTTGTATAGCAACATAATCGGTTTGTCTAAAACAAGTCCTTCAGAGAATATCTTGAAGATGCCTTCTTTATCTAAAACATTATTTAGGCCCAATCCAAAATTATTTTTTTCATGCTTTTGAAGACGCCTTTTTCATCTTTCTAATCGTGTGTAAGTATGTGTACATCAGATTCTGAAACGATTTGGTCCATCTTCAAACTCTGCGTAAATGCTGAAGACTAGTACAACGGAACATCCTAAAAAATAAATGTGTATTACAAATGAAAAGAAGTACTGAAATTCTTAAAGCACACACTACTATATGGCGTCATATTTATCAATATTCCATACACACAAACGGTTATAAGTGCCGATTGCTACAAACTGGTTTAGGTTTATCTCTATGCAACTCCAATGAAAGTGTGAAACTGCGAATAACAATTTCTATGTCAATAGGGATTTTATAGTAGTTCCACGAGCACATATATATGATTATTTGGTTGGTTCCTACTTTAATTTTATCAAAGAACATAATCATACATATATAATCGTAGCAACATAATACTATAGACCTAAAACATTGGCTTTAACATGTTTTTGTTACATAAATAAAAACACAATAACATAAGCATATCACTTAATATCATGTACATTGACATATTCAACTTACCATCAGTCTACATTCATAAACTTAAGAAAATAAGACTTTGTTTAACCTTGCAATGGGCCAGAGTAAACCAATTTTGCTTAATCATCAATTTGATATTGCCTAGCACCTATACATGAGTGCTTATCACTTAACCATAAACAACCTAAGCTTCCGTATGCTTACTCCGACGTATCCCCGAGATTTGAACCCTTAACATTTAGGAATAACAGATTTGCCTTGGTTTATAAGGGCCTTTTTGGTATTCCTCGGGGGTACAGAGGCTCCCTGCCTCTTTTGTATTTTGATGTGGCTCATAGGGGTATATTATTCTTTGCAAATAGGTCATAGACCAGGTTATTTGTAACTTGACCCTCTGTTATAAGGTCTTCTAGTGTTTGTAGCATCAAGTTAGGCTTTCCTAGCTCCCCTATGTATTTTGTGAAAATAAGTCCAACACAGGTTTGCCGAGCTCAATCAAAGTACGCCGACCTGATCTAAGTTATAACCGTGCAAAGAGAAAAAAACTAAGTAAACAAAGTCAGACAACCAAGCTGAGCTGAACTAAAGAAAAGGACATGCAAGTCAAGGATGTACTGAACTGAAGGAAAGCTGGGGTAAGGATGAAGTATGACCGTGCTGAACTGAAGAGGAGCTGAGGTGAAGTGAAGCACGGAACTAAAACAAGCTGAAGGCAACTGAAGTAAAGAAGTGCTGAGCTGAGTTGACGAAATGAAGCACAAGACCAGAAGAAGACAGAACTGTCATACTTTGTAAATATTGTAACTAATAATATTTTACTGAACATAAGGCTACACTGCATAGGTAACTAGCCGTTACCTTAGACGTTAGAAAACACTATAATAGAAATGACCACTGTCCAAGTGGAAAAATCACACCGTTAGGAGTAAAATCATCCCTATAAAAGGAAAACACTCTTGGAAATTTAAATTAACTTGAATAAAATGCAAATTCTTTCCCTACTTAAAATATTTTAAGCAAAGTTATCTTGCTAGCCACAGTTTATGGCTAAGCACCATGTAAATTTTGCATATATCTGAAATTTTAATTCACCAAAACAGCAAAGCATTTGATAATTTGCTGGAGTTTGTTCCATTAATCTGAGTTGGCAGATAGGTGCTTCATGAATCTTGAAGTTAACTGGTTTTGTTGAAAGCTTCTCATTTCTTGCTTCTGCAGCTATGAGGTGAATGAGAGCTGGAATGATTCGCCCTGGTCAGTGCTACATGTTTATCGGGAGGTTTTGCATTCGGGATACGGATTTGGGTATTCATGTTATTCTCTTTGCTCACATGCCTCAAACCTAGATGTTACAGCCGTGATTTTAATAATATATAATAATAATAATAATAATAATAATAAAATAATACTAATAATAATAATAATAACAAAATGAAAGGAAGAAAAAATTATCTAATTTAAATCATTCAAGATAACTTCCTTATCCTATTCCCATAAATTATTCCATCAAATTCCTAAAATCTCTTCCTTAACCAAAATAAAATCTCTCAAACCTCATATGTTGTAACCGTAAAAAAATTCAAAAGAAAAAAAAAGAATTTCTTAAATTAAATTCAGATAAACTAAAATCTGAAATAAAAAAAAACTAAATTAAACTATACTAACTACCCATAACTTCGCATCCCACAATCACTCCCATAACCCTTCAGTTTTGCCCCACCCCCATGAACCCGGCCACCCAATTAAACCCCCCATTCTCCTTAATTTCATCCCCTTCCCCATTTAAAATTTCTCATTCCAATTGTCTAGCAGCCTACGGCTGCAACAACATTAACAATATAAAAAAAAATTGCAAGCGTGAGGCACATAGAGAGGCAACAGCAGAGGAGAAAGAAAATAAGAGAGAGGAAGAGAAGAGAGAGAAAGGGAGATTGCCACCCACATCAAATTCAACACCGTTCTTGTCAGTGAGTTCGTACTCAAGAGGTAGGTTACCCTCCCCTCTGTCGGATTGCTTTGGATTCCCTCGCATTCTGTATTGGGATATTTTGATTATCACTGTATGTTTATTTTTGATATGTTTACTGCGGATTCTTATGTTTTGGTATGCAAAATTTGCGTGTATGACCTTAGATATAGATCACATAGTATGGAAATAGGTCGGAAGCCATGATTGACACTGATCAAGAAACGCGTCTGCCTTCAGGGGTGGCGCGTGTAATAATTAAATAATAAATCATTGAGGGCTTATTTTCGTTCCTAGTCATGATGACTCTGATAAGACATCAATTGACGATTGTAATCATAAACCTTATTTTTCTAATTTAAAATTGATTTAAGACCCTGGAAAATTATTGCAACAAGATATAATGGAAAACAATGATTTCATTCCTAGTATTTTATCCTTTTGCAGTAATTTAACATTTCGCTTTGAACACCTTTCATTCCCAATTTAACATTAAATGTTGAATTCTCATTGGCCTAATTAAAAGTACATTAACTAATTCGGCCACTTGGTACCAAAACAAAATGATACAAAAATAAATCTAAATACCAAAACAAAATGATAAAAAAAATAAATCTAGACATGTGGAGACAAAAAACATCAGTGTCAGAAGTTAATTTAAAGGAAAAAGATAAACATCATTTGCCTCTTTCTAAATTGGTATGCGTATTACTTGTTTCTAATAGAATGTTTATGTAACTTATTGTAAAGAAAAGACTAGATGCATCAAAATATTTTTGCAAATTGAATTGACATTTCAGCAATCCAAATACAATATAACGTTAAATATAAATGAATTTTGTCAAAAAAAAATTATAATAACAGAAACATTTGGAGAAATAATAACGATAAATAGAATGATATAAAATAAAATAGAATAAAGTAAAGTAATAAAATAAAAAAAGGAAAAATATATTAATAAAATAAAAATAAGGGAAAAGGGGAAAGTGCTGAGCCGAAGGGGGAAAAAAATAAAATAAACAAATAAATAATTTAAATAATAGATAAAAGATATTGTTGATCTTGTTTTATAAATAAGAAAATTTAGAAACCCATTAAATAAATTAAAATAAAAGAAATAAAATAGTAGGGGAAGATAAAAGTAATTAAATAAAAGACTTAAGTGTTTGAAAGCCTAGGAAAATAAAATAAAGTATAGAAACCTAAAATAAAGTCTAGAAAGATAAAATAACGGTAGTAGATAGAAGATAAAATACAGTAATGAACCCCACGCAACATAGGGTAACTACGCAATATAGGTAATACGCAACATAGAACGGAGCATGCAACATAGGACAAACGGAAGTGTGCAAGTGTGACGCATTCATGGCACGAGCATTGCATTTGGCCTATGAGCCGTGTGGCCTGACGAGGCGTGTGATGGGTGTTGGTAATAATGGTTACCTTCATCCGATAGGACCCGGGACATGCATAGCATAACATGGAAAAGAATGAGCATAGCGTGTGATATTAAATGACTGCGTGTGACACGGAGATAGAAGTGCATGCATCATGAACTTGCGCATTGCATTTATTATTGTTGTGATTTTGTCTTGTTATTAAGTTGTTTCACCGTTACGTTTTGGGATACGGATCGGGTCGGGTATATGTTATTTCCTTATTTATGCTTTATTTGCTTTATTACTTATCTGTTGATGCTTTATTGTTTTATTTATCTGCTCCATGCTTTACGTGCTTTATGTGTTTACCCGACTCAGTATGTGACAGTCCCTTTTCGAGAGAGACGGGTAACCTACGAGTGACTCCCATCACTCACCCCCCACCACCCTCCACAGGTGAGCAGGATTAAGAGTACATATATTTATCGAGGATGGGACAGATTACGCGAGCTGAGAAGAGTGAACTGGACTCGAGAAGGGATCTTGTCGACTGAGAGCTTGTTCTTGGGATAGTCAGATAAACCTCAACCTAGGTTTACTGTTTGATTTCAGTATTCCATACATGACTTAGTGGGTTTCGTCAACCATTGTATTTGATTTTATACTGATGGGTTTATGTTAATTGAGTTATTCATTTTATTATCGTTTCCACGAAAAATTTCTACGTCGGTTCTGACGTACAAAGAAGTTTGAACGACGCTTTGTAGTCCTCTTAGTAGGCTACGGCGGGTGCACTGTTCCCGATGCTAGGGCTCGGGAGCGGGGCGGGCGCTACATCATACCCTAGGAAGCAACGCATTCTTGAGAGAAAAAAAAAAGAAAAAGAAACGGAAGAAGGGGGAGAAGGAAGAAGAGAAAAAGAAAAAGAGAAGGAAAAAGAGAAGAAAAGAGAGAGAAAAGAGGAGGAAAAAAGGGAGAAAAAAGAAAAGAAGAAGAAGGCTGGCGTAGTTCCCAAATCCGAGTTTCAATCCGTCTAGTTATTCGTTGTTAGCGTCAATCCAGGTAGGTGTCTCTTCCCCCTCAAAGGAAGACGATTCAAGCATGCCCTAATGTATATCCTATGTGTTTTGTTGCCTTTAATTGTTTAAATGAGAGCATGTTAATTGATTTGCATGTGTTTGGTGGGATTTAAATTGTTTATATGAAGGTATGATTGGATTTGTTGAAAAGGCATGATCTTTGCTTACGTGGAAGTTGTTTTCTATATATGTTCTTGAATTGATAAAAAGGGTTATGATTGGAATCAAAATTGTACAACTTCCTCAAGATTAGACTCCTTAAAAGTGTGTTTTGGCCTTAGAATAGGTTCATCTAGCCCGGAATATGTTGACATTGGATTGAAAGTTGAAAAAACAGGTCTGATGGATGCGTTTCAGGGGGTGGCGCGTGGGCCCCACGCGCGGCCCCTGACGGCGCGTCCGGACACGTGATGACGTGTCCACTTTCAAAAGATGCGTCTCATTATAAAGAGTCCAACGCAACTGATTTGAGGTCAATCGGAGTTAAAACGAAGATTTTATTGAGGTTAGAAGGAAATAGAATTTAATTAAAAAAGAAAAAAAGGAAAAGCCTATTGGACCGGTCAGGCTGCCGGACCGGAACGGATGGCCAGCGGACCGGACCAGGCCAGCGGATCGGCCCAAACCAGAAATTTAAAAAAAAGTCTGAAATTAATTTCTGAAATGAATAAATGATAAATAATTAATTAAAATTAGTTTAAAATTCCAGAAAAATATATTTATTTATCAGAAAATTCTAAATAAATTACAGAAAATATAAAAGATTAAAATTAAATTATTCCCACTTAATTTCTGAATTTTGATAAATGTAAGAAATTAAAAATAATTAGCAATAAATGGAATTAAATAAGGAAAAATTAGTAGAAAATTTATACAAGCTAAGGAAAAATAAAAGTGATGATAAATGACAACTTTTCAATGTTCGTAAAATTTACTAAATTAAATATTGAGTGCCGGAGATGGTGAGGATGGGCGTACGGGCCCAGGCGACTAAATATTGAGTGCCGGAGTTGGTGAGGATGGGCGTACGGGCCCCAAACGACTTTTGTTGTTGCATTCATGACACGTGCATTTGTATTTGGAGTGGATTGAGATGTACGGGTCTCAGACGCTCGAGTGGAGTGGACCATGGTGTACGGGCCATGAGTATTCGGTTATGGGGTTCATGGTGCACGGGCCATGAGTATCGGTTATGGTTGATCATGGTGTACGGGCCATGGGCATCGGTTATGGTGGATCGTGGTGTACGGGCCATGGGCATCGGTTGGGGTGGATCGTGGTGTACAGGCCACGGGCATCCGTAAGGGTGGATCGTGGTGTACGGGCTACAGGCATCCAGTCAATCCCGGGATCATGCATTGCATAAGTCTAAGGGCATATTGCATGACATGATTCTTGTTGCGTGTGACACGTTGATTGAGCATGCATCACGTACTTGCGCATTTTTATGTGGAGTGCTTTACTTACCGCATTTACTTTTTATATGCATTATCTTATATTTATGTGCTATGTGATTTTATTTTATATTTATGTGCTATGTGGTTAATCATATCTATGTGCTATGTGGCTATATCATTTCGGTATGTGTTTTGTATTGGTTTGAGGCGGGTATCTACTGGGTGATTTTCTGTCACTCATCCCTACTTCCCAGGTGAGCCGAATGAGGACTATGAGCACATCTTCATTGAGGACGGGACGGACATAGCGGAGTGGGCTGGTTGAGAGCTGCAGCTAAGATATGAGGGGACTCTGCAGCTGTTTTGTTCTTGTTTATACTTTGAGGATTTTCCACATACTACTTTACTACTTTTATTCCCAGAATTTTATTTAGCAATGTAATGACGATTATTGGAGTTTATATATGTTATGGTTTACGTTTCCGCAAAAAATTTCTACGTTATTTTGACAAGTAAGAGATTGATTCGACGCTTTGTATTCTCCTTAGTGAGATACGGGGGTGCACTGTTCCCGATGTTAGGGCTCGTGAGCGGGGCGCTACAGGTGGTATTAGAGCCGAGGCTTCAGATCCGCCTCGGAAACGCAGGATTAACTAGATCACTAGACGTAAGTTACGATCTTTTGTAAAATGACGATTTTACCCCTATAAAAAAAGTAGACTTAAGAGATGATTTTAGACCTAAGTTATGATCGGGTTATAGGAGGTGTGTGCTGATGGTGAGCTTTTCTTATCTAATTATCGATTTATCCGCGTTCCACCTTTCAACTTATTATCGACAAATCTGTATTCGTTTCATGAGCTCAAATTCCAGATAATGCCTCGACGACGCGAGCCGCCAGCTAGAAACGGAGGACACGATGGCGATGATCAGTAGGGTCAGGGGACCATCCCCGAGGCCCTTGTAGATACCCTGGCCACATTGACTACATTGATGGCCCAGCAACAGATACAGATGGCTCACCTACAGCAGCAGCAGCAGCCACCACCAGCACCACCACCCCAGGGGGCTTCGATTTTTCTACCGGGAGATGCAGACCTGCCGGATACCTATGTTCAGGAGTACCACACGACTAGAGAAGTAGAGATCTGGCTCAAGAATGTGTCTGAGTAGTTGAGGTTGATGCAATTTCTGGATGGCCTGAAGGTTGATGTGGTTGTACCATTCTTAGAGGGGTAATGCCAAGCAATGGTGGCAGGGCGTGGCACGCAGACTGACTCCATCGCCGATGTGGATGCGGTTCAGGGAAGAGTACCAGAAGCACTATGTTCCTGAAAGTGTCATTCAGAGGAGGATGACGGAGTTTCAGCTTCTGACACAGGGGTCCATGACTGGGCCCAGTACTTTTCGAGAGGTTCCATGCACTTGCGAGATACATACCCGTCATCATGGATAACGAGAAAGCAAAGATGCTGGAGTTCGGCCTTGAACTCTCGCATTCAGTCATTGATCATCTGCACCCAGCCTACCACTTTTGAAGAGTTGTTGGAGGTGTGTGTGTGTCTTGAGGTCGAGGGTGATCTCGAGAGGGTTGCAGCGGTCGACAGGGCTAAGAGACCGCGAGAGGAGTTCCGTCCTGGGAGATCGGGGAGATGGCTGAAGATTCTGCGCCGCCATCTGACCGGGCAATCTTTCAGACCACCACAGCAGGGACAAGGATCGGCGTCATGACCATTGATGATTGAGGGTCCCGTAGTGACGGCGGCACAGCCACTCAAGGCAGTTGGACCACCACCCCCAATATGTACACAGTGTGGACGTTCGCACACAAGTCAGTGCTGGAGAGCTCAAAAGGTTTGCTGCAACTGTGCCAAACAGGGACATTACGCTAGAGAGTGCCCTACACTGACACAAGCCCCTCCACCACAGGGTCAGAAGCAGCAAAAAAAAGCGCAAGCAAAGGGAAGGACATTCTGGTGGTATGAGAATTTAAGGATGTCTTCCCTGATGAGCTATCAGGTTCACCACCGAGTAGGGAAGCAGAGTCGGGATCGAACTTATACCCGGAGCCGAACCGATCTTGAAGGAACCATAAAGGATGGCACCAGCAGAGTTAATGAGCTCAAGGAACAGGTGCAGGAGTTGCTGGACCGGAAGTTCATCAGACCTAGTGTTTCGTCCTAGGGGCACCGGTATTAATTGTGAAGAAGAAGGACGGTAGTCTGAGGCTATGCATCGACTATTGTGAGCTTAATAAGATCACGATACAGAATAAATATCTACTACCAAGGGTCGACGATCTATTTGATCAGTGAAGGGTGCCAGAGTGTTCTCGAAGATTGACCTCCGATCAGGCTACTATCAGTTGAGGATTAGGGCGGAGGATATAGCAAAGACGTCGTTTTGCACTCGATACGGGCACTACAAGTTTCTTGTAATGCCCCTTTGGACTGACGAATGCACCTGCGGCCTGTATGGATTTGATGAACACAGTGTTCAGGGAGCAGTTGGATCGTTTCGTTGTAGTGTTCATCGAGACATCTTGGTGTATTCACCTGATGAGGAGACGCATATTGAACACTTGCGGGAGGTATTGGAGACTCTCAGGAAGAAAAAAAGCTGTATGCAAAGTTCAGCAAGTGCGAGTTTTGGTTAGAGAGTGTGACTTTCTTAGGCCACGTGATTTCTGAGGAAGGTATTTCGGTTGATCCAAAGAAGATAGAGGCGATCACAAAATGGCCCCGACCTACTAACGTCACTGAGGTACACAGCTTTCTTGGCCTTGCTGGCTATTATCGCAAGTTTGTGCAGGGATTTTCGAGGATTGCAGCACCACTGAGTCGATTGACTCAGAAAAAGACAAAGTTTGTATGGACCTCCGAGTGTGAGGAAAGCTTTGCGGAGCTGAAGCAGAAGTTGACGACTGCACCAGTGTTGGCACAACCCTCCGGCACTGAAGGATTTGTCATCTACAGCGACGCCTCGAAAAATGGGCTAGGTATATGTATATAAATTTTAAATTACCCTTATGTACATATTGACTCTAGCCTAACAGCCTCGTTGCAGGGTGATAGGGTTATTGCATACGCTTCAAGACAGTTGAAACAATATGAGCAAAATTTTCTGACTCATGATCTGGAATTAGCAGCGGTGGTGTTTGCGTTGAAGATCTGGCGCCATTATCTATACGGTGTAAAGTGCGAAGTTTTTACTGATCATAAGAGCTTGAAGTATTTATTCACACAGAAAGAGTTGAATATGCGTCAGAGGAGGTGGCTGGAGCTACTGAAAGACTACGATTTGACCATCAGTTATCATCCGGGGAAGGAAAACCGAGTTGCAGATGCCTTGAGCAGAAAGTCTAATTACGCCAGACAGACACCATTAGAGAAAGAGATTGCAGGGTTTGATCTCGACATTATTGATTCCACTGCTAACATTCTGGCGGCCTTAGTCATTACACCATCTCTGATTGAGCGGATCAAGGAGGCACAAAAGGAGGATGTGACTCTTAGTGATATCCGAGAGAGGATGTTGACCAATCTAATTGAGGGCTTCCAAATACATGATGATGGCAGTATTTGGTACCAAGAAAGGTTGTGCGTGCCTGATGATGAGGATCTAAGGAGGG
>AP025071.1:26300762-26347166 GCA_036186865.1 Eustoma russellianum | reverse complement strand
CCACACTACATCAATCGATCCATGTTGCTCACATCGATCGATCTATGTAGCTTACATAGATCGATCGATATTCTTCAGAATACAACTTCAATTCCACTTTTACTTGGTTAGATCCCACTAGCACATGGATCGATCCAAGTAATTTCTAGCAAGTTCAAAGTGTTCTAAACATATTTTAATCTTCCAAGAAACACCTTACATGCTTTTATATAAGTTTGGAGCACATTTTCAAGTACTTTTAAACGTACTTCCAACAATCCCCCACATGATCCAAATTTATATACGAAAACATTTTCAAACATTAATCAATCAACCTCTCCACTATCAAACGAAGACAATGACACATAATGGACAATAACTCGCATCTTGAATTGCCACTTTGCATAAGAAGAAGTATATAAACGGAAATAAGATGACATTGACGTCTTGAATCTTTACCTCTCTATTGTTTATATAAACTTACAACCGACATGTCATTGACTAGCTTCAGGCAAGTTCGCGGTGCAGCGCGATATCGGACATGCACCGAGTCCCAGGTTTTCATAAGCGCTCTAATGAGTTGTTCCAAACTCTTATAGGGAGCGGCACCACTTCCACGCTTATATAGGTAGAATTCATCAAGTGTGCACTGCTCACACCACCATGCAACATGGCTATGAATTCCATTAAGAGATTCTAAAAAATCTCACCCTCATTTACTTGCAGCGAACACTATCTTCAACAACACCATAGGGAGGGACACATTGATAGTGCTAAGTAGGATTCTTCTGTGACTTGTTATTACCACATTGAACCCCATTCGCAGGATCTCTGCTAATAGTGGGTTGGGTTTCCATCACGTAGAATCCACTTCAAATGGAACAAGTCTCATCCCCCTCGATGTTTCGTGGACCAATTTTTTGCATAGTCCTTTCATCAAAGGGTCAGCCAAGTTAAACTCGAATCTTATATACTCCAAGTTAACCATCCCTGAACTTGTCAAATCTCGCACAATATTGTGTCTAAATCAAATATGCCGGCTCTTTTCATTATATACTCTGTTCTTTGCTCGAGCAATCGCAACCTGTGAATCACAATGTATAGACACAGAATCCCATGCAGATATTTAGTCCACAAAGGAATATCTACAAGCAAATTCCTTAACCATTCGGCTTCTGTACATGTAAGTTTTAAGGCAACAAATTCAGATTCCATTGCCGCGTTGCTTTACATGCTTGCTTAGATGATTTCCATGAAATGGCACTACCACCCAAAGTAAACACATAACCATTAGTTGAGTTAACTTCATCATTATCCGTCACCCAATTAGCATCACAGATTCCTTCTAACACACAAGGATTTTCGCTAAAGAACAATCCAAGATTCATTGTTCCTCTAAGATATTTCAAAAGTCTTCTTAGAGCAAACCAATGTGCACTACTTGGATTGTGTGTATCTAGCAAGTCTATTTACAGCATATGCAATATCCGACGTAGTGCAATTTATTAGATACATTATACTACCAATTATTCTTGCATACTCACATTGAGAAACACTATCACCTTTATTCTTTTCTAGTTTTCCGTTAGGATCAAATGGTGTACTTACAGCTTTGCAAGCAAAGTGATTAAATTTCTTTCACACTTTTTCAATATAACGACTTTGACAAAGCATATAACCCCCACATTTCTCAACTAA
This sequence comes from Eustoma russellianum, assembly GCA_036186865.1. Taxonomy (NCBI): domain Eukaryota; kingdom Viridiplantae; phylum Streptophyta; class Magnoliopsida; order Gentianales; family Gentianaceae; genus Eustoma; species Eustoma russellianum. Next base: position 26,345,489 of record AP025071.1, on the reverse strand, counting down.
GACCAAGAATAAAATCAGCATTACCCATATCTTTCATATCAAAAACTGATGCCAAAAACGATTTGGTTTTATTAATAACATCCAAATTCGTACCAAAGATCAACATGTTATCAACATATAAGCAAATAATGACACCATCAAGATTCTCAAATTTGCTATAAACACATCTATCACTTTCATTTACTACATAGCCATTTGCTATCAAAGCATTATCAAATTTCTCATGCCATTGCTTAGAGGTCTGTTTTAAACCATATAAAGATTTCTTCAATCTACATACTTTATGTTCTTTCCTTTTCACAATCATTCCCTCAGGTTGTGTCATGTAGATTTCTTCATCTAAGCCTCCTTTAAAATACAGGCTTTACATCCATTTGATGTATTACTAGCTTGTAGATAGAAGCTAATGCAACTAGCACCCTAATGGTTGTTACTCTAGCAACCGGTGCATAAGTGTCAAAGAAATCTACTCCTTGTTGAGTAAATTCTTTAGCCACTAATCTAGCTTTAAATTTATCTATAGTGCCATCCGCCTTCAGTTTCTTTCTAATCACCCACTTGCAACTTATAGGTTTACATCCTCTATGTAAATCTACCACTTCCCAAGTGTGGTTACTTAAAAATTGAATCTAATTCAATGTTTATGGCTTCTTTACAATTATTGCATCTACAAACTTCATAGCGTCCTGGTAAGTTTTTGGATCTTCTTCAAAGATAAACACTTTAGTAAAATCATTACCAAAGGTTTTCTCAATCTTTTTCCTTTTGCTTTTTCTTAGTGAATCCGGTTCTGTATTAACTACAGTTTTACTAGATTCATCTTTTTCATAAGTAGACTTATCTGAAACCTGTTGTTGTTTCATAGGAAAAATAGTCTCAAAGAATTCAGCATCTTTAGATTCTATAATTGCAGAATTCTCAACAATCATAAACCTATATGCTGTGATATTTTGGGCATATCCTAGAAACGCACAATCTTTGGTTTTTGGCCCTATTTTGTTCCTTTGGAATTCTGGAATACCAACCTTTGCTAAGCACCCCACACTTTCTGGTATCCTAAATTAGGAGGATAACCTTTCCATAGTCCATAAGGTGTTTTATGGGTCCTTTTATGTGGTATTCTATTCAATATATGATATGCACAAAGAATAGCCTCACCCCACAAATTATCCGGTAAACCGAAACTAATGATCATAGCATTCATCATATTCTTAAGGTATCTATTCTTTCTCTCAGCTACACCATTAGATTGTGGAGTGTAAGGAGGTATTACTTTATGAATTATTCCATGTTCTTCACAGCACGTTTGGAATGAAGTAGTCATGTATTCACCTTCTCTATCGAATCTTAATCGTTTGATCTTCCTTTATAATTGATTTTCTACTCAATTATTAAATTTCTTGAACATTTCTTTATGACTTAGTAAATATACTCTAAAAACCTTGAATAATCGTCAATGAAGGTAATATAATATCTTTTACCTCCTTTACTAACATGATTCTTAAAATCACGTAAGTCACTATGAATAAGGTCTAGTTTATCTAAGACTCTTTCAACATTTTTAAATGGTTTCTTATGATGCTTGGCTTCAATATATGAATAGGTCTAGTTTATCTAAGACTCTTTCAACATTTTTAAATGGTTTCTTATGATGCTTGGCTTCAATACAATATTCACATCTATCAAACTTATCTTCATTTGCTATAGATATGATATTCATGCTTTTTAATCTTTTAATGCATCAAGATTAACATGACCTAGTCTAGCATGCCAAATTCCATAAGAATCAATCGATTACACCGAAGAAGGAGCATTCTTATTAGTAATGCAAGTAGCATCGAGTACAAATAATCCAGCATTACAAAACTCCTTCCCAATAGACTCTCCATTTCTAGTAAGCACTAACTTATTAGAATAAAAAAACAAGTTTAAGATTGGCCTTGTTTAGAAGTGCTCTAGAAATCAAATTCCTACGCATAGTAGGAACATAGAGCACATTACTCAATCCCATCTTTTTTCCCAAAGTTAACTTGATGAGCACTTTTCCTTTCCCGAGAACACGAGTTCGTCGTGCATCCCCAAGAAAAACCTGGTCTCCACTGTCTATTTCTTGAAAATCAAGAAATAGATCTATATTGGTAGCAATGTGTCTGGTGGCTCTGGTATCAACCACCCATTTTGTAGCACCTCCAACAAGGTTTATCTCATCCACGACTACCGCAACGATGATCTCCTCGTCTTTGATTCTGTCTTGTCCATCGTGCTCCGTCAGGTTTGCATGGCCACTTGCTTGTCCATTTCTTTTGTTGCAGAAGAAGGCTTTGTGTCTGCCTTTCCGCAAACCCAGCACATTCCTGTGCATTTCTTTTGTCCCTGCACAAAATGTTTACCTTTATTGTTTTGAGCTTTGACATTCTGGACTTTTTGCCTCTTTGTCTTTGTATTATGCTCCAGAATGTTGGCCTGAGATTCATTCTCAGCACCCTCTGCATCCTCCTGTCGGTTGTTTTCTTCAATGCGGATGTGTTTGATGACACCATCCATGGTAAGCTTGACATCATCATGTTTACCTCTTTTCTTGTATTTGCACCAAGAAGAAGCTAATTTCTCTAACAAGGAGGCAGCCTGGAACGTCGCATCTATTTTGATGCCATCTTGTTCAAGATTGTCCACCAATCGTTGGAATTGATGGATTTGATCATTGATAGGTATGTGGTTAACCATTTGAAACTTGAAAAATTCACTAACCATATATTTCTTTTTTCCAACATCTTCAGAACCATACTTGTTCTGAAGTGCTTTCCAAATCTCCATTGCAGATGAAAATTTGACATAAATGTCAAATAGGGATTTTGACAAGAAATGCAAGATATGACCCCTGCAAGTTATGTTGTCGGCTTCATACTTGAGTGCTTCTCCTTCATCAATTGGTTTCTCCTTGGTGAGAATGTAGGAGACATACAACATCTTAAGGAAAAATAGAACTTTAGCAGAGCACCTTTTGAAGAATTTGTCATCAAAAGGCTCTACCTTGGGCATATCGGGAATAACATGGTGTTTGGTAGCCATATCAAAAGAGTTTTTAGCTTTAAGATTGTTAGAAAATGTGTATGATATGGTACCAAAAGACAATGACAACAAGAACAGTAGAAACCCGAGACACAACAAAGTTGATGCCCTTACAGCTAAAATGCCTCCACCACGAGCGAGGTGAACTACACGGTACAAGCCTCTCAGGATATAACGGTTTCTTCATTTCGTTTCCTCTACGAGAGGAAGATGAACCTGCACAAGAGAAGTGTTTGATAGTGGAGGAAGAAGAAGAAGAGAGAATTGGAGGAAAAACAATGCTGAAATATTTCAAAATTTTGCAAATGTTGTATATATCTTATAAGATAGCAAGACTTTATATTTATAGGCATTGGGTCGTGTAAAATCACACTTTGAAAACCTATTTTAACAGTTTAATTGACCTCCATGCCAGTTGAATACCGTTCATGTATGAAGGGAGATAATTCTTGGATCAAAAGATGCAATTCAAAGTGAAGAGTTCTGTCTTTTGGCACATCGATCGATCGATGTCACTGCGATCGATCGATGTTGGACAAACATCCAACTTTGCATCCTGCCTACATTGATCGATCCATATGAAGGAATAAGACACTAACTGTGAAGGAATAAGACACTATATAACTATTCTTTTTTCCGCTTTTCTTATTTTTTTTCCAACCAAAAAGAAAAGAACACACGCAAGGCGCAAGTTATCTTGCAAAACCAAAGGCCACTTTTCACTCTCAACCCTGAAATCTCCACTTTCCAGTTTCCACTTCATGAACTCTTGGGTTCATGTGTTTCCGTTCTCCAGCTCCAGAGGTACTGGCCCTTTATCATCTACTTTCATTTCAAATGCAATTTCAGCATCAATTAAAATCAATTTGATCCTTTTATTGTCTTACTGCTGAACATATTGCACCTTTATGTTTGCTCTGCACTTATGTTTCGGTACGCTATAGCTTAAGAGGCTACTGTATCTTTATGGAAAATTAAAAAATAAAAATGGCAGCTTTAAAGCTCTCTGTCACATTTGAATGTTCATATGAACCCAAGAACGTTTATTTTGCCGTAAATTCTGTCCGATTTGTCGACCCTTTTCCTGTCACTTTGAATTACATTCGTTTCAATGGTACTTGCGCTGTCAGACCCTTTGGGAAATTGCAGAGTGTGAAGGTTTCGGAGTTAGAAACAGAATTTTCGATTGCCTCTAGGCCGAATTCAGTTGATGATTCTAGTTATGAATCACAACCTGGTGTTAGCTCTGATAATTCTGATTCAAGTAAGTGGGATTCTATTGGAGAAGGTAGGAAAGGGAAGCATAGAATTTGGAGGAGATTTCAGAAGGACCGAAAGTTGAGATCAAATTTGGCGAAGGTTGATTTAAAGGATGAAGCAAGAGAAAGTGTTTTGATTACTAGGGAGGAAGACAGCAGGGGTTTGTTAATGAATAGTGAAAAGGATTTGGATCTGGATGTTTGTATCAGAAATCCTGAAATGAGTTCAGACCATTGCAATGCCATCTTAAAGCGGTTGGAAAAAAGAAGCAACGATGATGAAACTTTGAGATATTTTAAGTGGATGAAGAGAAATGAGAAATTGGACAAGAATTTGACTGCCTACAATTTGATTCTTCGAGTTTTAGGTAGAAAGGAGGAGTGGCATGTGGCAGAAGAACTGATCAGAGAGATGGTTGCCAATGTAGGGAGTGACATTAATTGTCAAACTTTTAATTCACTTATTTATGTTTGTTATAAGAGAGGGCTCACAGAGTTGGGAGCAAAATGGTTCTCCTTGATGCTGGAATACGGGGTTAGGCCAAATGTTGCTACTTTTGGAATGCTTATGTGTCTTTATCAGAAGGGTGGGAGAATTGAAGATGCAGAGTTTGCATTTGACAAGATGAGGGATCTTGAAGTTACATGCCAATATGCATACTCTGCTATGATTACCATATATACTCGTATGGGGTTGTATAATAAAGCAGAAACAATAATCCAGTTGTTGGTTGAAGATGAAGTTACTCTAGATCTCGAGAATTGGTTGGTTCTGCTTAATGCGTACAGTCAACAAGGCAAGTTAAGTGAGGCTGAGAAGGTGATGCTCTCTATGTATGATTCCGGCTTTCCTCCAAACATTGTTGCTTACAATACAATGATCACTGGTTATGGGAAAGCATCAAACATGGATTCTGCACAGCGCATGTTCGATGAACTTGAGAAGACTGGACTGAAGCCTGATGAAACAACTTATAGATCTATGATTGAAGGATGGGGTCGGGCAAATAATTATGATCAAGCAAAGAGATTCTATAGGAATCTTAAGTTGTCAGGATTCAGGCCTAACTCCTCAAATTTGCAAACAATGATAAATTTACAGGCTAAAAATGAAGATGAAGTTGGTGCCCAAAGTACTGTTGATGACATGATGATGATTGGTTGCCAAAAGGCCTCCATCCTTGGAATAGTTTTACAAGCTTATGAGAAGGCTGAAAGGTTCGAAAAAGTGACTTTGGTTCTGAATGGTTCTCTGTATGATCATGTTCTGATGAATCAAACCTCTTGTTCTATGCTGGTGATAGCTTATGCAAAAAACTCTCTGATCAATGAAGCGCTAAAAGTTCTAGGTGACAAGAGATGGAAAGACCCTGTATTCGAGGACAACTTGTACCATTTGCTTATCTGTTCTTGTAAAGAAATGGGGCATCTAGAAGAAGCTGTCAAAGTATTCAGTTTCATGCCTAAATGTGACAACAAGCCGAATTTACACATATTTTGTACAATGATTGATATATATGGAAGTATTAACTTGTGTGCTGAAGCTGAAAGGCTTTATTTGGACTTAAAAGACTCAGAAGTAGACCTGGACATGATAGCTTTTAGCATTGTTATTAGAATGTATACAAAATCTGGATCTCTTGAAAAAGCCTGCCAAGTTCTTGACCTGATGGAGAAACAGAAGAACATTGTTCCTGATGTTTATCTGCTTCGTGATATGCTCCGTATTTATCAGCGATGTGGAATGCTTGACAAGTTGGCAAAAGTTTATTACAATATGTTGAAGAATGATATAACATGGGATCAGGAAATGTACAACTGTGTCATAAATTGCTGCGCTCGTGCATTGCCAGTTGATGAACTCACAAAGCTATTTGATGAGATGCTTCGACATGGATTTACCCCTAACAGTATAACACTAAATGTTATGCTTGATGTCTATCGAAAATCTGGGCTTTTGATAAAAGCGAGTAGATTATTCTCTATGGCAAAACGAAAAGGCCTGGTGGATGTTGTCTCTTATAACACCATGGTAGCTGCATATGGTAAAACCAAGGACTTCAAGAGTATGTCTGCAACAACAACAGAAATGCAATTTAATGGCTTCTCTGTTTCTCTTGTAGCCTACAACTCTATGTTAGATGCATACGGCAAAGAAGGTGAAATGGAGAAGTTTAGAGATATACTGCGAAGAATGAAGGAATCTAGTTGTGCTTCTGATAATTACACCTACAATATTTTGATAAATATCTATGGAGAGCAAGGGTGGATTGATGAAGTGTATGGAGTTCTGATGGAACTGAAGGACTTATCTTTTGGGCTTGATTTGTGTGGGTATAACACATTGATAAAAGCATATGGGTTGGCAGGCATGGTTGAAGAGGCTGTCGCTTTGGTTAAAGAAATGCGAGGTAAGGGCATAGAACCTGATAGAATAACCTATATTAATCTGATCAATGCACTGAGGAGAAATGATATGTATTTGGAAGCTGTAAAGTGGTCTTTATGGTTGAAGCAACTGGGATTGTGAAGTATGTAAATATTGCAATTAGCATTTTTTGAGCTCTTGATGTCCCATCTTTTCTCTCTCGCTCTCTCTGTGACCAATATTTTGGTTATTGTATGCAGTCAGATTATATTGTGAAGTAGTAGTTGATCGCCACAGTTTGACGCAATTTTCATGATGAATCCTTGGGAAACAACTTCCGTGTGTTTCTAATACATGTGTATAGTTACGTACATCTAAACCTTTTATGCCCGCCATAGACGAAAGCCTCTAAGACAATGGGATAATGTTGTTGTTCTATACTGTCGGAGTAGCAAGAAATTGACAGTAGCTCAGTTCATATAAATATAGTTACTTTTACATCTTTCACTTGCAGAATCATGACTAAATGCAGGGTATTGTTTCTTTATAATTATGTGATGCCAAGTTAGAATAGTATTTGGTGAAGGTTCTTGAAATGGTTGGGGATCATTGGCTTCCCTTTGATGATGTTCAGAATCATTTATCATGTGGCCCGTAATGAAGTTTTGTACTTAGTTACTTAGACACTAGGAGTTGTGCTTTAAAATGAATATTAAGGCAGCTATCCTAGTCTCGAAGGGCATAATGAGGCCCTCGTTTTTCATCTTGATTTGTCAATAGAAGCGCTTCGTTTTATTCGGATAGCAAAACTCCTTATTCAATTCCGATGCACCATAGCATGCTGCCATCGTGCCACCTCTACAACCACTGCGCCACCGTATCACCATCTGCTACCACCGCACTGCCACCCCCTCGCTGCCACCATCCCACGCCACGACAACCGTCGCCATTCCGCCATCACCCCGCTGCCACCCACCACCACCACTGTCGCCATCGCGCACTACCTCACCACCACCTTGCGACCGCGCTCCATCACCACCCCACCACCACCGTGTTCACCACATGCCACCACTATGTATGCGTACGCTTTATCGTGTAAGACTTCAACAATTTTTTCATGTAATAATCTTTTTCAATCTTTTGGTTTTCCTTTCTTGAGGAAAGCTTTTCCTATTTTATTTCATCAAAAAGGTTCAGTCTACCTTAGTATTAATTAAACATAATAACAATTCCAGCGTGTCTGGTTCCGAACTGAAATAAAAGCGACTATAGGCTAAAGAGAAATGATAACACACACACATATACACACACATATATATGCCTTGTTCATTTTTACATCGTTGATTTTATCTCATGATTCATTTTTAATCATTACTCACCCCTAATCATCGATCAAACAAGGTGTAAAAAATATGCATTTATCATTTTCCTGAGCAAAATTTTTATTCAAAATATTTACTCCAACAATCAAAGATGAAAAACAATTTTGATTGCTCAATAGCCATTACAAAAGGAAAGGCAAAACTACGTAAATTACGACATTATACCTTCTACTGAAAATTGTTTCATGTCTATGTTCAGTCATTTTGCAAATGTTTCACGCATACTTCCATATTCCATATCTATGAATAGAAAAGGCCTGCAAGAATTAACATATAAAATCTCTATATTTTTCTAAAATGAGAAATAAAAAAAGGGTTCTACATAGCCTGCTACAAGAGAAATAGGTGAAAAAGGCATGGTATATACCACAGTAACAAAGGGCATTCATTCATACACATCAATCCTCTTTTACTAATAATACATCACATTTGCATCCATGAATCAAAAAGACAATGCCAAAAACACATAGCAGCAAGTCTAGTCATAAACTCTCTTCTCTTTTCTGAGAAAAGCAGTAATTAACCCTTATACATACATAAACTTCCATAAAATCAGTTGTCTTTTTTCCCTTCTCTGTTCTATTACCCTGTGTAGAACTTCCCTGTGCCTGCACTAGTCGATTGTCATTGGTTGAGTTATGCAACACCTGAAACGGGCTTTTCGGACAGTGGTCATGATCTCAGTCTCAGCAGCCTCAAGCATTTTGATTATCACACTGAAAGGAGGCCTGACATCTGGATTGGGATCCCAGCAACGGGTCATGATCTCAGCAAGAACAGGCAGACAGTCATTGGGAATATTTGGACGAACACCCTTATTCACGACTGCAAATGCAGCCTGTACAGCAGTCATATTCTGGAAAGGAAGCATCCCAGTAATCAGTTCCCATAGAACAATACCAAAGCTGTAAACATCGACTTTCTGGGTATAAGGCCTATGCTGGATCATCTCCCTGCAAATCGAAAGGAACAAGGAAGTCAAGTAGCCAAAAAGCAAGACACTCCCGTCCATTTCTCCAAGAATGAATCGATAAGGCAAGACAGAAGTATAACAGATATCACCATGAAGTGAACTAAGAAAGGTAGTTCCCATCATACAACAACAATAACATTACCCCAGTGTCATAGAGGCTCTCGCCTATAGCGGGGTATGGGGGTCGGATGTACGCAACAATACCCATACTAATATAAACAATACTACCGAGAAAAGGGACACCAACACAGCAGACTTGGTTCTCAGTTTCCCACATTGTAGACCACAATGCATTACCATATCTTATAAGGAGAACTGCTCCTGAAACGAATACACCTTTCTTATAACTTCATATCACAACTCCCAGCTAACTGAAAATAGACAAACTATGGCATCTAAAAGATAATCTCCAAAATAGAAGTATATGTCAAATTCACTTGTTATAATATGCTTCCATCCGAGGAATACATATTTGAGAGACATGATCCACCAAGAAACAAGACTTCATAAAATGACTTCGTTTTCACAGACAAAGCATCATCAGGCTCATTAAATCAAGATACAGCTGTCAAGAGTGCAATGGATGGCACCAACGTACTAAAACACGAGGGACCTGCATACTCACATGCAATATCCTGGCAAACACACACCATATTTCTTATATAATGCCGAAGCGCAGTAATCATGTCCCAACACATTGACACAGAGGGGATCCCACAATACAAAAGCATGATCATCTGAACATTTTACATGCCATAAGTTTGCCTAAGCCAAAGATCATGCACACTTCTCAGCTATTCAAACATGCAGCATATATTGCAAATGGATGATAGCGTTAAATGGTTTCTGGTAAATTTGCAAGCAGAACAGAACATTTCCCAGGATGTGGTCTTGCGCATCATCAAAAACCAGCATAAATACATAATGTACTTTGGAGTTGAATCCTTTCCAACAAACAGCTTGTTTCATTAACACTCAACAAACAGAACTTGCAGATCACAAACATCTCCCTGTTCTTTAAAACTCTGGAAACAGTCATTTATCCTTAGCGAAACGAAAGCAATCATAGGGATAATCTTCATATTTCTACATGAAATGCACACCCGAGCCAAGCTTTCTGAGTATGAAAAATGATTTGCCTATCGTAAATTTGATAGCTTCTTGCTGGAGCTAGTATCTTTTTAGTAAATGCATATAGATGGCATGGATCAAAGACAATAAACTTAGTTTCTTGGCGATGATCAGAACCAAAATGCCACATCGTGAGATGGTATTCTTATTCTATTAAAATTTAAAGCCAACTCCAATCATTGAAAACTGAAACTATTTTCACATAATGTCCTTCAGCTAAAAATAAAAAGACTCATCGTACTATTGAGATGTATCTCAAAAAGACTATAGAAATATCAATACATATAAATAAACACAACTAACTGTTGGCAAAATAACAGAAAACAAGCTGCATATGTGATGGTGGTGTCAGACGATCCAAATACCTAAGGAGAGAATCTAAACATCCACGGAAATCCATGAAGAATCATGTCTCTCAAACATGACTCAGACAACACATTTAAGTTATATCCAGAGTTTTCTAATGTTACAACTATAGCTACCTGGGCAGAAAACAAAAGGAAGTTGAAATAGCAAAGCATAGTCCACAGATATGTGGCACGGCAGAAAGCAGCTTCAACAGCGGTAAAAAATGCAAAGCATAACAGTTTCTACAGCTCCACGCATCTCCTTTGGTGGATGTCGTGTGTGTACCTTTCCTCCTATAAATGGCCTATTAAACATTTCACTGATGGCATATTGTCATTCATATTATCGAGATGAGAAGAGACGCAAGATGAATTCTTCTATGTACAAAGGCAAACCATAACACACTGCTAATTCTTAGCATGTCTTCGTATTCTTAATTTAAAAATTAATCAAACATTTCATCTCACATGCACTTCAAAACCGTAAGATGCCTTTTTCTTTTTGTGAATAAACCGTAAGATGCAAGTGTACCTAGAATCGTAAAAACCAAACCTCCTCGAAAGAGGGAAAGAACTTACGAAGTTAAACAAAAACAATAAATCATGATTACCACAAAGTGCAAGAATGCATAAATCTATTTACATCAGTTTGCCAAAATTCAGCTCATTTGGTCAACCTTTTCTTTCCTTTCGAGGTTTTTAAAAGCAAAATTTCATAAATAAGTCAAATTAGGCATCTTTACAAAGGTAGTTGCAAGAGGTCAGCAAGCATAGCTTGCTCAAAATAAAGACACAGGACATTTTCGTAGCATATCCTAATCATATCAAGGTTCCAACAAATGCTACTTGCTCAAAATACAAATGGCTTGATGATTTATCATCATAAAGCCATGTAAAAGCTCACTCATTTCCAAAAGAAGGATAAATACAAGAAACATAAAGTACTGAAATGCTAAAACTAAAGATATCGCTGGAGCGCTTAGCTGTAGAGACAGATGTGTTGATTCCCAATGCAAGAATTGTCTGATGCCGGCGGTTTCAAAATGACATATGTTCTGATGCTGCTACTCAGACCTTGCGGAGGGGCTTTGATATCGTTCGCCGAGAGTGTCTTTGCCTTTCTCGCTTATAAGTTGGCCTGGCTGAAGTACCCAACTGGATGTTATCTAGTCCTCATTGATTTACAACAAAAGCTCCTTCCATTCATATCATTTCTCACAAGGCAATCCCCAAGGTTCACGTATAAATATATGTGCTAAAGAGATGAGCCAACTCTTCCAACAATTAGTCTCATATCCAATACCATGCGAAATGTATTTTCCACCTGGCCCTTCAACTCTAAAATCAACAACCAACTCCGGGATCAACAACACTCCAACTTCAGGCAAGATTTATCCACTCTCAGCCAAAATAAGGTAAGGTCACCTAGTAGGTACTTTCTCATCCCAAGCAATCCAATAGTAACCCATTCCCAAAAACAAAGTAGCCAACAACAAAGGAGAACATAGCAGAAGGTGCAAGCAGTGAACAATTTAAGTACCCTACCCGCAAGTCCCATCTAGTCCCCATACATACCACCAGTTCGATCAAAGTAAAGACTCAGATCACAATATTCCACAAAAACATGAGCATTATGAAGGAGATTTAGGCAAGGACTTGTGTTGGTAGACCAAGGTTGATTGTCAGCTCCCAGTTGAACTTACAATTATTCTATCCCGTCTATAGAGTAGCTGCATACCTTATGCATTCTAGGACTTCCTTAATCATCGATCTTGTGTTTTTGCCTAATTGTTGGCAGTATCTCTTGTTCCTTACCCTCCATAAGCTGTAAATCACTGCTTAGAGGCCAAAGTAGACTATGTTTTTTGGAACTTTGTGTTTCAACGGCTGCTTGAAGATACCAAAGAGATGATATACAACCAATTGTATTGCTTCAAGAAAGCAGGCCACACCTTGAATGAGCACGGGCATTGGAAGAACATGTGTTCATCGTTTTTAGCAAAGCTGCAACACAAAACACATGAATTAGTAGTAACAATCACCCAGTTTGGGAGTTTGTCTTATATAATCAGCCTCTTCCAATACGCAAGCCAAAAGATAATTGCATAACGTGGAAGATGGTGATTACACCAAACAATTTTCTCTCATTCAACATACGCAAGAATGGGTTGGAGCACACTTGAGGCATTTTTAACAAAAAAAAAGGAAGAGTTAGAAAGCCAGCACCATAAATCTACTTATTGAGAAATGATGACATTTCTGCAAGCAAGATTGAAGGAGATGACTTGTTCATCCCAACCCCTTCCATATGGGATTCTCCATTCGAACCCTTAAATCACCTCTGAAACTTTGGCTTCAGCTGGGATCATGAGCTTTCTTTTAAGTTCCATATGCTTAACACGGAGGATACCCCATGGTGCCAAGGTTCATTCTAAAATGAAATGTTCGCCACATTGCCTATAATTCTGCCAAACCAATATTCAAAATCATCTCTTACCCACAAGACCCTTTTCTAAAGCCAAGAATCAGTAGGTCTTGTCTTGACCTCCCAAAATGGTTTCCCCTTTGAGATGACCATATGAACTCATTTTATCCAAAGATTTTGTTTATGGATGCATATCTCCTAAATGGTCTTCATGATGTAGGAATTATTTATATTGATTAAATTTGGAATACCCAAGCCATCCTTCTCCTTGGGGAGGCACACTGATTTCAATTCACCATTGTCTTTCTTGTTCCCCTCTAAAGGAATCCACTAAGGATTTTATCTATCTCCCTTATGACCGTCCGCAGAAAGAAATAAGAGGATGTCCAGTATCTCACTGTAGCAATAAGAACTGAGTTGATTAGTTGTAGCCTACCTCCATATGAAAGCTTAGAGACCGTCCAACTTTCTACATTAGTTGTGATCCTGTCCAGTAGTGCTCCAGAATCAAAGAAAGACAACTTACCTGCCATCAATGGAAGTGTCAGCTGTCTGATAGGTAAGGCCCCTAATTCCATTCCTAAGATATTTGCTATTGCTATCTTATCCTGAGAGGGAATGCTGATGTGAATATCTCACATTTCTAAAGATTTGATTGTAGACATAAGAGGGCTTGAAATTCCAAACAGGCCTATTTGATTACCTTAACAGAGTTGATATCAACTTTTGAAAGAATAAATAGGTCATCTGCAAAGAGAAGAGAGTTTAAATTCCTCACATTTGAGGTGAAAGTTAAAAAGAGAATTTGTGGTCTTAGCTTTCAAAAGCTGAGTTAATCCTTCCAAAACACTTACAAAAAAAAAAGAATCCTTCTATAGTAAGTATAAAGCGACAAGGTGATAAAAGATCACCCTGCCTCAACCCCCTGGAAGCCTTAAAGTTTCCAACTAAGGCTCCATTAAGGTTGACAGAAAAAAAGGTTGTTGATATGCAGGACCATACCCAGTTAATTTAGGTCCCCGGGAAGTTCACTTTCTCTAGTATCTGCATAAGGTATTGGCGAGCTAATGTAGGTCTCCAGGAAGTTCATTTTCTCTAGTATCTGCCTAAGGTATAGGCAACCAACTGTGTCAAAAGCTTTCAAAATGTCTACCTTTATCAAATACCACTTTAACCTCCTACTATGTTATAGTTCTCTTCTATTTCATGCATTATGAGGATATTATTTTGAATAGCTCTTTCCTCAACAAAGGCTGATTGGTTCTCATCAACTAGGATTGGGATCAGAGGTTTCAATCTGTTCACTAGCACCTTAAGATTGTTTTATAGGTAACATTGCAGCAAGATATAGGCATAGATTCTTTCATTCTAATTAGAATGTCAAACTTAGGGATTAGGGATGTGGCTGTGACATTAATTGGATAGTAGATAAAGTTCTTCATAAAGAAGAAATCTTTAGCATCAAAGAATTCTTCCCCTACTAAAGGCCAGTTATCGTTAAAGAACTCAACCGTATAACCATCTAGTCCTAGTGCACTATTAGCAATCAAAGAGAAAGAGCTTATTTCGTCTCTTTCCTAGAGACTGGGGCAGAAAGGGTTTGTTTTTGTGTACTAAAAAAGGTTCTCCAACTCCAGTTTTAGGAGTTGTCTACAGTAGATTGTGGGCCAATAAATAGTTAGAGACGGGGGCAGAAAGGGTTTGTTTTTGTGCACTGGAAAAGGTTCTCCAACTCCAGTTTTAGGAGTTGTGTACAGTAGATTGGGAGCCAATAAATAGTTAGAGACTTGGGGTAGAAAGGGTTTGTTTTTGTGTACTAGAAAAGGTTCTCCAACTTCAGTTTTAGGAGTTGTCTACAGTAGATTGGGGCGAATAAATAGTTCTTCAAAGAAGCATAAAGCCATAGTCTTAACTTTCTCATAATCCTCAACCATCACCTCCTCCTCATTATGCAGCCTAAGTATCTTGTTCCTAGTATTGTGTGCTTTAACTGGCCTTTGATCTCTTTCCTAGAGACTGGGGCAGCACGGGTTTGTTTTTGTGTACTAGAAAAGGTTCTCCAAATAAAGTTTTAGGAGTTGTCTATAGTAGATTAGGGGCCCATAAATAGTTCTTCAAAGAAGCTTGAAGCTATAGCATTAACTTCCTCATAATCCTCAACCATCACACCCTCCTCATTCTGCAGGCTAAGTATCTTATTCCAGCATTGTGTGCTTTAACTGTACTTTGAAAGAATTTAGTGGTTTTGTCCCCTCTTTCCTCCACTTTATTCATGACTTCTATCTAAGAAAGGATTTCTCAAAGTCCAATTGTCTAGTATAGTTTCTCCAGCAGGCCCTTCTCTTCAATTTGGAGCTGAGTATTGAGAGGGTCTTTCACCAATTCACTTTGTACTAGTTCAAGCTTAGTTCTAGCCCTATCTATTTGCACACTGATCAGTCTATATTTCTTGTTATTCAACTTCTTAGAAGAGTCCTTCAATCTCTTAAGCTTTTTACCTAACCTAGTCAGAGGGATGCCATTCTCCTTAGCCTCCCAGTTCTCTTTAAGGATGCAAGATATGGTGTATCATTCATCCCTTCATATACCTACATGGCTTGTGATGCGTGCTTAGTGGAATCACACGCTCCCAAAAGACCTCTTGATAACAAGAAATTTAATGACTCACAAAAAGAAACAAAGAACAAAAAAGAATACAACAAAGAACACAAAAAACACGAAGAATATGAAGAACGAAGATAATAACGAAGAATCTTGTTAGACCCTCCATATGAATGTAGCTTCTCAATGAACCTTGTAAGACTCGATGTTATCCACATTGAGCAACCCTTGCTTGATCAACAACTTTCTTCTAAGAACCTTGGTAGACCCTTGGAAATTTTTTTGAACCTGAGGATGAATCCAGATCACAACCCTTGCTTAAGAGATTGATTGAATTCAAAGGACGAATCTTGAGCAAGACAAACTTCAAAAAAAGACTCACAAGAGCAATGGTTCAAATTTCTCAAATTTTATTGATAAAAGGGATTCATGAAAACATTGCACAAGGGGGCCTACTTATAGGCTCCAAAAATCCTAAACTTAGCAAATAAGAAAAGAGATTTCCTTTCTAATTAAATAACCTAAATGAAATAATAATAAAAATAACAAAAAGATAGCTAACCGGCCTTAATTTCTATACAAAGCTAGCCGGCCCTAATTCATAAAATTACAATTACAAATGTCAAAAGGATGATGCATCAGCTTGGGACCAAATTTGTTTTTGAAGGGAATGGCTTGTATACCTAGTAAATGATCAAAAGAAATGGAATTCATAATCTAATTGGAAGTGTAGGATTTTGTTATTCCAATGTTCATTACAGAAGATATGGTTTATCTTAGTGTATATTCTATGGACTTCTTCCCTTATGTTTGACCAAGTATACTCGAAACCCCAAGAATGTATGTTTACCATGTCTATGTCCTTCACCCACTCTGTGAATTCCTTAATGGCATACCTATCTATCCTCTTAGAACCAAATCCCCTGCCCATTCTGTATGATATCAAAGTCTCCTATTATTAGCCAGACTTGATCTCTATACAACTGGTGCTAGAAACTTAATCCCTCCACAATTCCCTCAGTGTCGCTCTTCTAATTGTATCCATACACTACTGTCAGTATAAGATCTTCATCATGAGAGAAAATTAAGCTTATTCTACAAATAATAGATTGTTCACTACAATGCAATAGCTTACCTTTCTACAAAGTTAGGGTTTCAAGCTAGCCAAATGCTAGAAACAATATTGGGCAAGAGTTATGTAGCACTTTCCAACGTCTAAACAGTTTCGAAGATATGGTATCAAAGTTCCTTATCTTATCATAACTTCTACCGATCCTATAAGTCCTACGTTCTTTTCTCTAATGTAGTCTTTTACTTCTTTTTGTCTTAGAGGCGAGTTTAGTCCCCTTACTCCAACCGCCTAACTTAACCATCTAATAAGTTTTGAGCCTTTAAGCCTCCCTCAGCTCCCTCCTCTGCTATATTGCCTTAGGGGAGGGTCATTGTCTTTGGTTTCTATCTCTTTTCAATCATGATGGTTTGATAGGTCTACATTTGTGCCTACCTCTGGGTGAGTATGTCCTCCTCTAGCAGGGATAGAACTTTTTAACTTAACCTTAGTACCTTTGGTGATGGTTTCTGGTGGCCCATTATATGAGGAGACATACTCCCCCTCAGATGGTTTTTTGGGAGGTGGTTCCCTAGTTAGGGTGAATTTCCCCTCCTTGGTTTTGTCTAGTGTGCCTAGTTTCTTAAGTGGGATCTCTAGTTCTCTACTACCTCTTCTTCAGGGGTAGTTTGACTAGGGTCTTCAGGGGTCTCCTGTACTTCCTCTTCCTCAGGCTATGTGTTGAGAAATATCTATTCTCACCAGCACTAGATTGCTCTCCTTTGTCTTGACCTTGATCCACGGGTCCTGTATCTGTTCCTTTGTTAGTTTCTCAATCCTATCAATTTTCTACTACAAACAAGGATATCATCATGATTCATGCCTTGGTCCTCTTCCTACTCATTTTCATCATCCTGATCTTCTTCCGCTTGTTCTGCTGCCATCTCTTATGTAGAGAACCTGTTGGTGTACACTCTGGCTTGATGGATTTTCCCTCCTAGTAGTGTGCCGATTATCCTTTAGTGGATGAGGATTTACTTCGGTTCGAAAATCTTCTTTCTTGAGAGTCTTGCCTTTAGAGTGTTTGTTTGCTTGAGATGTTTTTTGAATCATTCGTTTTTCCTAGGATTTCCAGTTCCGGGCCTTGTCCGAAGGCTGGGCTTGATTCTTCTGGTTGCTGTCGCTTCTGCTTCACAATCATAACCAAAGGTCTTGCATTTGACACACTAAACTGGCATCCATTCATAGGTTCCCTTTTGACATGCTTCCTTTCCATACTCATCAATCACTTTTACTTTAGTGTGCCCTTCCTCCTCTGCCTTTATTTTCACGCAAATTCTTCCATAAGCCACTCTGGAATGAGATGCGGTAGCTTTATCCATGAACATCGGCTTACCAATCAGCGTACCAATCTTTCTAAGAGTGACATGATTAAAGCACTGTAAATCGTAGAAAATGGAATCATGCCCAGACTGGAACGGTATTGAGCTTGAGTTTCTCAATTTTCTTTTCCGGGTTCCACGGCCATAGAAATATGACTTTGCCAAATGGTAGATGTGAAAAATCCAAGATCTCTTGCTTCGAGTCTTAGACTGAAACCTAAACAGAAAAAGGACATCATCTAGCTTTTGCGTTTCCAAGAGACCCATGTTAATCCATCTTTCTTCTGCGGAATACTTCAGGTTATAGTAAGAAGCACTATTACCCAACACCAGACTAATTGATGTTGTGTTCCACTTGAACTTGTACTCATCTAGCGCTTGCGGAGCAATTGCAACAAACTCCTCACCTTTATCGACTTCGTAATTGTACGATCTGAGGGTAGATGACTCTTCTGGTTTGAAATCGGCCTTGAGCAGGCTTGCCCAAACCGATTTTGCACGAACAATGGTCTGCATGTAGCTAGAATGGCCTGGAATCAACGGATCTTGCCATTTTGGAGGGAGAATAGCGAGCTTTGTTTACTCTAACCGCAGTTCGCGTCAGCCGAAGGCCTAATACGTCGCGGGCTTGAGATCATGAACTTTAATCCCTTTCAATCTGAGCTAATGATGGAAGAAAAGTGCATGAAATAGGGTAGAAAATGAGAGAAGCGGTCGTAGTAGGATATAGAGAAAGAGAAGGAAGAAAGAGAAAATGAGTAAGAGAAATAGAGACGTTAACAGCTAAAATATTATCGTCGGCGGTGGTGGAGTGATAATTTGTGGTGGTAAATAAGAGAGAAAGAGTGAATACGTATGATGTTTTAATTTTGTCCACACTTTTTAGAGAGAAGCAAGAGCAGAATTTTCTAGAGTGAGGAATTCTCATATCATTTTTTATACCTTCTGTTTTCTTTCTAGGTCTACATTATGATATTTATATTGGATCCAGAAAGATAAGAAGTATAAAAATAAAACAAGCAGTGCCTTTATCATCACTATGACCATTGTTCAGTCATCCAAAGGAACATTAGAATGTATCATTAGAATGTATCTGCATTGAATCTGATTAGCAAGGGATTCAATGATGACATTCAGAGAGAAGATCCAATGAACAAAAAGTCCCTTCCATGTCAATGAAAAGGAATTTGAGCAAAAATTCACCCTATAGGTCTCTTCATATTAGTTCAACAAAAGCGAAGAGAAAAATAGAGGTTCCTAATTGAACTTGAATCCTATATAAACTCAATTATTAGAGTGGCAACAATTATTTAAGGAGAGAAAGGTATAAATCAAATGGAAATAGCAGATCCTGGAAGTCCAGCAAAGTGATTGATGAACCAAATCATAAACACATTATTGACATCATTAAACACCACACGTTTCTTTAACTTATCCAAAAAATACGCTCCCATCTCTCTCTAAAAAATACGCTCACATCTCTCTAACTTATCCAACTCCAACAGTTACAAAACACCACACATTTCTTTCTATCTCCTCTCTCCACCTTCTTTGCATTGATAATTGTCTTCCCTTTTCCTTCTCTCCTCCTTCAACCGATATATCGCCGCCCTTTCTCAACCTCTAATCGAACCCTCTTCACTAAAAAGCGTCTGAATCACAACCTCCGTCCTCCTCTCCGGCCTATTAGGCCACTCCAGCCGCTGTGACAAATGGTCGGAGAACAGAATCCTTCATTTTCTTCTACCAAAATGTCTGGACTTTCTTAATCTAGCTCAGATCCTAACATGCAATCCATTGTTCATGCGAAATTGGATTGGGTTTCATTTTTCAAGCCTAATTTCAAACACAAAGTTTCATCTACGCTATCTACTGTTCAAACGGATAATAACAATGGAAAGCATTTCTTTGCTATTAATCCTAAATTCATCGCAGAGACGAAACAAAAGTGAAACTCTACAATTATAGGACAGGTAATGGGCAATGCACCATCTTTCTTCTTTTTAGTAAGTTTCTTTTTCAACATGCATAAGTTTGTTGAAGATCGTTGGACCTCAAAAGGCCTTCTAGAATTCAAAAGGATAGATGAAGACTTTTTTGTCTTCCGCTTCCAGTCTGAAGAAACAAAGCCAAGTATTCTTGACCTCTCACCAATGCCCTTTAGAACAAGGTCCTTTTCCTATGGCCCTGGATTCAAATAAACCCATCCCGCAAGTTAGAGATTGTCCTTCTGTGGGTCCAATTTCCAAGCCTTCGCTTCCATTACTTCAACTCGCAAGTTTTGAGTGGCTTAGGTACTTTAGTGGAGAAGCCTTTGTGGACAAGTCCACTGCCTCCCAATCTAGAGTTTCCTTTGCTAGAATCTGTGTAGAAATTAAGGCAGGAATAAAGCCTCCATACGCTTTGTTGACGAGTATAGAAAAGAGTGTTCCCAAAAAGTCATCTATGAATGATGCATTCTCAATGCTTAAGTGCAAAACCTTCAGACACTCCTTGATCCAAAACCCCCACAAACCAAGTTAATCCCACATCAAGAACCTTTGCTAACAAGGCAGAGTCTCAGAACAATAACCTGAAACCTGGTAGCCAAACTGACATTAGGAGGGCTCAGGTCAAAAAAAAGACGAGATTAACCAAGTGATAGCACAACAAGTGGACAAAGGTAAGGCTACTGTGAATGAAGGCGAGCCAAGCTATGTTCTTGACCATATTCACTTCCCTCCACCTTCTGATCTTAGCCCTCAGGATTTCCCAATTGGGAATGCTACTAAGCTCCCCTCACCAAAACCAAAAGGGAAAGAATCCGGGTCCTCCCTCTTCACCACCTAGACTACTCGAAATGCCTTTAGCCCTTTAGTTGATAAGGAGGATGAAATATTTGAGGATTTAAGTAAGGTTCATAATCTTTCAGATAGTGATGAAGAAATTGAAGGTTCTTCATCTCACTCTCATGCACAAACTGAGAATAACAGAACCCCTAAGCCTCATGATCTAGGTAGGCAAAACATAGATCATGAAGTAGCAAACTATGACTCTGATAGAAGGAGTAAAAGGTCTAGAAAAGGTACAACCAACAAAGAATATAGGGTTAGCAACTATAGGCATCAGCTGAGGGATAAAGAGAAAGACTACTACTCTCCAGCGGATGTTGACTCTGAGAATGACATACCACCTCACATCAAGAAACCAAACTTAACTCTAAACCAAAGAAGCCTACTAGGTATACATCCTCTAGCTCTAAAACGGAGGATGTTAACATTGACACACATATACCAATGGAGGATCTAAGGTAGCTATCTCAAGTATTCTATTGATGGTGGAAAAGGAAGACCCCTCGGTTAAACAATACAGTAGGAACAAACGTATAAGGAGGCCAAGGGGGCCTAAATTCAAAAGATGATTAAGCTAGCATGTTGGAATATTAGAGAATTAAATTCTTCTCTTAGACAACAAGAAGTCAAGAATTACTTAGCATATAAAAGAATTGGTCTTATAAGATTAGTTAAAACAAAGTTCGAAAAAACAAGTATGAAAGGATGGCTAGGAAGATATTTAGGAATTGGGAGGTTGTTCATAACACGTTACCAAATTATGATTCTAAGATTTGGGTAGCATAGAACCTAAACCTATTTCATGGTACACTACTCAATTGCACTGAGCAGTCTAATACATGCAAAATGAGGTTAACCTCAAGTAAGGATAAAGAGTTCATTCTAACAATAGTATATGGATACAATAAAAGAAGTAACAGTTGGAGAGAACTTAGATATCAGAACCATTTTTATGGTGATAAAGCTTGGTAAACAATGGGGGACTTTAATATCATCTTAGCCGGCCAGGGGAAAACTAGTAAAAAAAATAATTGTAGGAATGCAATCAAGGAGTTCACTGATTAATTAAGGATTTGGATATGATTAACATATCCTCAAGAGGTTTTGAATACACTTGGTCTAATAATATAGATGAAGACATGAGTGAGTTTGTAATAAACATTGGAAAAATTCAAAACTCCCACTATCAATTAGACTATGAAGCTCCCATCTCCTCTGACCATTCACTAAGTATCCTTACTATTAATAAGAATCTGAAGTTTGGTCCTAAACCTTTCAAGTTCATGAAGGGTTGGATGAAGTATCCAAGATTCAAGAGTATTCCGAAAGAGAGTTGGGAAAAAGTTAAAAGAGGCAACCCCTTGGTCTGCATTACAAAGAAACTAAAGGGCTCAAGGACCTCCTCAAAAGCATAAACAAGGAGAAATACGAGAATATCATCGCTAGAGGTGAGATTGCTAGACTAAGCTAGAGGATGCCCAATTTGAACTAATAAAAGACCCACCCAACCCCAACTGCCGGATAAGGTTAGGAATACAAGGCATGCCTGCACTAGATTCTTGTCCTTTGAGGAATCCTTCTTCAAGGAAAAGTCTACAATCAAGTGGATGAAAGGAGACAAGAACACTAAGTTTTTCCATAGAACTGTTAAGGTCCATAATGCTAGAAATAAAATACTGAAGCTACAGAATAACGTTGGTGTCATGATTGAAGATTATAGCAAGTACAATAAATGGCCTCAGCTTTCTTTTAAAAAATTATTCACAGAGTTTTCACCCTCTAGCTCTACAAACCAAAATTGGTCAGGAAAAACATTTTTCAACTCAAAGAGTCATTCCCTGACTCAGGTTGTTTCCACAACTGAAATCAAAGAAGCCATTTTCTCCTTGAATTACCCCTGGACCTAACGATTATACTTTTTTCTTTGAAATCAAAATGTATCTCTGGACCTGATGGTTATACTGTTGAGCTTTTCAAACTGCGCTATCTTAAGAGAAGAATCCATGAGTGCAATTGAATTCTTTTTCAAGGAGAATTTTACGTACTATCCGATAAGTGCCACTACCGTTTCTCTTATTCTAGAAGTTGAGAATCCAATCAAAATGAGTGAGTTCAAACTCATCTCCTGTTGCAATGTAGTACATAAAGTCATACCTAAGATTATGGTGAATAGGTTGAAACCAATGGTTCCCTACTTTATGGATGACAACTAGTCCGCCTTTGTTAAAGTTAGAAACATCCAAAATAACATCTTTCTGATGCATGAACTGGTTAGAAATTACAAGAGCTCTGATAGTCCAAAATGTTGTCATATCAAAATTGATATCATGGAGAAATTTGATACAGTTAGCTCGTCCTACCTTATGATGATTCTTAAGCTGGTGAACTTCCCACAAATGTACCTGAATTAGATTTGGTTATGCATATCTACAACTTCTTTATCCATTAACTTAAATGGTTTTTTGACAAGTAGCTTTAAAGCCTCTAGAGGACTCAGGCAAGCAGACCCTCTGTCCCCTTGCCTCTTCATCCTAGTTATGGAATGATTCACCCAGCTCGTGAAAAGCAAGATTGCAGGCTCCAACTAAAGTTTCCACCCATATTGTGAACACTTATGTCTCTCCTTCTTAGCTTTTGCAGATGATCTCTTCATCTTATCAAAAATTGATACTCAATCTATTATGGTAATCAAAGAAGCTCTAGAGGAGTTCGGGTCCCTCTCTGGTTTTCAACCCAACCTTAGAAGTGTGAAATATTCACTTCTGACATTACATCTCAAAAGAAGGTAGCTCCAGCTGGTATCCTGGGTATACCTTTAGGGAACCTGCCAATTAGATACCTAAGGATGCCTCTCATAGCTGGGAAGCTTTCCTGTTCTGATTGTGGAGCCTTATTAGATAAGCTAACAAACATAGTACAAAACTGGACTACTAAGTACCTTTCTTACGGGAGGAAAGCTGCAATTGGTCAACTCTGTCCTTGTTGTTGTCGTTAGATACTAGACTTCTTACCTTTTTCCCAGAAGAGTCATCAGAGAAGTGGAGAAAATCTTGAAGACCTTTCTTTGGGGAGGTTCTAGGAAAACAAAGGTTAAATGGATCCGAATAAAACAAGATTGCTTATTTAGAGCCCCAAGAAACACAATCAAGGATTCCAATGAAATCTAAAACAAAGAATTAGATTTAATAGCAACCACAATCTATAGTCCAGTAACAAGCATCTCAGTTGCACAGTCGCATGTTGTAGAGTGAACCATCCGTGTAAATATACAAGGAAATGGACTTCAAAACCAAAATATATAGACAGAACGAAACACTTTTATTTTATTCACCTAAAGTCTATAGGCATGCATTATTATCTACGAGTAAGCATTATCACCTGAATCAAGGAGAGTGCATCTCGTGCCAAAAAAAAAAAAATTCCAACCACTTTGAGATAGGAATTCGTATTGTGTTCAAGCTGGTAGGGAAAAAATCTACCTTGAAAATAGTGAAATCTCATCTTTTCAAGGTAGAGATGGCAGAATGACCAAGCAAAATTTACATTACACCAGAAAGGGATGCACCCTAGAATCTCAGAAGGAGCTTGAGTCCGAGTTTAAGGTGCGCGTTAACATTGGGAATTTAAATTTCAGTCACACTGTATGAGGGATCAAGTATCAAAATGACCCCTAAAATTTGTTTACCCCTGATAATTGAATGTAAACGAAAATTGCAAAAGGGTGAAAGTACAGGCCATCAAGAGAAGAAACTTACGGTGCCATCCAGCGATATGTTCCTGTTTCTGGTGTCATTCCTTCGGTCTGCACCTCTATACGAGCAACACCAAAATCTGCAATTTTAATGGACTTATCAGCAGAAATAAGAAGATTGTCAGATTTTAAGTCGCGATGAATGAGATTCAATCCATGAACGTATTCCATCCCCCTTGCTACATCCAAGGCCTGCTTTATTGCCAATTTCAAGGGCACAGACCGATTTTGTCTCTTTGTCAAGAATTGCCGCACTGATCCCCCTTTTGCATATTCAGTCACAATACACCACACCATGGGTTTACGACACGAACCAATGAAGCGAACTATATTTGGGTGCTTCAATCTCGCCAACATCATTACTTCTTGTTGAAACTGCTGCTCCATCAATTGTGCCCTCTCTAGGTCGTTCTCGGGCCTCTCTAAAAGCTTAATAGCTACGTCCTCATTGTTATATGTCCCTTTGTAGAGTTTTCCAAATGCTCCTTGTGCAAAAGCCGCTCCCATATTCAGCTTCCTCAGATCAATGGTCCAGTCTTCATAACTTTCAAGCCCCTCAGTTGGGTACCTAGGGTCAATCAATGCCTGAGCCAATGCATCATCACTTAACGCATGAGAAACTCTACCACGATTGACACTGGCTGCAACGGAGTAGTTGTTGTTGACACGCTTGAGGCCCTGGTGGTTTAAAATACGAGTATGCGAGTCATTTGAACCCACACTGCTATTGTCCATCGACATTGCAACAGATCCTCCACCGTTGCTCATTCGCATGCTCCCAAAGCTGTCAATCGACATGTTTGAACCCTCATTGAGCTTATGGTAAAAATTTTGCGAGAGGTTGTAATCGTCATGGTTATAGTTTAAGCCTATGATCCCCGTAAATTTTGGACCCTCCAACATTTTCGATAACAGAAATGCCCCAGTGGAAGAGTAAACACCTCTTGAAGAGTAGTACAATCTCAATAGTTCAACATGAGCATCTGATGCTCAAACTCCCATCGCCACAGTACCTTAATAAAAAAAGAACAAGAAAAACGTAGTAATAAAGAGAAATAAGATGAAATAGATTGGGTTTTCAATCAACCGAACTAGGAATGTATCAATTGCGGAAATTTCTGAAGAATTTACCAAATAACAAATCTTAAACTGCAGCTGATTAAACAAAGGTAGTGTACTAATTGGTAGATCCAATCACTGAAGCATAACAAAGATCTTAATATGGAATCATTGGGAGGTCAATTGTGTCAGAAAATTAGCAAACATAAAAACAAAAATTGAGACTTGAAAATCGGCCAACTACATGAGAATTGAAACCGCCAAGAATAGAAGTTGCACTGAATCAAAATTATAATCCCATTTTCCCCTATCTTTTTCATATCTTTCAGTCAACTGAATTTCTCCTTTGCTAAATCTAGCTCTAACTTCCGACTATTTTAACAGACAATAACCAAACTCATAAGACGAAAGAAAAAGAAAACCAAAAAAACAAAATTATTCACAATAAATAAACATAAAATAATACGAAAGAATAACACTAACAAAGATAAGCGTAGAGAATTTCACTGAAGGGGAGGGAAACGGAAGAACGGAAATGATCCATGAGTAAAATCCGAAAACAAGGCAGCAAATTCACCTCGATCGGGAGTCGTCTAGATAATTTCAACACTCGTGATTGCTTGATCAATCAATAGGCTCCTTCACGCGGAAACTACAAAATTAACAGTTCGCCCTCGAGCCTCAACACTCACCTACCTCCAAGTCAAAACTCCGACGAGCTCAGGCCAGCAAACGACGACGTCTAAAGAGAAGAAACACTGCTTCCTCTCTCTTCTATCGAAGGAAACAGAGACAAGCAGAAACAGAAGGCTTTTCTTTTTTTTTTCTTTTTCTTTTTTCGGTATATTCCGATGGTCTTCGTCTTTGCTTTTGTTTTTCTTCACTTTTTATTGCAGTGAAGACTTATGGTGCTGTGATAACGATAAGCGTTATATAATATTATTTTTTGGATTTATGAGGGCCCGTTTTACTGATTTTTGACCGTCCTCATTCACTTTTTTCCTCATCCCAAATTTCACCATACAACATGTGGCAGCAGATGTGGGTGGTGAGGCTAGATGAGAGTAACCCGCAATCTATCCTCATACCCACCTCTTCTGCTACGTGTCGTACAATGATGCATTAAATAAGGAATTTGGGATGAGGGGATTTTCGATTCATAGTCAATTTCTGTTTTTTTTTTCTTTTTGTTCTCTCGCAGGCAGTGGAATTATTATTTTTTCTTTCTGACAAAATGTTGACTTGTTTTGTTAGAATAGTGATGTTGAAAAGGCATCTTTGATGTAGTGATAAAAAAACCTTGATGTATCTCTAACTTTTTTTTTTACCTCAAATTCTATATTTTATCAAAATATATGCCTACGCAAGAACGCAAATACATTCCGTGAAATAGAACAATTTGACATTATAGATTAAGAAGTTTCGAAATTTAAACGAGCTATCAAAGGGCGAGTATTAGATAAATTACTAAGATTGATGCTTTGTAATCTTAATGTTACAGATTCGAACTGTGGAAACAACTTCTTGTACAAAATATAGATTAAAGCTGTATACATCAGATCGCGAAACGATGCGACCCCTTCTCAGACCATGTATAAATACGAATTCTAATACACCAAAAACGTCATTTTTAAACTAGTTAACAAATGAATAGAAACACTACACATGAAAAAGTTTTTGAAATCTTAACAAGTTAACAAATAAGTATGTAGTTAATCAAACACTAAACAAAAGAGAAAGTAACTGAAATGAAGCAATACACTCATTCCATTATGTATTCAGGTACCAAAAAAATAACTATTAACGTATTATACTTATAATCTACAATATATTTTGATAATCGCATATATATTAATCAACAACATAACCATTAACATATTTTGAACTTTGCTTTTATCTATGACGACCCAAATAATCAAGTATAATGTGCTTTTTGTCTGGTTTAATATAATCAATTTTCCTTTGTGAAAAAAAAAACCTAAAGAAAAACAATTTTGTGCAAATGTAACTAATATTAATAGCGCATGCAAATTCACATGCATAGATGACTAATTAATCAGTATTGGTCATTAACAAATAAAATTAAAACAAGTAGGTTTGCTGTTATGGGTCTTTAGTTGAATGCATGAACTATTGAACTCCAACAAATTGTCATATAATATAGTTGTTTTGATTTTATGAACAATGATTAACTATTAGGATTGTGATGTTAGGCGACTAAGTTTTGATCATTATACATTATATTACACAGAAAATAGATCACTTTGAAAAACGTTCCAACTATACAACTACAATTACTCGGCAACTTGAAAGTAGGTACGCGGATCATAATACTTACTATTATGTTATATTAGCCTATTAGCATTAATATAGAATTAATTGATCAATAATTTATCAATAAGAAATATTACATTTATGTTATGTTAGTTAATAATTAATACACCACGGTTCAGTGAGGAGAAAAGTAAAGTTAACTCAAAGGCCTTCAAGGAATTATAAACGAATCAAGGTAAATTGTTTCTTTGTTTATTCTTAGTTAGAGATTAATGACAAGATTAGGATTTTTTTTACCTAGAAACTCAGACTTTAAGTTTGAGTTAAGTTAAATTGAAACCTACAATAATATTACTAAAGATACATGTTTGAACCAGGTACATGTAGCTCAGTTGATACTTGGGTTGAGACATTACTCCAAAAATATGTTGTATCGAACAAAGATACGTGTAATATGGACAATACTGGTATCTGAGCCTGAAGGTCATAAGCCTGAATCCCAGCCAATTGGGTATAGGGTTACAAGACCGATTTGCAATGAACTCTTTATATGGGTTGTATGTTAACGCCTTACCAATCTAGGAGGCTGCTGCATTTCTGATTTACACTCTATACGCAGTTCTATGAGACTGACAGAGTGGGGACCTTAAGACGATAGATAGACAAAATGCTACCAGTACAAACAATAAAAAAGAAGGATTTGGGGGGGGGGGGGGGGTGGAGGTAGGAATATGTTTCGACTTTAAAGGAAGTGACGTTGAAATTTTGGGATCAAATCACATGATTACAAAATTTCAAGCCTCAAGTCCTCGTGTGTAAGAGTGAAATGGAAAGTATTGGAGTTCTCTTATGTAATATGTTACATGTATTGAAGAACTACGTGTCAACATTATATGTGAATAAATTATAAATGTGCAACATATGAAAAAGAATGTATGAAGAATATATAAGAAGAAACAAAGCTTTGTGTTGTTAAATTATTTTTCTGGAGGCACATAGAACAAATCCGATACAAGCATATTTACATGCATAAATTGTATGCACGCATAAATGGTATGTAAAAAACACTATGAATTAAACAATAAGTGTTCCACTTGGCAACTTGTAAAAAATGGTTCTATTTTTTAAATACTTCGACATTTTGACTGATGCGTTCATTGTCTCGCTTAGATCAAAGCAGATACCTAAGATTGACCAAGGATTGCACTCAAAATTTTATATTGCCAGATTATACATAGGTTGAATTAGTACGCCTTTGTATAGAGATAAATGGTAGGTTAAAAGTAGTATGAATTAAAAAAAAAAAAGTGTTCTACTTTGTGACTTAATTTATTGGCATATGGGACATATTTTGAGTTTCAATTACTGGCGGAGAAAAAGAAAGATTGAAATTGGATTCATTTTCATATTACTTTTGACATCTTGATTTATGACACATTACCTCCTTTAAATTACATATGTCATACTATATTGAAAAGCGTAAGTAGGAGAAATAAAAAAAAGAAGCACAAATCTTTGTATTACCAAATTATTTTTGTGGAGGCGCATAGAATAAATTGATACAAGTCTATTTACATGCACAAATGGTAGTTGAAAATTAATGTGAATAAGAGAAAAGTGTTGTACTTTGCAACTTAGTTTCTCGACCGATGCAATACATTCTAAATTTCAGTTGCCATGTTGAGGAAAAAAGGGTTAAAGTTGGCTGCGGTTTCACATTATTTTTGACATTTTGATTCATGCAAAGTATATTGCCGTAGCTTAGGGAATTATTTGAGAAAATTTTTAATAAGTTGGATAAGAAGACACTGGAAGTAAACTGTTATGCCCCGCACCTTCCGTAGTGTAATTACGGGATAAAACGAGAATTAAATGTGATTGAGGACAATTAATGACAATGAATTAAGAATTAAGTATGAGAATTAATGGAGAGGATTAAATATAGAATTAAGTATCATTTAATTTTAGAATTAAATATTAGAATTTATTCCTTTAAGATAAATGAGATAATAGGATATAATTTAGAAACTCAAATTTCACCCTTCCCATATAAAAACTAACAAAGCGTCAGTTTCTTCATTTTGACAGAAACTGTCGACAGTTTTCCCTCCCTGAGCCCTAGCCAACTCTCTCAAGGCGTAGAAGAGGAAAGACAGCCTCCAGGAACCAATCCAGCCTCTATTCGTTCTCCAATTCGATTGTTAGTAATCAAAGGCAAGTAATCTACTTATAAGTTCTTACGACTTGCGAAGGATAATGCCTATTTTTGATATCAAAATTGGATCACCATGCAGTAGTTTCATTCTGTGAATCTATATGTGATTTATGTGTTTTGGTTTTGAGATTTGGCCACTGTATGTTGGAAATCAATTGTTGTTGTTATTGATTTTGTGAAATCCTGCAAATCCCAATCCCTTTACCCCTACTTGTTGATAATTGCGGTTGAAGGGAAGGGAGAGTGAAACGTTGAGATTTTGGGTTTGATTTGATGATTACTTTGAGTACTAGGCTTGAATCCTTGATTTGTATGTTAAAGGTGTTGTCTTTGGTGAATTAAGGATGGATTGATAGTGAGGAATATGCTTGGAATGGTTTGGAAGGAAGTTGGGTTCGAATTGGGGGTTATTTCTGCAGTTTCTGCAGAAATCGCAGGATGAAGTTTCTGGGAGCGATGACGTCGATCGATCGATCGACGTATAGTAAGTGAGGGGCTGACGTGTTTCAGATGTACGTGGATCGATCGACGTAGGATGAGTGAGAGATCGACGTGTCTCAGATGAACGTCGATCGATCGATGTAGGTTTCAGATGTACGTGGATCGAACGACGTAGGATGAGTGAGAGATCGACGTGTCTCAGATGAACGTCGATCGATCGATGTAGGTTGAGTGACAGATCGACGTCCCTCAGATGGACGTCGATCGATCGACGTCCCTCAGATGGACGTCGATCGATCGACGTCAGGGTATGACGTACGTCGATCGATCGACGTCAGGGTATATGACGTCCACCTGTTTTGTGGAAAATTAAGGGAGGAAATAGGGAAGCTAGGGGATCCTTTAGGGTGACCCTATTGACTTCCTAGGACCTGATTGAGGCTAGTTTAAGGCTTGAGAACACGAGTTAGGATGGTGAATCAACGGGGGAGACTTTGTAATGTATTTGAATCGGACTTTAAGGTGTATGATCTAAGGGGTTAAGAATGAACGTTTGAAGCTTTGATAGGGTTCAAATGGAACGTGTGAGAAGAGTTACTTTATTCCTCGTATCCTTAGTGTGAAAGCTTATGTGAGGTAGGTTTAAGCTTGTGAAGATATGATGCAAGTGAGAATGTGATTTGAAGTATGTGATTGAAGAACGTGATTGATATGTGAATGTGCATTCTTGCATCATGGCACTTGCATTTGCATTATGATTTGATAAGAGCTGTGCCTCGGCACAGGGTATAAAGTTTGCGAAATGAGCTGTGATGCGTTAGAGGGTATAAAGACAAGCTGTAACCATCACAGGGTATAAAGTGAGCTGTAATGTGTCATAGGGTATAAAGACAAGCTGTGGCACATTACAGGGTATAAAGTTGAGCTGTGGTGCGTCACAGGGTATAAAGATAAGCTGTGGCCCACCACAGGGTATAGAGTTATGTGACCGGACATTGTGACATGTATTGCACTGTTTTGAAAAGAATTGCATAAGCATTTGTGATTGTGTAGTGTAGTGCATATTTTGTCATGCATCACGTGAGTCGCTACGGTATGATTGATTTGTAACTTGATTGTTATTGAACTGTTGAATGTTTATGAATTACTGTTCTTGTTCTGTTATGCTACTAATCTATATTCTTGAAGTTATACAAGACATGTGCCCCATCACACCTTGATTTAAATATTACTCATGTCTTGCCATGTGTTGATCCCGTATGTCTTATAAGCAGGTTACTTGCTAGCGTTTTTCGCTAAGGGTATTACCTTTGTTTTGCAGATGAGCCTAGTTATGACATGATTTTCATAGAAGACGACGGTGAGTGGGATGAATGGGAGGTTTAGAGCTTATCTTGGGATTTGTTTTAGATGTTTCTTATTACCTTGGCTCTCTTTCGTGCATTGAGGATGTAGATGGCCGCGTCCATAACCAATTTTAATTACTTATGTTTTTGGAAATACAAAGTTAATGGTTTTAGATTTTATTTTATACATGTTTCCGCGCTTATTTCTCTTACGTCATTGATGATGTGTATTCGAGAGATGAGACGTCTTGTAGTCTTCTCAGTAAGCTACGACGGGTGCACCGGTTCGGATCCGCTGTTAGGTTCGGGGCGCTACATAAACTCTCTATCAAATGAAAGTATTGTTTGTTTGACTCTCACTCTCCTCAGACCCTAGCGATAACTTTTTTCTGTCATTGTGATATCATAGGTATAGTTGTTGGTATTTATTTATGTATAGGCACGTATAATGAGTCGCTGCAAGCCTATTTATAGGCATAAATTGTAGGTGAAAAGCAATATAAGTTAAACAAGAAGCGTTCTACCTTGCAACTTATTTTCTGATAGGTGCCGCATATTTGGAATTTCAATTACCATGTGGATAAAAGAATGAATTACTTTTCGTATTTCGTTTGATGGATACTTTGTCTCCCTTAAATCAAAAGTTAACTCAAAATATACGAGAAAATTGTAAAGAGCAGATATATCTCCATGCCCTGCTATAAGCAGGAACCTCTAAGACAATGACGTAATGTTGTTGTTGGTGTAAGGAGCAGATATATGAAGAAACTGAAAGCTTTTCTCTTGCCACATTACTTCTTCACATAGTGGGGAGAACCCACTCCCTCATCAAAGAATGAATTGATGCTATTCTACTCACAGGAATAAGTGGTAAGGTTCTAGGATATAATTCAGTTGGTATTTGAGTTTAGAAATTGATGTCATAAAGGTGCTAGGTTCGAACTGGGACACGCACAGAGTGAGAGCAACACTATTATGTGGGCCTAAATAGCCAAAGGCCTGATCCGCCCCAATTGGGTGCAGGATTACAAGCCCGATTTACATTGTACTTCTTGTGTGTGTGTTTTGGCAACACCTTATCAATCTAAAAAACCGCTGAGCTTTTGATTTACATCATCCAAAAAGCTCCATATGACTGGGACATTAGAGACCTCCGGAACTAGGACTTTGACCTTTTGCTCCCAGAAATAAGTGGTAAGTGAAAAGTATTACTATGAATGAAACAACACCGTTTCACTTAGCAACTTAGTCTCTTGATGGGGTAGGATGTTTGAAGTACAAGCAGATTTATACAAATTAATGGTAGGTGAAAAGTATTATGAACTAAACAAGACGTGTTACTTAGCAACTTAGTCTCTTGATAATGTATCATATTCGAAATTTAAATACTATGTAAAGAAAAGATGGTCAAAGTTAATTGCACTTGCGTAGACTTTTGACATTTTTATTTATGCATACATTATGTAATTCAGAGTGTTTTTTATTTTCTCCAAAAAGTATAGTATAAACATATATCTTATCAACTCATTTTGGAATAAATAAATCGATAACTAATATTCATGATTTCCGGACAAAATAATTGATTATGAAAATGACTATGTATTTTGTGAAATCATGATACCTATTGAACAAAAGAAATATATATCATTGGCATTGAAGTTATTTGGAAACATTATATATAGAAAGATGTAGAGTAAAACTGCGTATATCAGATCGTAAAGATCTTTCTTCGACCTTACGTAAACGCTGGAGCCTAGTGTAACGAAAACGCCTTTTTATATGTATAGAAAGATGGTAAACATAAAATGATTCAGAAGCTCTTTAGTTGAATGACATGGAAGATTAGGATTGATGCCATAACTCTGAGATGCTTATTTAGACGAATAATAACGAAAGAAAATTTATTTGGGATTGATGCCATAACTCTGAGATGCTTATTTAGACGAATAATAGAAAGAAAATTTATTTGGCAATCTGCCCAATCCCACCATCCCCATAGTTTTCATTTTGTTTGTGCATTTGCCAAATAGTCGAACATTGAGTAAATAAAGCAAAATAAACCCAATAATGACGGTTTAAAAGGTTATTTTTTTAAGAATTAATTAAATTTTGATTAGGTTTTAAGCTAAGATATCACGTCGAAGTAAAAAATTGCATGTGCCCATGTACATTTAAAATATTATATATGCCCATCATCAGAAAACGGGTGTTGGAACAATTGATAAGGTTGATACTTTGTGACCTTGAGGTCACGTTTTCGAACTACTAAAACAGCTTCTTACACGAAAGTAAGGTAAAGATGTGTACATCACATCGCAAAACAATCCAGCCCCTTTTCGAACCCTACACAAACGCAAAATCGTACCGAAAATGTCCTTTATATGTCGACCACCACCTTCATGCTAGATTCCCACGTATGGAGGAGCCTAATAGAATTGATTTATTATCGATAATACTCCAAAACCACAAAAGGAAAAAGAATGTTATACACGTATAATTTTTTGGTATTTATTATATTGATTTATAAACAAGATGCTGGTCTGGGTGAAAAATTTTCACTCGTCATTCAATTGTATTACAAAATTGATCCTTTAGGAAAATTATGATTGCAAGTTATAATAAAGCAGGTTGTAATCATAAGATGGATTATCGAATCAGTATTACTTTATAGTAGTTGAACTTGATGCGAATAATATAAAATCAGATTATAAATGTGAAACGAATATTGTGGCCAAAGTATGCATTCCCTACCCTATCTGCTTGTTGATACTTCCTTTGGCTATCTTCAAAGGTCTCTTTGCATCACACATAAAGGACGTTCCAGATGCATTAAACTCCACGTTTACACGTAGTCTAAAAAAATACTGTAACACTTCGCGATCTGATATATGATTATTAAATAAAAAACCCCGTCTCTACCCCACATCAGTGCTTGGAGGATTGGCGACAGCCTTCAACCTTTGGAGTACATTTCCAATCCGGGTGATTGTGGTGACGTCACCAGTTTTTGGGGTTACTTCTGTCTTTACACTTTGTAGTTTTGATGGCAGTGGCTATTCTTTCACCCCTGCTATTTTTGGTGCCCCAGTTTACTCAACTGAGGTGTTTTTCAAGTCTTATCTATTCTATAGATATAGGTTTGAGGATTTTTGGACATTAGTTTATAGATAGGTGATAATAGTCAAATGTTGTGCAGTATATTTTGAGCAAGCTATGCTTGTTGTTGATAATCCCAAGCAACTATCTTTGTAATATCGTTTAATTTGGCTATGGTATGGAATTTTAACTTACAAAAGACAAAATCGGTCTAAAGTCCTTCATCTTAATAAGAACATCTACCTTGACAATGAGTGATAGGGTGGTAGAATTCATTGGGTAGTATATAAATTGTTTGTGAAGAAGTAACCTACGGCCTCTAGGAACTCTTGACCAACAAGATCACAATTATCCTTAAAGAATTCAACAGTATATCCATCTGTGCAAAAAAAAAAACACTCATGTCTCATAGAAAACGAAGTATCTTTTATCTTTTTTGGGGTTACTTGAGCCAGTAAATTTGAGCATTGGTTCTTAGCAGGTGATCTTCCTGTCCAATTTTAATTTAGGGTTGAGTTTGGGGAATGTTCTATAAAGAGAGATTCAAAGTGATCTGTATCCATCACTTTCACTCTCGGATATTCATCTATTATATTTCCATTGTCATCTTGCAACATTAAGGTCTTCTTCCTAACAATGTGGGATTTGATTGACCTATGAAAGAACATAATATTTTTTCACCTTCTTTCATCCATTTCACTCTTGCATTTTGTTTGACGAAATTTTTTTCAGAGTCTATAAGTTTAATATAAACCTCTAAGACATTTGCCTCCACTTGCTTTTCTGCAAACTTTGGCTATCCTTTATGGTTTGCAGTTGAGCCACTTCAAGTTTACCTAGCACTTTCAACCCTCTCAGAGATGCCACCACAATGTTATTTGTTTAGTTCCTTTAGTTTCAGATTCTTTTAACCTTTTCATCTTTTTGACCAGTCTAACTTGGGGTTTTCCTATTGAGGGGCTGACAACTGCTTTCAGATATTTCCTTAAAAGTTGGATGTGTCATCCATAATGTTATGAATTACAATGGTTTTGGGCAATGTTACTACCCTTTTTCGTTGAGAGGACTCAAGGAAAATGGTCTGATAGTGTAGGGGCTTCATAGTCAAGCTGAAAATTTGGGTACTTCTTGCTCTATTCCTAATTACATAACATGTGGTAAATCATAGTATAAACCTTATTGGCTTAATCACGTTTATTTGACCATGTGAATTCAAACCCCTTTGGAAGGACATTGTATACATACACTATATCCAATCTTTAAACTCTTTAATATAATTTTTATCCATTCTATTGTTTCTTATTTTCCATTTCCTATCTAAGATAATGTTGAAGTCTCCATAATGATCCAAGATTGGTTTCCATAGAGCTTGTTTTGGTATCTTAATATGATGAAGCCAGATCTTCACCAAGGGTCAAGACGACCTCAAAATAGTTTCGTCAGTTAACTTGAAGAGTCGTTAGCTGGGATCGAAAGTATATGTGTAGCTGGAATAGCGCCAAATGCACAAAGAAGCACAGGTCAGAGGTCCCGGGGGGTTGGCCCCAAGAAAAACCCTCCGACGCTCAAGTCAGTTTGGGCCATATCTCACTGAGATTATAATGTAAAAGGTGAGTTAAGAATTTCTCACAGTATTTGCCGAGGAGCAGAGTGTATGAGTTAGCTTTAAGCGATGAAAGATTGAATTCCGGATCCCCTTCTTTGTCTTGGTTGGCTTGCTTTTGTAGACCTTTTTCCCGCCCTTGGCCCCCTGCTAATGGATTGTGGATAGGACGTTTGCTTGGGGCAGAAAGCCTAAGGTGCCGTAGGTCTGCTGGTGTGATCAGTAGTCTGACTGATGTGACTAATAGGCCGGCCTGGTTGATGTAACTAGTAGGCCGATTGTTATAATCTTAGCGTGTTCAGGAAGAATACACAGCTGTAGTCACTATATTTGAATTGCATTTCTGTTCGAGGGTCCTACGAAGTATTTATTATATGGGGTTCATTTTCTGTGGTACACAGCTGAACCCTGCCGAAGTGCGTGACTTGCTGTGGTACATAGCTGACCTCTGCCGAGGTGCGTGACTTGCTGTGGTACACAGCTGAACCCTGCCGAGGTGCGTGACTTGCTATGGTACATAGCTGAGCTCTGCCGAGGTGCGTGACTTGCTGTGGTACACAACTGAGCTCTGCCGAGGTGTCGCTGAGGCTGTACAGCCATACTTAGGCGCTGTACTGCTGAACAGCAGTACTTTGTATGCTGGGCTACTCGTATTGAGCTGTTGACTGTTGTTGACTAACGGACGATTCAATTATGGTTTATCATAATACATGTTACAAATCTCTTCTTCTGCTCCTTTTATTATTATAACCATATACTACAGCAAGTATAGAGTTATCCTGCAGAGGGGATTTGGTTTTAATTTTACAGGTTATGCATTGTTTGGTACATATAGAGCCGGGGGTCTCACTGGAAGCAGACTCTCTATCCCTTGGGATAGAGGTATTGTCTGCCTACCACTTACCCTCCCCAGACCCTAACGATAGCTTTTGCTGTCGTTGGGTTATACTGGGTCCGGATGATGATGATGATGATGATGAGGTTATGCATTGCTTGCAAAATCTGTCATTCAAACAAATATAGATTCCATCCAACCTAAATTCTTGCTACAATATTAAGAAGGATATTGTGAATAGCCTTCCAATTGCTGAAGGTTTTTTCGACGAACTTTTTAAAATTATTTTGCCCGGTCTTAACCTCCATCAAAACCATAATGCCTATACCATTTCCTTCAATGTATTTCTTATTTTCCTTCTGCTTTAAACCCTTTATATTCCAACAAACAATCTTAATATTAATCTTAATCATCTTTTTGACTTAGCCCCTCTAGACCTCTCCTACTTATGCTCCTACTACACTGTTTTACTTGGGAGTTGCCATTTTCC
Source organism: Eustoma russellianum (assembly GCA_036186865.1). Classification (NCBI taxonomy): domain Eukaryota; kingdom Viridiplantae; phylum Streptophyta; class Magnoliopsida; order Gentianales; family Gentianaceae; genus Eustoma; species Eustoma russellianum. Next base: position 26,307,563 of record AP025071.1, on the reverse strand, counting down.
CCCTTCCATTGGGTTTTAACATTCTTTTGAGTTGTGTGAATTTCACTGATTTCCTGTAAGGAGATATAAAGTTCCTCCGAGGAAAAAATGGTTCTAAAAGACCAATCTTAGCAATGGAAGATTCCTCCTTAATATCTCTAACGACCTCTTAGTGTTGTCTTCTTCCTTAGTGTTAAAATTTTAACAATCAAGTAAACAAATAAGAGATAAGAAAAAGAAGAGAATTGGAGCCAAAGATATTGAGAAAACCAACTGACTGCTTCTGTTCTCATTCGACGCATATATGTAGTTACAAGGGAAGAAGAAGAATATTCCTGGAAGTTTACAAGAATTCCCTTACTATCTAATACAATCCTTTTATTCTACAGGGACATTGTGGTAAAAACACTACATTTAAAAACACCCACCAGCTGATTTCTTCCTGCAACCGAATGTAACTGCATGCTGCACCTCACCTTCGCTGCAACTGCCACTTCGATCTCTTCCTTGTCCAACAATCCTGGCCAATGATTTACTTATCAATCAACGATCCTCACTCCCTCAATTGCTCTAGCACACAGATTGTTTGTCTTCTTCTCACTTATTTGAGTGGTTTATGCTTTACTTCATCACAGCGCTCCTTCACCATTGTCATTTTCTCCGTTGGACTACAAACTTCAACATCCCCCTCAATCCTGACTGACTATAGATATTGTACATTCCGAGTGCACCAAGCAGGATTGCCAATCTCCTAGAGTCCAACGCTTTTGTGGAAATGTCAGCCAATTGAAAATCTGTTCTGATAGGCATATGCCTTATTATCCATTCCTGGAACTTGTCTCTCACAATGTGGCAATCAATTTCAATATGCTTTGTTCTCTCATGAAACACTGGATTCTCTACAATGTATATAGCACTTTGGTTATCACAAAACAGCTCAACTGGTTATCTGAAATCCACTTGCAGATCCGTAAGAAGGTAGAGTATCTATTGCATCTCACAAGTGGCTGAGGCAAGAGCTCTATATTCTGCTTCTCAGGATGATTTAGACACCGTAGTCTGGTTCTTTGCCTTCCAAGAGACCAATGCATCTCCCAGCATCATGCAATACCCAGTTATTGATCTCCTGCTCTCAATGCATCCACCCTAATCTGAGTCAGAGAAAGCTTTCAATTGCAATGTCCCTTTACTTGGAAATAGTAATCCCTGACATGGACATCCCTTAAGGTAACTTAACAATCATTGTGCCACAGTCATATGACATTCAGTGAGAGCATTCAAGAACTGACCAAGCTGTTGCACCGTATATGTGATATCTGGTCTTGTTATGGTGATGTACAATAGTTTCCCTATCAGTCTTCTGTAAGCAGATACATCTTGGAGCAATTTTGAATCATTGTGAGCCAATTTTAAGTTCTGCTCCATTGGGCTTTTAGCTGGTTTAGAGGACAAATAGCCAGATTCCTCTAACACTTCTAATGCGTACTTTCTCTGACTTATGAACACCCTCCTTTGGGACCTAGCAACCTCCAAACCCCAAAAATATCTCGATTCACCCAAGTCTTTAATCTTCAAAACATGATGTAAACTGGTCTTAAGATCAATGATCAAAGACTGAGAGCTATTGGCCACTATAATATTATTAACGTAAACTAGAAGTGCCAAAAATGATCCCTTCTGCTGTTTTGTGAAAAGTGTATAATCATGTTTGGATTGCTTATAACCTTGATCCACCAGAAAATTAGTAAGTTTCTCATTCCATTGCATGCTGGCCTATTTCAACCCATATAAATATTTGTTGAGTTTACAGACAGCTCTTGGATCTGATGTCAAGATGCCACATTGACATGTAAATGTTTTCATATAAATCCCCATGTAAGAATGCGTTGTTGACATCAAGTTAGTGCAGATGCCAACCTTGAAGAGATGTTAAAGCTAAGAGAACCCTTACAGTTGTCATTTTTGTCACAGGAGAGAAAGTATCTCCATAGTCCACACCTGCCTGTTGTGTGTAGCCCTTTGCAACTAGCTTGACCTTATAACGTTCAATGCTCTCATCTGCTCTTCTTTTTATTTTATAGACCCACTTACAACCAATGGGTTTTCTTCCTGGAGGTAAAGGTACTTGGTCCCAAGTATGATTAGCATCTAGTGTAGCCAGCTCTGCATTCATAGCCTTCTTCTAGTCTGCTGAGTTAGCTGCTTGCTGATAAGAGGTAGGCTCTAGGTGTTGACTAATATTAAGCACATAATTCTTGTATCTAAGAGCTAGATGATCAAGGGCATGGACATGTTCTATAGGATAGGTGACAGAAGAATGCATAGAAGAAGGTGAAGTTGACTGACACTGATGGCAATAGTAATCTTTAAGATACTTGGGTGGACATTTCTGTCTGAGAGGTCTAGGGCTTATCTGAGCAGAAGAGGAGATATTTGGAGATAAAGCAGCATCCATAGCTGGTAGGTCATCTAGGAGTGCAATGTCTGCTGGATCAATGGTTAAGGGAATTTCCAGAGTGACTTTTGGCACAGGGGAGTAACTTGTGGTGCTTGAAGGGCTGATGCAGTCATTGGTGGAAGTAGATGAATTTGGGATCTGATTTAACGATGAAGGTGTGAGGTCTGAGGTTAACATTGGTGATGATTGTGAAAATTCAGGTGTGAGATCAGTGAATAGTGTGTCATATGATGGAGGAACTGAATCACTTTCTTGAGAAGGTGAGTTTGCTGAGACATGTTCAGTGGCATAAGGAAATTGAGATTCACAGAATTGAACATCTCTTGAGACAATAATCTCTTTACTGTTCAAGGCTTGAAGAACAAATCAATTTTTGGTGCTAGAAATCCCAAGGAACAGGCACGATATGCCTCATGGAGAAAATTTGTGTTTGGTTGGATGTTTATTATAAGAATATGGCAAGCAACCAAAAATTCTCAGGTGTTGATACGTGGGAGTTTTCTGGAACAAGGTCTGATATGGAGATTTATGATCAAGTACAGGAGTATGTATGAGGTTGATTAGAAACACAGCATGAGAAATTGAAAATCCCGAGTAGGACAAAGGTAATTTTGCTTGAAACAGCAAGGATCTTGCAACTACTAGGATGTGCTGATGTTTTCTCTCTCAAGTCAATTCTGCTGGGGTGTGTATACACAGCTGGTTTGATGGATAATGCCATGCTGTGAATAAAAAATAGACATTGCAAACTCTGGACCATTATCTGTTCTTAGCACCTTAATATGCCTTTCAAATTGGGTATGTACAAGATGACATAAATTTTGAACATGCTGTCTGGTCTCACTTTTCAATTTCATCAAGTACACCCAAGTAAATCTACTATATTTATCCACAATAGTAAGGAAAAATTTGTGAGCATACATGATGGGATGCCTATTTGGCACCCAAATATCTACATGTACAAGATCAAAAAGGAGTTTTGAAATAGAAGTAGAAACAGGAAAATGAAGTCTTTGGAGTTTTGCCAAGGGGCAGATTGGGCAAGGAACAGGAAGAGGTCCTCCTACTACAGATGAATCTTGTTTCTGAACCTCTTGAATTCTTGGAGTTGAGGCATGGCCAAGCCTACAGTTCCATAGCAAGGAAGGAGAAAAATAAGCTGAGGAAGCCAGACATATGGAAGCTTGATCAGGCACTGTGCCTCCATGTAGATAGTAAAGGCCCTGAGAAAGGCTAGCTGAACCAGTCATCCTCTTAGACAATTGATCCTGAATCAAGTAAAGAGAACCATGGAATTGTATGATTAGAGTGTGATCTATAGTAAGCTTATTGAGGGACAACAAGTTATAGCCAAAAGAAAGAACGTACAAGACATCACATATTGTAAGTGAAGGATTAACAACCACAGTTCCAATATAGGTTGCAGGCACAGAATGGTTGTTTGATAGTTTTATCATGTGTGATTGACAAGCTTACAATAAATAAATAAGTACAGGTGAGAAACAATGCAATCAGTAGCACCAGAGTCAAGAATCCATGTGTTTAAATAATCAGTCACAGGATTACCTGACATATTGTCAACTTTAGCAGATAAAACAACATTCTGAGAAGTGGCTCCAAGTTCAGCTTATTGATTGTCATCCTGCCTATTCAACCAGTTCAACAACTTCTGATTTTGTTGGGGTGTAAGCATTAAGGACTGGCAGTTCTTGATAAGCTGACCTATTTGAGGCTTCTCACACTGTAAATCCACATCCTCACTTATGTGTACTTGTCCCTTAGGTTTGAAACCAGGAGGAAAACCATGCAATTTGTAAAATCTTTCTACTGCGTGTCTTGACATGTCACAGTACGTACACAAGAAATTTTTGTTACCTTCCATATAGGGCTTACTGTTCCCTTTCCTATATCCACCATACTGCTGCCTATTTATATATGCATTTGCCACCATACTTTCATTCAGTTGACTGTCAGCCATTAAGGCTGTGACGCCAGTCTCAATGGTACCTAAACCATTGTCTGCCATCACTTTACTTTCATACTCAAAGCCATCGAAAAAGTGGTGTTTATATCAGGTAAAGGAGTCATTACAAAAACTTGTGATTTCACATAATCAAAATCATCATTTAGGCCTTTGATGAATTTAATCATATAGTCACTCTCAACAAACCTCTGCATTTTACTAGTCACATAACACCTACAACCTCTACAAACACAGCTAGGTATAGGCCTTACCGCCATAAGCTCCTCCGAAACTACTTTCGCCTCGTAAAATACTCATTCACACTCATTCCTTCTTGCTTAATACAGTAAAAATTCTCAAGCAAGTCAGATAGCCTAAATGGATCAGTACTACCATACCTTAATTTCAGGTTATTCCAGACATCAAAAGCGCTATCAAGCCACATGATAGTCTGAGAGATAGATTGGGAAACTGAATTCATAATCCATGACTGTACCATCGTGTTTACCTGTCTCCAGATAAGAAATTGAGGATCAGTATTCATTGGCCTCGGAATAGATCCATCAATGAATCCTACTTTGTTCTTCACAACTAACGCCATCTCAAAGGTATGGCTCCATGTGTGGTAATTGTGCACATCTAAAGGTGGTTGGGCTAACACAATCACAGGACTGTCATTTGTATGCAAATAGTAAGGATTCTGTATCGGATTCTCACCAGGCTGGCTTTGATTCCCTCTTGAACCAAACATTACATTTTGCAGCGGACTATCATCAGTTTGGTTGTGGTTTCCTCTTGATCCCGAAGCTACATTACTCTGAGACGCCATTACAATTGACAAGGTTCAAAACAAATACAACAATTAGGACCAGTATCAATATAAAATCACGATAAACACTCAAATCAACGATCAAAGAAAAAACAGACTCAAACAACGACAGAGAACCATGGTCTGATACCATGTTAAACTTTTAACAATCAAGTAAACAAATAAGAGATACGAAAAAGAAGAGAATGGGAGCCAAAGAAATTGAGAAACCGTTTATTGCAGAGCAGAGAAAACCAACTGAATGCTTCTGTTCTCATTCGACGCATATATGCAGTTACAAAGGAAGAAGAAAACTATTCCTGGAAGTTTACAAGAATGCCCTTACTATCTAATACAATCCTTTTATTCTACAGGGGCATTTCGGTAAAAACACTACATTTCAAAACACCCGCCAGCTGATTTCTTCTTGCAACCGAATGTAACTGAACGCTGCACCTCACCTTCGCTGCAACTACCACTTTGATCTCTTCCTTGTCCAACAATTCTGGCCAATGATTTACTTCTCAATCAACGATCCTCACTCCCTCAATTGCTCCATCGCATAGATTGTGCTTCTTCTTCTCACTTATTTGATCTTCATTACATCGCTCCTTCACCATTGTCATTTTCTCCTCTGGACTGCAAACTTCAACACTCAGAACTAGAGAAACATTTTGGATTTTTTTCTTAACTATGGTTTTATCTTACCAGTGTCCTCTTTTGAATTGGAAGAATTGTACTCACTAGATTTCATTTGGTTCCTTCTTCTTCTAGACATACTCTACTACAAGCAAGGTCCTCTATTGAACTTCAGTCTTGGCCTTTAGGGGAGATAACATTGTCCGAATCAACCTCAGAAGAAGAGTTTGAATGGTCTTGTTTCCTAGCCTTGTCCTTGTATTTTTGAGCCTTGTCCTTATCTTGGATAACAGTAGGCGAAAACTTATCCCCTTCTTATTAAACGTGTATAGTACATATATATATATATATATATATATATATATATATATATATAATGTACATGCATAGAGTATATATGTATATATGCATATACATTGTCCATGTATGGACGGAAATGTCGTGCCTGTTAGAAAGTAGCCGGAAAACAGCCGTATAGAAGATTTGGTGTATCTTGACTTTAGTAGAGAATATTGACTAAATAGATATCTTAGTAGAAATAGAAGATTTTGTATCACTATAAATAGCAACAATTGTACTCATACTAAAAAGGAAGAAAATATTTTTGAATGATCATTGTTCAATTCTTCATGGTATCAGAGCAGGTTATGATCAAACCTATGCTCTTGATTCATGACTGACTCAGAATTGAGAATTCATCACTGTCATAAACTACCCTTCGGATCAAGTATCCTACATGCCCTAATCTGAGTTTTGTTTCTTTCTCTCGTGAGGCTCAGAATTCTTCATCATTGCCACATATACCTAAAGCTTCAAGCTTTGCATCTGTTCTTATCGTTTTTTTTGGGGCTCAGCACGCTGGTCCTCATTGCCCCAGTACCTCTCCAGACCAAGATAGTCCCTGCTCAAATCTGTTCTTACACATAACGAAAGACATGTCAGAAACACCGAATA
>AP025071.1:26176381-26300752 GCA_036186865.1 Eustoma russellianum | reverse complement strand
TCTTACACATAACGAAAGACATGTCAGAAACACCGAATACCCCTGAAGGAAGTTCTGGAACATCAGAAACCAGAACCAACTTCCCTACAAATATTGACTGGTCAGAGCAATTTGCCAAGTTTCTTCAGCAGAACATGAATATCTCACCATCACCACCTATGACGGCAAATCTTGTCCTGAAAATTAAATTAAATAGCACAAACTATACACTGTGGTGTAGATTAATGAAGATGGCATTAGGGGGAAGAGGGAAAACTTCTCATATCACTGGAGTTCCCCCTCCTCCATCTCCTACGGATGCCAACTACTCAACATGGGAACAGCAAGATCAATTAGTCTGCACATGGTTAATTGATAACATTGAGGACAGTCTCGTTAATAACGTGTCCCAGTATTCCACTGCAAAGGCTCTTTGGGATGGCCTTGCAGTGACCTACGGATCTGGAAGTGATCCACTCCAAATTTTTGATCTCCATAAACGGTGTTATACAATTAAACAGGACAATAGACCCCTTGAAGTTTTATGGGATCAATTTCAAGGACTTTGGTTAACAATTGATTCCATGGATCCCAATCCCATGGAATCACCAAGAGACATTGCTGTCTACGCCAAGAAAGTTCAGGAACAAAGGCTTTACCAGCTTCTACTTGCAGTTGACGAAAGCCTTGCTGACACCAAGAAGGAAATTTTAAAACGAGAACCAAGACCCACAGTAGAAAATGCATACAACGAACTCCGCAGATCTGAGATCCAACGTGGAGTCTTGAATACCCCATCAGATCTGAGATCATCATCTGGGGTTGGACAGGGTCTGATGATCAAATCATCATCAGAGATAGCTAAGAACCGAGGGACAGCAGGGTCTTCTACCCGCTCAGGAGGACCATCACGGCGGGGAGACCCTGATAAATCACTGGAATGCACTTACTGCAACAGAAAAGGACATAGTAGGGAGAAATGCTTCAAGTTGCATGGTTATCCAGATTGGTGAGACGAATTCAAGAGAAAAACACAAGCTGCTGCCTGCCCAGAACACTGGATATAGTGTATCTGGCAACAGGAAGGGAACAGAGGCCCCCAATCGCAGAGGATCCGAAGAGACTGGAGGGACAGCCATGGCCGCCGTAGGAATTGCAGAAGAATTCACCAGCGGCAACTGAAGGAGGTAACGGGGCTGGGGTTCTAAACCCTAGCCCTCTTCCACCTTTAAATACCCCCCATATTACCAAATGCCCCCCTGAATATTTGTCTTGTTGTACTACGGTCCCTCCACACTTAAAAATTCATGATACTAACCCTACATTTTCCCTTATATCCAACCGTGCCCCACATAATTTCCAAACACCCAAAACAGCCTCATGTTCATCAATTTTACCTAAACAGCCCTTGAATTCTCAATGTCATACCATTCAAGCCCCGCCACAATGGATATTTGACTGCGGAGCTACTGACACAATGACCTATGACCCGTCTGACCTTCTTACACAAGCATTACCCACTAAAACTATGGTTGCCACAGCCAACGGAGCCTCTCTCCCCGTAACAAGTGAGGGCACCATATCCATAACACCTCACATGACACTTCCAAATTGTCTCTATGTCCCATCCCTATCTACCAAGTTACTATCTATTAGTCAACTTACCAAGGCTCTTGATTGCGTAGTTCTTATGTATCCTAATTTTTGCCTTGTGCAGGACATTCGTACGGGGGTGATCATTGGGCGTGGTACTGAGCGCCAAGGTCTGTACTATGTTGATGCGGTGGTGCAACAGGGACAGTCTAATCTTGTCACCGGGACGACTGAACGGCAAGTGTGGTTATGGCATCGACGATTAGGTCATCCGTCATTTAGTTATTTAAAACATCTTTTTCCAACTTTATTCACATTTCCCATTACCAATTTGTCATGTGATACTTGCCTCCGGGCGAAACAAACTCGGGCATCCTATGCTGCTAATAATACACGAGTTGATCGTATGTTTTCACTAGTTCATTCTGATGTCTGGGGACCTTCACCCTATAATACTCCCCTTGGTTTTCGTTACTATGTGATTTTTGTTGACGATTTCTCTCGTATGACATGGCTCTATATCTTGAAACATAAGTCCGAAGTCTGTCAAAAGTTTGTACAATTCTACAATATGATTCATACACAGTTTGATACTAAGATCCAAATCCTGCGATCTGACAATGGGGGTGAATATCTAGATACTACTTTGACACAATTCTTAAATACACACGGTGTCCTTCATCAAACAACATGCCCACACACACCTGAACAAAATGGGGTCGCCGAACGAAAAAACCGGATCCTTCTCGAAATGACTCGGGCTATGATGTTTGACTCTCATGTTCCGACTAGTTTCTGGCCCGAGGCAGTATCTACAGCCACTTATCTCCTCAACCGCCTTCCGACAAAAATACTAAACTACCAAACACCTATTCAGGTACTCTCTTCCCAACATTCCATTCCCTCACTTTATACACTTCCTCCTAAAGTGTTTGGCTGCACTGTCTTTACCCATACTCCTAAGCATGAAAGAACCAAACTTGATCCCTGTGCTGAAAAATGCATCTTCGTTGGATATGCCACCACCCAAAAGGGTTACAGGTGTTATAATCCTCGGACTCACCGAATGCATATTACCATGAACTGCACTTTCCTTGAGACCGAATATTACTACCCCTCCCAATCTCGGCTTCAAGGGGAGAGTACCAATGATGGAACCCTAGATTGCTCGTTGCCTACTCCTCCCTTGTCTGACGGATGTCCCAACACAGGCAAGTAGATGGCGCCGACTACACTAAAGCTCCCAACACTGTACAACCTGAGGCACAAGTACCCCTACCACAGAATCCCCCGGCAACGAATGAACTGTTCAAGGCAACAAATCCGGGTATAAGTATTATTCAACCTACCCTTGATAATGATACTAATACTGATTCACATAACCCAGATACTACTCTTGAGTACCCCATTATCCCCGAAATGTACACAAGAACTAATATTCAGGTGGAGCAGCCAGGAATACGAGTGTTGCCTCCAAGAACCAAGCGAGGAATTCCCCCGGAAAGATACTCCCCTGACCGAGTTTCTAAGACATCCAGGTATCCGGTGGACCTATCCGTAACAGGAGTATCTGATATAGCTCAAGGGTTCTTTACGGCTTTGTGTACGACACAGATTCCGCGAACAGTTGAAGAAGCTCAGTCTCGACCAGAATGGAGAAAGGCTATGAATACTGAAATGGAAGCCTTAGAAAAAAACTGTACGTGGGAGAAGTGCGTTCTTCCCGATGGAAAAAGAGCCGTTGGTTGTCGGTGGGTATTTACTGTCAAGTACAAAGCTGATGGGAGTATTGAACGAAACAAAGCTCGTCTTGTTGCCAAGGGTTACACGCAGACTTATGGTATTGATTATTCAGAAACTTTTTCTCCTGTAGCCCGAATTGATACGATCAGGGTACTGTTTTCTGTCGCAGCAACTAAAAATTGGCATCTACATCAATTTGATGTCAAAAATGCTTTTTTACATGGCGATCTCAAAGAAGAGGTTTATATGGAACCTCCTCCAGGTTTCACCATAGGGTTTGAAAGGGGAGAAGTTTGCCGACTAAAGAAGGCTTTATATGGACTTAAGCAGTCTCCCCGAGCGTGGTTTGGCCGATTCACCCAAGTTATGAAGCAAGATGGCTATCACCAAAGTAATGCAGATCATACGCTGTTTATTAAGAAGAGGAAGGAACTGGTGACGTGTTTAATCATATATGTAGATGACATGGTGATCACGGGGGATGATCTTGAGGAGATTGCTCGTCTTCGGAACCATTTATTTACCAAGTTTGAGATGAAAGACCTAGGAGGTCTAAAGTATTTCTTGGGAATTGAAGTGTTGAGGTCAAAATCTGGAATCTATATATCACAAAGAAAGTACATCTTGGACCTTCTCGCAGAAGTAGGGATGCTAGACTGCAAACCAAGTGATATACCCATGGCAACTAATCATAAGCTTCAAATTGTCGAAGAAGAAGTGCAAGTTGATCGAGGGCAGTACCAACGCTTGGTGGGAAAGTTAATTTATTTATCACATACTCGACCCGATATTGCATACGCGGTAAGTGTGATTAGTCAGTTCATGCATCATCCTCAAAAACACCACATGGACGCAGTAATGAAGGTCCTACGCTATCTGAAGAAGACACCAGGAAGGGGAATTGTGTTCCGGAACAATGGACATCTAAATGTTCAAGCCTATACTGATGCAGATTGGGCTGGAAATGTAGTAGACCGCAAATCTACCTCAGGATATTTTGTACTTGTAGGAGGGAATCTGGTAACCTGGAGAAGCAATAAACAGAAAGTTGTTGCACTGTCCAGTGCCGAGGCAGAATTTCGTGGGATTGCAAAAGGGATTACGGAGGTTTTGTTGGTTCAGAAGTTGCTCAGAGACATTGGACTACGATTCGTTTTGCCCACTCCACTTTTTTGCGATAACAAAGCCTCTATCAGTATATCAGAAAATCCGGTACAGCATGACCGGACTAAGCATATAGAGATTGATCGACATTTCATCAAGGAAAAGTTGGAAGGAGGAATCATTGAGCTACCTTTCGTAAGGTCTGAGGATCAGCTAGCAGATGTCTTGACCAAAGCGGTCAATGGACGGGCATATGAAGATATTTTGCGCAAGTTGAACGTTGTGGATCCCACGATTCAACTTGAGGGGGAGTGTTAGAAAGTAGCCGGAAAACAGCCGTATAGAAGATTTGGTGTATCTTGACTTTAGTAGAGAATATTGACTAAATAGATATCTTAGTAGAAATAGAAGATTTTGTATCACTATAAATAGCAACAATTGTACTCATACTAAAAAGGAAGAAAATATTTTTGAATGATCATTGTTCAATTCTTCAGTGCCTAAGGAAAAGAAAAATAACATATATACACCGCAGTAAAAAAATGAATCAACTCAAGATTACAACATATATACCTCTGCGCTGAATGCATACACACACATGCAACGTAATACCCCATCTCAAGTTGGCAGTGTGGATTACAAACATCCAACTTGGATAACAAAAAATGAAACTAAGCCTTATCCAATGCTTTTGTAGAAATATTGGCTAACTGGGATGAGGACGAAACAAACAAACAAAGATTAGTGCCACGTAGAATATCATCGCACACAAAATAACAATCAACCTTGATACTCTTCGTGACTTCATGAAAAACCAGATTATGAGGAAGATGAATGGCAGACTGCTAAAAAAAATAAACGGGAGATGTAAGAGAAATGCCCATAAAGGATAGTAACTTGCGAAGCCAGTTCAACTCGCAAGTGGTATAAGCAAGAGTACGGTATACATGAGAAACCATAACTTGCATCTTCTTGTTCTTCCAAGAAATAGGAGATAAACCCGCATTAAGAATTAAGGTCTCGAGGAACGTCGAGTGATAGACCAACTCACCTAATCTACATCACAATAAGCAAATAATTGTATAAAGGAGGAAGATTTAAAACCTTGGCTCAAACTACATTTCAAATATCCAACCACATGCAAAGTAGCATGCCAATGATAAACCTTAGGCTTCTGTATAAATTGGGAGAGAACATGAACACAGTAGGTCAACTCAGGATGAGTTACTGTCAAATAAATCAACCTCCTGACAAGACGACGATAAGCCATGGGGTTAGAAAACAAGGCACTGGTGGAACGAGCAAGTTGATGGTTTTGCTCAATAGGAGGAGGAGAGGGTTTGGACTTGGATATACCGCAATCGAACAGGAGATCAAACGTGTGCTTATGTTGTGGCAAGAAATTGCCTACAGAGCTACGTGCAATCTCAAGACCCAAGAAATATTTGAGAACAGCTAAATATTCATGTGGAAGCAAGTCCTCAGATAGTTCTTGAATGCATCATCTGCATCCAAATTGTTGCCAGCAGTAATCAAATCATTAATGTGCAACCAATCATCTCAATATTAGATGAACAAACTAAAAGAAAAAATAATTTTAGTGAGACTGGCCAAAAACACGAGAATGTAGATCTCCATAAAGTTTAGCAAACTAGCAACAAGGAGCATTCTTCAAACCATAAAAAGATTTATAAAGGCAACAAACTTTACAAGAAGGCTGAAACTCAAAGACAGGAGGCACTTTCATATACACCTCTTTATTGAGGTCACCATGCAAGAAAGCGTTCCATATGTGTTACGTACGGATGTTTCAAAAAAAAGTAATAATAAAAGAATGAGTAATTGAAATAAAAAAAAATGCTAGAAATGTGATGGGGTTGAGTCAACCCCCATTATCCAAGTCCCACAAATCATGCCCAACAACCTCTCCCACTCCCCTCAGTAACGGTTCCTTCCTCTTTAAAAAAAATGTCTAGCAAATTCTCTCACCCAAAAGCATACCTACCGAAACCTGCAACAAAAAAAAAGAGTTTCCTTCCATACCAACCTCTGCAGCCACAGTGAATAGAAGAAGAAAGAGAAAGTTTGTTCGATTCAACCAATTCCAATTCAAGTATACGGTATAATGTAAACTCATTGTGTAAGTAATCTTACTATACTTGCAATGCTTTTGCAAAATATCAACATTAAATCATACATAAGTATTATTGTTTTTATAGATTGTTCTATCTATACATGTATTCATAGAGGCTAGGCTGATTTTACGTGCATGTGTGCAAGATGAATATTTCCTTGAGTGTATGACCGAAACTTTGAAGGCAAGGGCCCTTACGTAGGTAAAGAATGTATATGCATAATTGATAACTGGGGAAGTATTTTTATGTGAAATCATTAGATGTGTATAGATTATGGATATATATGTAAAATTTCCTTGGAATTGTCTCTGGCCGAATGTTTTTGAAATTTTAGGGAGGGTTTGGAATTTCGGCCAGTAGGGTGTTAAGGTTGGTATGACTGAATTTGCTAAAGGTTAGAAGTATTTTATGTAATGTGCATTAAAGGGGATTTCGGCCCCATCCACTGATGTGGTAATATGAAATTTCAAAAGATATATAAAAATTAAAGAAATTGTACGTTGGTGTATATATTTGGAAACTATAAATTAATACATATTCTAATTTTTGTTTGTTCTCGTATGCAATATATATCCATAATTTAACAAACTGTTTTGAATTAAGTAGTTTATATCATTTGACTCTTCATTCATTTGGAAGTATATGTATATTATATTAATTTTGGAATTGTGAATAAATATTCTGGTCGGCATGTGAATAAATATTTTGATGGGTATGTGTCCGGCCGAAAGTGTATTGCATAAGAAATGGTATTTTAAAGTGAGTATAATTATACGAGTGTGTGTAAATGGGCGTGGACAATATATGTTGGTTTATGGATAAAATTGTATATGTATTTATAGTATTTTCGGACGAAGATTATATTTAATTACATAAAGTGCTTTTGGAATGAATTGTGTAGTTATTATATTATTTTTATATATAAAATGGTCGGATAATTGTAATGAAAGAATAAAAGTAATTCAAACGAGAAAGAAATTTTTGGTGTAAAAGTGAAGTGGAAGAGACAAATTAATAAATGAATAATTAACTCACAGGGTCAAATTTTGAAGATTCCAGATGATAAGATGGACATGTAGAAGCAGAGACATTTGTGGTAACCTTCTTCAAGTTCGAGTATAGAATAAAAAAAAAGCTAAGTGACCAGCAAGAGGTAAGTGGTCTATCTATGCTCGTTATATTGTCATGCATCAGAGGTAAATAGTCTATTTGTGCTCCTCATGTTGTCATGCATCAGATGTAAGTGGTCTATTTATGTTCGTTATGTTTATCATGCATCGGTGTGTTATTGTTGCATATCTGTAATTGAATTTCCTCTATATGTGAATCGTGTGCATATGTGGTATATGTATCTACATGTGAACTGTGTGTATGTATGAGTGTGGATACACCAGATTAAAGGAGGATGAGAAGAACAGAAAGGAGAATGAAAATGAAAGTGAGATGAAAGAAAAGAGAGTCGGGCCAGGCAGGCCGTCGAGCCGGGCCGAATGGCCAACGGGCCGGTTGCGGTGGCAGGCCTCGGCCCAGAACATGATATAAATGTTACTTAATTAATAGTAATAATTATAGGAAAATATAAATAAATATCAGAAAAGTTAGAGATAAATTCCAGAAATAATTGAACGTAGATTTGAGTGCCGGAGGATGGTGAGGATGGGCCAGGGGCCTCAGACGATTGTGTTGTTTGCATTCATGGCACGTGCATTGCATGATGGCGGGTCGTGACGTACGGGTCACGGGCGCTCAGGATGGTGTACGGTGGCGGGGCCACGACACTCAGGATGGTGTGCGGTGGCGCGGCCACGCACACTCAGTATGGTGACTGTGGGGCGTACGACCTACAGCCACTCAGTTAGGACCCGGGTTCATACATTGCATGGTGGAGATATCGGCATTCCGTGTGACATGACTTCGTTGCGTGTGACATGCATAATAGGACATGCATCATGAAGTTGGGCATTATTATGTGGAGTGACTTACTTTCTACGGCTTATCTACTTCGTTGGTATATATTGTCTTTTTCTTTGTTTATGTGATTATTGTTTGTTGTGTATGTTATACTTGAGAAGAGAATGCATCACGGTAAGGTAGATTGGGCTGATGAGTTATTTATTTTGTATTTATTTTCGAAGTCATAACTGTTAAAGATAATCGAGTGAAATTATTGTGGACTAAGGACATGTATGTTAACTGTAAATGTTATTTGTATTTGCTTCTGCATGTATGATTCCTATAACAAGTATAAGTAGGTTGCTTACTGAGCCCGTTGATTTTGGCTCACACCACAACTCACCAGTTTTGCAGGCATGAGAAATTAGGGTATGCTTACACAGGAGTTGGTATACCGTGGAAGATCGAGACGAGAGGTTTCGAAACTAAGGATATTCAGAAAAGACTTTCGAGAATTGGATGAGACAGTTACTTCGATATTCGAGGTTATGTATTTTCGAGATTAGTGTTTACATACATTTGACTATTGTATTGATTAGAAATTCTTAGACATTGTATTAATGATGATGATCATCTTATCGAGGATTTTAGCAATGACTTCTGCTGACATCAATTTGCGTTATTATGATGACGTGTAGTTGATTTGTATCGACGCCTTGTATTCTCCTTAGTGAGATACGGCGGGTGCACTGTTCTCGATGCTAGGGCTCGGGAGCAGGGCGCTACAGTTGGTATCAGAGCATGGCTCTAGATCCACGGCAGAAACGTAGATTTAGGCATGATCTTAGAAGCTAAGATTACGATTTTACCCCTAAGTCATTATTCAGGTTTAGGTGTTTTGATAGTAAGTACTGACTTAGAGATAAGCCTTGACACTAGACTTAAGTGATGATATTGCTCATAAGTCACGATCGTAGACATAAGTGACGATTTTGGATTTATAGTTGATCTTGGACATAATCGATGCTTATATTCTAAGCATAATCTTAGGATTAAGAAACGACTTTAGACTTAAGAGATGATCGGTTGAGGGTTACACATACGTAGGACGATGTTATGTCCATAAGATTTTGGCTAAGTTTTGATTATGACATTTGCACATCCCCTTGACCGTGATCTTAGTAATCATAATTAAATAATATGCAGTTAATTAATATAACATTAACCAGGATGCCCGCCGGTTGATGCATGCCATTAGATAGATGCGGTGGTTACTAGGGCCGCCTCCCCGCAGCCGCAAATGGTAATTTTGTATGATGTATTTAATGATCATGATGACGACCTGGAGTCGCTTCTTGCGTCCAAACAGCATGACGAAAATAATAGGCTGCAAAATTCTTATATTTATAGGCTAATGAAATTAAAAAAAAATTCGTTTATTGTATGAAACCCATTATATACTGCCAACCATTGTGATTTTAATACCTGTGATTTTATTTTATTGATTGTACGTAACGGGGCCCAATAATTTTCATCAATAAATGGAAAAATAAAATATGTGCCATAGCACGGGACCCGGCACCATGTAGCATTTCATGCCTATATTTTGACATTAGTGCCGAAACATGAATAGGCCTAAGCTGGGATCGTAGCTATTAAGAAATGACTTATATTAGAACGATAGAAGCTAAGAAAGGATTTGTTAGCATTATGATCGGTAGAGTTTAGTAAAGAATATCGTACAAAAGGGTTATAGTTATGACTAAGATGTTGAATTTTATGGTTATCAAGATAGGCTGAAGATAATAATCCTATTAGAGATATTGATTGATAAGAGAGCATTACTATAATAAGTATAGTGGAATGATAAATTATTACAAATATGGGTTAAGTGTTGATTTCTAGAAACACGTAAGTACTGATTTATCGAGTAGGCTTGAATTTAAATTGAGCAAGCATGAATAGGTAGTGGCTGCTCTTCAGGTGAGATATAACTAACTTAAAATTAGTGGTTGAAATAACCAAGTAAAGAAGTAAGGGGATCAGCATGGCTCGCAGAAGCATGGCAGAAGCATGGCGCATTAGATTACCTGAAGCCGAACAATAATTAGTGTGACATGCTAGGATTGGACAATTTAAGTTAAAAATTTTATCATGAGTAAATGAATGTTAGACCTATGCGGAACTGTACACATGAAATCTTTATTTGAAAATAAGGATGAATTATAGAAAGTATACGAAGTATTGGACTATTATTTCTCAAGTAGTTAAATAGCTTCATATACACATGTACCATTCGGCACCCCTATTTTTTTTATATAAAAAGAATAATACTTCAAAGATTTTGTGCCTAAGTGTTTCTTTTGGTCTATTGATTGTACAAGGCTACTTCTTTTCCCGTGTATGCGCATTGACATAATAAAGGTTCATTAATTTATTTGACAACCTCGAACGAAAAAAAAATCTTTTAAAATGTTGGCGTTCTCCAAGAATGATATGCTCATATATATCTTATATAGTATTTCAAATTTTTGTTTGTTACAACTATTTTGTCGGAATTAATTTTTTTGTCGACTATCGATATTGCAAGCGTCTCATCCATTAAGAGTTTTTAAAGTTATTTACACTTTTTGTTCTAAACTCACTTTATTATTATTATTATTATTATTATTATTATTATTATTATTATTATTATTATTATTATTATTATTATTATTATTATTATTATTATTATTATTATTATTATTATTATTATTATTATTATTATTATTATTATTATTTTTGAAAAAGAAAGATACCGTATTCAAATCGTTTTAAGAGACCTCTCACTTGTTGAGTTTCAAATTGTTTTAGTGTGATGTTATCGTAATATTTTGGCAAGTGAGTTATATCAATATTGTTTTATAATAGGTCACTCAGGACACCGCTTTGTGAAAATAAATGTATAATCTTTTGTTCTCGTGTTTACGAAAACAGAAAAGAAGGACACATTTTCAAATAATTAGAACTACATGAACTTTTTTTTTCCTGTTTGCAACTTAATGAAAAAAAACAGGTTGATACACATATTTTGTATACTAGGCCATGATGACATCTCCGAAGAAGTAAGGGTATAATCATAGGGTTAGTTTGTAAGTATATAAGAATTGATTTCGAGGACTTGATTCCGTGTTAAGGAAAAATAATGGTTGGCCTATTGGAGGATTTAAAAGACATTTGAGATTAGTTTTCTACCTAGGTAATTGATAATATATGATTAGTTTTAAGAATTTGAAATTGTAGATTACAATTGTATAAGTTGAATGATACACGTTAAGTGGCGCGAGCGGAGTTTGAAGGCTTAACGACCTAAAAGTGAGATTGATACAACGACAATCGTGACATATAGTAGGCAAATGGATTAATAGAACCGCACTAAGTTATTGATCATATAAAACGCAAGTTTCGAGGACGAAACTTTTTGTAATGGGGGTAGATTGTCACGTACGGATGTTTCAAAAAAAAAGTAATAATAAAAGAATGAGTAATTGAAATAAAAAAAACTGCTAGAAATGTGATGGAGTTGAGTCAACCCCCATTATCCAAGTCCCATAAATTATGCCCAACAACCTCTCCCACTCCCCTCAGTAACGGTTCCTTCCTCTTTAAAAAAATGTCTAGCGAATTCTCTCAACCAAAAGTATACCTGCCGAAACCTGCAACAAAAAAAAAAGAGTTTCCTTCCATACCAACCTCTGCAGCCACAGTGAATAGAAGAAGAAAGAGAAAGTTTGTTCGATTCAACCAATTCCAATTCAAGTATACGGTATAATGTAAACTCATTGTGTAAGTAATCTTACTATGCTTGCAATGCTTTTGCAAAATATCAACATTAAATCATACATAAGTATTATTGTTTTTATAGATTGTTCTATCTATACATGTATTCATGGAGGCTAGGCTGATTTTACATGCATGTGTGCAAGATGAATATTTCCTTGAGTGTATGGCCGAAACTTTGAAGGCCAGGGCCCTTACGTAGGTAAAGAATGTATATGCATAATTGATAACTGGGGAAGTATTTTTATGTGAAATCATTAGATGTGTATAGATTATGGATACATATGTAAAATTTCCTTGGAATTTTCTCTAGCCGAATGTTTTTGAAATTTTAGGGAGGGTTTGGAATTTCGGCCAGTAGGGTGTTAAGGTTGGTATGACTGAATTTGCTAAAGGTTAGAAGTATTTTATGTAATGTGCATTAAAGGGGATTTCGGCCCCATCCACTGATGTGGTACTATGAAATTTCAAAAGATATATAAAAATTAAAGAAATTGTACGTTGCTGTATATATTTGGAAACTATAAATTAATACATATTCTGATTTTTGTTTGTTCTCGTATGCAATATATATCCATAATTTAACAAACTGTTTTGAATTAAGTAGTTTATATCATTTGACTCTTCATTGATTTGGAAGTATATGTATATTATATTAATTTTGGAATTGTGAATAAATATTCTGGTGGGCATGTGAATAAATATTTTGATGGGTATGTGTTCGGCCGAAAGTGTATTGCATAAGAAATGGTATTTTAAAGTGAGTATAATTATACGAGTGTGTGTAAATGGGCGTGGACAGTATATGTTGATTTATGGATAAAATTGTATATGTATTTATAGTATTTTCGGACGAAGATTATATTTAATTACATAAAGTGCATTTGGAATGAATTGTGTAGTTATTATGTTATTTTTATATATAAAATGGTCGGATAATTGTAATGAAAGAATAAAAGTAATTCAAACGAGAAAGAAATTTTTGGTGTAAAAGTGAAGTGGAAGAGACAAATTAATAAATGAATAATTAACTCACAGGGTCAAATTTTGAAGATTCCAGATGATAAGATGGACATGTAGAAGCAGAGACATTTGTGGTAACCTTCTTCAAGTTCGAGTATAGAATAAAAAAAAAGCTAAGTGACCAGCAAGAGGTAAGTGGTCTATCTATGCTCGTTATATTGTCATGCATCAGAGGTAAATAGTCTATTTGTGCTCCTCATGTTGTCATGCATCAGATGTAAGTGGTCTATTTATGTTCGTTATGTTTATCATGCATCGGTGTGTTATTGTTGCATATCTGTAATTGAATTTCCTCTATATGTGAATCGTGTGCATATGTGGTATATGTATCTACATGTGAACTGTGTGTATGTATGAGTGTGGATACACCAGATTAAAGGAGGATGAGAAGAACAGAAAGGAGAATGAAAATGAAAGTGAGATGAAAGAAAAGAGAGTCGGGCCAGGCAGGCCGTCGAGCCGGGCCGAATGGCCAACGGGCCGGTTGCGGTGGCAGGCCTCGGCCCAGAACATGATATAAATGTTACTTAATTAATAGTAATAATTATAGGAAAATATAAATAAATATCAGAAAAGTTAGAGATAAATTCCAGAAATAATTGAACGTAGATTTGAGTGCCGGAGGATGGTGAGGATGGGCCAGGGGCCTCAGACGATTGTGTTGTTTGCATTCATGGCACGTGCATTGCATGATGGCGGGTCGTGACATACGGGTCACGGGAGCTCAGGATGGTGTACGGTGGCGGGGCCACAACACTCAGGATGGTGTGCGGTGGCGCGGCCACGCACACTCAGTATGGTGACTGTGGGGTGTACGACCTACAGCCACTCAGTTAGGACCCGGGTTCATGCATTGCATGGTGGAGATATCGGCATTCCGTGTGACATGACTTCGTTGCGTGTGACATGCATAATAGGACATGCATCATGAAGTTGCGCATTATTATGTGGAGTGACTTACTTTCTGCGGCTTATCTACTTCGTTGGTATATATTGTCTTTTTCTTTGTTTATGTGATTATTGTTTGTTGTGTATGTTATACTTGAGAAGAGCATGCATCACGGTAAGGTAGATTGGGCTGATGAGTTATTTATTTTGTATTTATTTTCGAAGTCATAACTGTTAAAGATAATCGAGTGAAATTATTGTGGACTAAGGACATGTATGTTAACTGTAAATGTTATTTGTATTTGCTTCTGCATGTATGATTCCTATAACAAGTATAAGTAGGTTGCTTACTGAGGCAGTTGATTTTGGCTCACACCACCACTCACCAGTTTTGCAGGCATTTGAAATTAGGGTATGCTTACACAGGAGTTGGTATACTGTGGAAGATCGAGACGAGAGGTTTCGAAACTAAGGATATTCAGAAAAGACTTTCGAGAATTGGATGAGACAGTTACTTCGATATTCGAGGTTATGTATTTTCGAGATTAGTGTTTACATACATTTGACTATTGTATTGATTAGAAATTCTTAGACATTGTATTAATGATGATGATCATCTTATCGAGGATTTTAGCAATGACTTCCGCTGACATCAATTTGCGTTATTATGATGACGTGTAGTTGATTTGTATTGATGCCTTGTATTCTCCTTAGTGAGATACGGCGGGTGCACTGTTCTCGATGCTAGGGCTCGGGAGCGGGGCGCTACAATATGTCCAAGTGAAATAAAGCATGTTGTTTAACATCACCAATGGCTAAGAAAGTACATATTGAAACCATCCATGAGGGCAAATATCTCATTGTAATCCACAGCCTCAACATGACGATTCCCATCAATAACTAAACGGGCTTCATACCGCTCAACGCTGCCATCAGCCATGTATTTAATTTTTTAAATCCATTGAGAACCAATAGCACGCTTACCATCAAGTGACCTTGTATCACTATCATTAAGGGTTTTAATACGTAAAAAAAGATTTGTACAAAGACGATTTGGCAACTCAAATCTTTGCTTTCTCTATTTGATCACTAGGTCAATTTATAGCAAATACAAGGGAGCAATTTATGCTAATCTATTGCTAAAGAGATCAATACAAGACCAATACAAATCCTATCACATCTCTATATTTAGGTACAGGGTAAACTCAATGAATAGGATATATTTGATTAGACTAGATATCTACAATCATATCCAGTCATCTGTAAACATTGCTTTAGATCTGCCGAGCTGAGCTCGACAGATAGGTTAGGTTGGCCAATAAGTGAGTCCAGATCATCAACAGCGTAGTCAGCGAACTGCCGAGCTGAGTTTCGATAGTCAGGTCAGGTCGACAGGCCAGCCATCAGGTAGAAACACTAACGCCCCCTCAAGTTGGTGCGTGAAGGTCGGCAATGCCCAACTTGGACAACAGAAGACGAAAATCACGAGTACCAAGAGACTTGGTAAGAATAGCTGCAAGCTGATATGTAATGGAAACATTAAGAGGGCAGATTTGTCCATCTGAGATTGCATCCCGGAGGAAATGACATTCAACCTCGATGTGTTTAGTGCGTTTATGAGCGATGGGATTATGGTATAGAGAGTAACATGAGCTGAATGAGGAATGCCGAGAAAACGAAGAGGACCAAGCAGCCACTTTAGCTTGCAAATAGTGTAGGTCATGGCACGATATTCTGACTCGGGAGAAGAACAAGAAACAGTGTGTTGCTTTTTAATCTTCCATGAGATAGGTGCTGTTCCAAGTTGAACGAAGTAGGATGAAAGGGAGTGTCGAGTAATTGGACAACTCGTCCAATCCGAATCACAATAAGCAGTTAATTGGTGTTCATTAGTGGACGGAAGAGAAGACCTTGGCCTAGGTTGCCTTTTAGATACCAGTCAACGCATAGAGCAGCCTACCATTGGTCAAGCCGAGGTGATTGCATAAATTAGGGCGAGTGTGTGAACAACATAAGAGAGCTCAGGTCGGGTGACAGATAAATAAATCGACCAACAAGACATAAATAGGACAGGGGGTCTTCCAGAAGAGAGCTAGTGGATTGAGCCAGTTGATGTTGCTGTTCCAAGGGTATGAAGGCCGGCTTTGAAGCAAGCAATCCACAATCTGCAATTATATCTAGGGCATACTTACGCTGGGACATAAATATACCTGCACTGCCGCGGGCGACCTCAAGTCTGAGAAAATATTTTAGAGGACCAAGGTCCTTCATATGAAACTAGGTACTTAGATAGGTTTTAGCAGTCTCCATTGCTTGAGAGTCATTGCCTGTACCTATGAGGTCATCAACATAGATCAAAATATAAAGATGAATATGAGCACGAGCATAACGGAACAAAGAATAATCCAAATAGGACTGAACAAAACCACAAGAGCGCAAAACGGAAGAAAACTTGGCAAACCAAAACCGAGGTGCTTGCTTAAGACTATATAATGAATTACACAGGTGACAGACGGTGTGAGGCAAGGTTGATGTGAATCCATAAGGTAGTTTTATATAAACTTCTTCATCATGATCACCATGAAGAAAGGAATTTCGCACGTCCATCTGGCATGTGAAAAACTACTGAGCAGCCACAAGAGCCAACAGTATGCGAACCGTGACCATCTTAGCAATGGGGACAAAATTTTTAGTGTAGTCAGGTCCCTCGATCTGACGGTTGCTGTGCACAACCAGCCTAGCTTTTTAGCGTTCAATACTCCCATCCGAATGGTGTTTGATCTTGTACACCCATTTACAGCCGGCATCATGTTTCCAAGAAGGTAGCTCCTCTAAAGTCCATGCTTGATTGTCCTCAAGAGCTTGCAGCTCTTCGCGCATGGCTGCGCACCAGTGAGGATCCCTTGCTACTTGTGAGTAAGACTCTGGTTCTGTGCTCGAGGTTATAACCACAAGGAAGGTGTGATGGGCAACATAAAATCGATGGTTACTAAAAAAATTAGTGAGAAAGTAGGGAGTACCTGAGGAAATAATCGTTGTAGGTGATCTGAGCGAAAGGCTGGACTAAATAGCATTCAAGTTGTAATCCAAAAATCTTGAAGGGAGTTTCTTGATGCGCTGCCCACGTTCAAGCTGAGGTGAAGGAGGCGAGGGAGGAGCTGGAGAGATCAGCTCAGGTGTTAGAGTCTGTTTGGTTAAGCTGAGCTCGGGTGTTCGGGTCTGTCCGGCCGAACTGAGCTGTGGTGATAGGTTTTGTTCGATTGAGGTCAGCTCAGGTGAGGAAGGAGGTGTTTCTGGAAGTCCCAGAGGTGAGTCAATGGGTCGATCGATAGGAGAGTTGTAGGCTAGCAGAGGATCGGAAGAGGATGGTGAGGGAATGGAGGACAGGCTACTGTCAAATGGAAAAGTGGTCTCTGTGAAGATGATGTTCCGGGAAACAAAGAATTCACAAGTGTCCAGATCGTATACAGTCCATCCTTTATTTTTAGAGGAGTATTCGACCATGATACATTTACGACTGCATGGTTGAAATTTGTCACCTTGCCATTGATCATTTTGAATGTAAGACAAGCTGCCGAAAACCCAAAGATGAGTGTAATTAGGAGGTCGGCGGAATAAAACTTCATAAGGTGTCTTGCTGCCGAGTAAGGTAGAGGGAGTGCGATTAATACGATGGACTGTGGTCCAGACGCACTCGCCCCAGAAGGTTGAAGGGAGGTTACCTTGGAAGCGGAGGGCACGTGTCACATTAAAAATGTGCCGATGTTTGCGTTCTGCTTTTTCATTTTGTTGGGGTGTATGTCGAATGGAGGTATGATGTATCACACCTTGGTTAGCAAAGAAAGGTGTTAGTGGTAAGAATTCTATTTTTTTGTCAGTGCGGAAAATCTTAATCTTTTGGCCAAACCGGGTATTAACCATGGTGAAGAACTGCTTCACCAAAGTTGGTACTCGATCTTTAGTTTTTAATAACAGCCCATGAATGGTCATCTACAAAAGTTAAAAGAAGAGGCACCACACGAAATTTTATGTCGATAAAGACCATATACATCACAATGAACCATATGACAACAGTGTTCAGGAATAGTATTACTCAAATCAAATGATTGTCTGGTCTACTTTCGTGACAAAAAGTTGTACAAGTTTCATCAAAAGAAGATACGACAACACGTAATAGACGCAAAACTCGATTAGAAGGGTGTCCCAACCGATTGTGCCATAAGGAGACATCAGAGTGCTTCCCTACTGCATGCATCCAGATAGGATATGCTCTCCTCAAGATGTACAATCCTTCGATCACATCACCCTCTCCAATCTGAGTCCTAGTATTCAGTCAGATATCATGCAACCTTCATTAGTAAATTTAACAACATAATCCTGATTGTGCAGCAACTATGAAACTTATAGAAAATTGCAAGTTAAGTTTGAGACAAAGAACTGTGTCAAGGTCCAGTTCTTCATTCAGCAGAGCTGATCTTTGGTGCTGCACTTACGTCACAGTCCCTTCGGGCATCTGGATATTGCACGGTGGGATTAGGACGCATTTATGTAAAAAATTCAGATTACCCGTCATATGATGAGAAGCTCTTGAATCAATAATCGAAAAAGAGTCAATAGGCTTACCACTCAGACGTTCTGGAGCTGTTTGCTTACGTGCACTAAGAGCTCGGAGGAGTGAGCTCAGCTCGGGTACGGAGAGGTTGGCCAACATCTGCGCAACCCCATATGCATCATCCGGGGTGGAAGAAACCTTTGATGGGGTAGTTGCCATATGAGCAGCGCCCCATGTGACCTTGGGCCGAGAGGATGCCGGATGTGCATGACCTTTAGGGTTTGAGCTGTCCTTTAGGTCGGTAACCCCACCAGACATGATAACTAATGATTTGAAAGCATCCCTTGCATGATGGCGCTTCCTACGATAATGTGTGCACACCACTGCAGGTTTCGAGTTCTTCCTGTCAGCGCATGACTTTTCTGTCAATGTTAGGGCAAAGGCAGGGTATTCACGCTTGTCTTTTGTCAGTGCAGTAGAAACCATATTTTTCTCTTGAACCACCATGTGATAGACCCTGTTCAAGGTAGAAAGAGGTTCCTGGCTGAGAATAGATGAGTGAATTGTTCGGTAAGTGTGGTCTTCAAGTCCCATAAGGAACTGATGAACTCGGCCAGCCTCTTTGCGTCGACTAAGAGTGTGTCGCAGATCACATGCATCCGTTGTAGGAGCACATTGGTATGTCATCATAGTCTTTTAGCTCATTCCAGAGTTTCTTCAATTTGCCATGATAAATCATGATTGGGTCTCTATTTTGTTTGTAATTTGCGAGTGATTTCTTCAAATGCTGCACCCGAGGAGTATTCATAACAGCAAAGTGCTGTTTGATATCATCCCACAAATCCTTAGCGTTTCCTGAGTAAAAAATAGTGGAACGTAGGCTCGGCTCAATTGTGTTTAAAATCCACGCCACGATCATCAAATTGATAGGCTCCCAATCTACCATGTCGGGAGATCCATCATCAGGTTAAGTTATGGTTTCATCGAGGAATCCATATTTTCGTCGGGCGAGCAAGGAGCAGTGAACGGCCCTTGCCCATTCTTCATAATTGGATCCTGTGAGTTCGACAGGGGTGATGAGCAACCCAGGATGATCACCTGAGTGCATATCATAGGGTGATATAATTTTCTTGCGAGAAGATTCGGTTGCCGTGGTTTGAGAGAAAGAGAAGCCGGTTGCCACGGTTGGAGTGGAAAATTTCTGAATGAAGAAGAATATTAGAAATCGAAAACCAGTGATAGTTCTGATACAATGCAAAAAAAATTTGCACAAAGACGATTTGGCCACTCAAATCTTTGCTTTTTCTAT
The DNA here is from genome assembly GCA_036186865.1 of Eustoma russellianum. Taxonomy (NCBI): domain Eukaryota; kingdom Viridiplantae; phylum Streptophyta; class Magnoliopsida; order Gentianales; family Gentianaceae; genus Eustoma; species Eustoma russellianum. The sequence goes on along the minus strand of AP025071.1, from coordinate 26,280,714 downwards.
TTGATCACTGGGTCAATTTATAGTACATACAAGGTAGCAATTTATACTAATCTATTGCTAAAGAGATCAATACAAATCCTATCACATCACTATATTTATGTACATGATAAACTCAATGAATATGATATATTTGATTAGTCTGGATGCCTACGATCATATCCAATCATCCGTAAACAGCGCTTCAGATCTGCCAAGCTGAGCTTGACAATTAGGTGAGGTCGGCCAGCAGGTGAATCCAGATCATCAACAACGTGGTCAGCAGACTGCCGAGCTGAGCTTCGACAGTCATGTCAGGTCGTCAGGTCGGCCATCAGGTAGAAACACTAACATAATATCTTCGTACATAGCAGAACGACATTCTAGATGACTTACAACCTTATAAAAGGAGGTGGGTTCATGCCATGCAGTGACCGCAGCCAGAAAACTACGATGCGCAGTTGAAACATGTGGGATCGGGAGCCCCCTTTAAAGCCAACCGAGTCCTCCAAGAGTACAGCAAGAGCACTTGAAGTATGTCCTACGTTTGATTACAATAAATACAATGAAATACAATATGATATATAATTTGTTGGGATATTTGTTAGGATAAGATCATATCCTAATTTTGATGGTCAAATTTATATGTTTTCGTACAAAAATATGAATCTCGCATATGTAAGGAAACACAATCATTTACACACGGAGAATCAGAGACCAAATAAAGCAAGGCCTAATCACAGGGCCTAATTACACGCAGTCAAATCAAGATAGAATATTGTATTAAGTGTACAATTAGAATAGAATACATGATTGATTTGTTACCATGTATAGAGACTAAATTCATACTATAAAGGTGGGGCATGTACAGTGTACGAAATCATTGAGAAAAATATACAGAAACGTTTTCCATACATCGCTCTTCATTTACACATGGTATCAGAGCGGCTACGATCTCTCAATCAACCCTAACGTGTGAAGGATCCTGCTTGGCTCAGTATCCTCTTCACATCATTGCCAAATAACCCCACGATTGAACACAATTGGCTCAGTGTTCACATCATAGCCAGAAAGGCCTTACCTTTAACTCCAGTATAATACCTGTTCTTATCGGTGTGAAGGGCTCAGAATCAAGCTCTTCATTGCCCCTTACCAATCTCATTCGACCAAAGATCAAGCACTGTCCTCATCCCCTGCACAAAAACACAAACCAAAATGTCACAAACTCCAAGTTCCAGTGAAACTCCAAGTTCCACCAAAACCAGTCAAGAATCAACAGAAAACACGCCAAACTTCCCTGTGCAACCTGACCTTTCAGAACAGTTAGCCCGTTTCTTGCAACAAAGTTTGATGGTTAATCCAACTCCAGCGCCATCTGCAAATTTAACATTAAAAGTCAAACTCAATGGCACAAATTATCCACTCTGGTGCAGATTGATGAAGATAGCTCTTGGTGGCAGGGGGAGGAGCTCCCACATCACAGGGGTCCCTCCACCCCCCCTGCCTATGGACCGAAACTACCCAGCTTGGGAACAAATGGACCAACTGGTGTTCACTTGGCTTATAGACAATATTGATGATAGCCTTGTGAACAATGTCTCAAAATACTCAACTGCCAAGGCCTTGTGGGATGGATTGGCAGTTACATATGGATCTGGAGGAGATCCATTACAGATCTTTGATTTACACAAGAAGTGTTACTCTATCAAACAGGGAACGAACTCGTTGGAGGCCCTATGGAACCAGTTCCAGGGACTCTGGATGACAATCGACTCCATGGACCCAAATCCCATGGAGTCCCCAAAAAACATTGCTACCTACGGACAAAAGGTCCAGGAACAGCGGCTGTATCAACTCCTTCTGGCAGTTGATGACAGTTTTGGAGAGACAAAAAGGGAATTGTTGAAACAAGTTCCCAGACCAACTGTGGAATCAGCTTACAATGAGCTCCGAAGAGCTGAGATACAGAAAGGGGTCTTCGCCCCATCAGAAACACCACCATCATCTGGGGTAGGGCATGGCTTGGCAGCCAAACAAACAGGAGACCGAAGCAAACCCAGAAAGGGACCAAATCATCCACGCTCAGGGATCCCATCACAGCGTGGAGAAGGAAAAAATACAATCGAATGTACCCACTGTAAAAAGAAGGGCCACATCAGAGAAAATTGCTTCAAGCTTAACGGGTTCCCAGATTGGTGGGATGAATACAAGAAAAAGGCCATGGCTTCTGCGGCTCAGGGCACCCGTGAGGAAACCTCAGGCACCCAACCGGAAGAAAACCACCAGAATAGGAAGGAGAAGGGAGGAACTGCGAAGGGACTAGACGGGCCAGACATGGAGGCAGCCGCCATGGCTGCAAGCAGCGGGGCATCAGGTACCAGGGTTAGGGATTTCCCTAACCCTAGCCATTTAAATACTACAAGAAATACCATGTACCCCCCTGTGTTTAATAAAAATGATAGCACAGTCCTGCATTTTTCTGGTGTAATTAATTCTAACCCTGCAGGTTTCGAAATCCCGCCTGGAACCCCTGGACCTTTGGAAAATTATAAATTGACCCCCCCAGATTTACAGGTTTCAATAGCTACCCCAGAAAAATCTGATTTTGCGCCAGAACCCATACAATTCTCAGAAATTCCCAAAACAAACCCCATGGCCCAATGTCTCTCCACTCAAGCTAAGACCCAATGGATATTCGACTGTGGTGCTACCGACACCATGACGTTTGATAAAAATGACATACTCATGCATACCCCACCTACAAAAACCACAGTTGAAACGGCCAATGGTGCGTCCGTACCTGTTATGGGCGGAGGCACTATTTCAATTACACCTACCATGACTCTCAGTAAATGTCTTTACGTAGCCTCTTTATCTACCAAGTTGCTCTCAGTTAGTCAGCTTACCAAGTCATTAGATTGTGTAGTAATGTTGTATCCGAATTTTTGCCTTGTGCAGGACATTCATACGGGGGCGATCATTGGGCGTGGTACTGAACGCCAAGGGCTGTACTTTGTGGATGCTATAGCACAACAGGGACAGTCTAATCTTGCCACCGGAACAGCTGATCGACAGGTGTGGTTGTGGCATCGCCGGTTAGGGCATCCTTCATTTGGTTATCTCCACCGTTTATTTCCTACTTTATTTTCTTCTCAAACCAATACCTTGTCATGTGACACGTGCCTTCGGGCCAAACAAACACGAGCATCTTATATTGCGAATAATACTCGAGTTAATCGAATGTTCTCTTTGGTACACTCTGATGTGTGGGGCCCCTCTCCATATAATACCCCCCTTGGTTTCCGTTACTATGTACTGTTTGTTGATGATTTCTCCCGTATGACTTGGTTATATGTCATCAAAAATAAATCTGAGGTTCACCAGAAATTCGTACATTTTTACAACATGATTCAAACACAATTTGATACTAAGATCCAGATTCTTCGCTCTGATAATGGGGGTGAATATCTTGACGGAACATTTCAGAAATTCTTACTTGACCAGGGTATTATACATCAAACAACTTGTCCCTATACTCCTGAACAAAACGGAGTCGCCGAACGAAAAAATCGTATTATTCTCGAAATGACTCGTGCTATGATGTATGATTCTTGTGTTCCTATGAGTTTTTGGCCCGAGGCCGTGTCCACAGCTACATATCTTATAAACCGATTACCCACCAAAATTCTAAACTACCAAACACCCATTCAAGCTTTGTCGTCCCAACATGATATTCCCTCTATTTGCACCTTACCACCAAAAGTGTTTGGGTGTACTGTGTTTGTTCATACACCCAAACACGCACGCACTAAATTAGACCCTTGTTCTGAAAAATGCGTTTTTGTTGGATATGCTACCACTCAGAAAGGATACCGTTGCTATAACCCTCATACCAAACAGATTCACATCACCATGAATTGTACATTTCTTGAAACCGTTTACTATTACCAGCCCCATTCTCGGCTTCAGGGGGAGACTCCATCTGAAGGAATCCTCGACTGGTTGAGACCACTCCATACCTACTCGACGGTAGATCCAACACGGCAAGTAGATGGCGCCGACTGTGCAGTAGCACCCGAAGTGCCACCTCAAGCGTCAGTACCAACTCATGGTCCCTTACAAGTGAATGAAATGCCTAAGGTAACAATTTCTGACACAAGTACTTCACATTCTAGTCCTACTTCACCACAGTCGAGTCCTAATTTTCAGTTGAGTCCTGACCCTGTTAGTTCCCATACGCCTACTGCAAACAGTTTAAATGAATTATACACACCTGCTTATTCACCCACACCAGAAATACAGACTGATGCTAACATTTCTATTGAGCAGCAGCAGGTAAGGGTATTACCTCCCAGGACAAAGAGAGGGGTACCTCCCAGCCGGTACTCTCCTGAGCAAGCATCAAAAACATCCAGGTATCCGGTGAATACATCAATGACAGGAATATCTGATTTGGCTCAAGGGTTCTTTGTATCACTTTGTACAGAACAGATACCACGAACAGCTGATGAAGCCCAAACCCAACCTGCATGGAAAGAAGCAATGACAACAGAAATGGAAGCCCTTGAAAAAAATCAAACATGGGAAAAATGCATACTTCCGCCCGGAAAGAAACCAGTTGGGTGTCGGTGGGTGTTCACAGTGAAATACAAAGCTGATGGAAGCGTTGAAAGATACAAGGCTCGATTGGTAGCAAAAGGATACACTCAAACCTATGGTGTGGATTATTCAGAAACATTCTCACCTGTGGCTCGCATTGATACAATAAGAGTGTTGTTCTCAGTTGCAGCCAACAGAGAGTGGCCTCTCCATCAGTTTGATGTCAAGAACGCGTTCTTACATGGAGATCTAAAGGAGGAGGTTTATATGGAACCACCACCTGGTTTTTCGTCCAGCTTTGAGACAGGTGAAGTATGCAGGTTAAAAAAGGCATTGTATGGGTTAAAGCAGTCACCACGGGCTTGGTTTGGCAGATTTACGGAGGTTATGAAACAAGACGGATACCGGCAAAGTAACGCAGACCACACGTTGTTTACCAAACGAAGAAACGGTCAGGTAACTTGTTTAATTATTTATGTTGATGATATGATTATAACAGGTAGTGACACAGAAGAAATTGCTCGTCTTCGTAAGCATTTGTTCACCAAATTTGAAATGAAGGACCTTGGAGGGCTAAAGTATTTCTTAGGAATTGAGGTATTAAGGTCAAGAACAGGTATTTTCATATCTCAACGTAAGTACATTCTAGATCTTTTAACTGAAGCAGGAATGTTAGACTGTAAACCCTGTGATACTCCTATGGTAACAAATCCTAAGCTGCAGGTAGTTGACGGAGCCAAGTCTACAGACACAGGACAATATCAGCGCTTGGTTGGAAAGCTGATCTACTTGTCACATACACGACCAGACATAGCGTTTGCAGTCAGCATGGTAAGCCAGTTTATGCACCAGCCCCAGGAACATCATATGGGCGCAGTCAGAAGAATTTTACAGTATCTAAAGCGCACACCAGGGAGGGGCATTGTGTTTCAAAACAATGGACATTTAAGGATTCAAGCATATACAGATGCTGACTGGGCTGGAAACCTGGTAGACCGGAAATCTACATCGGGCTATTTCACACTTGTGGGAGGAAACCTTGTGACTTGGAGAAGCAAAAAGCAGAATGTTGTTGCTCTCTCAAGTGCCGAAGCCAAGTTCCGAGGAATAGTTAAAGGAGTGACTGAGGTACTGTGGCTACAGAAGTTGCTGAAGGACATTGGAGTTCAAATTGAGTTACCAACACCGTTGATGTGTGATAATAAGGCGTCTATCAGTATATCAGAGAATCCTGTACAGCATGATCGAACGAAGCACGTGGAGATTGACCGTCACTTCATCAAAGAAAAGTTAGAAGGAGGGATTATCGAGTTGCCGTTTGTCAGGTCAGAAGATCAGTTAGCAGACATATTGACTAAAGCAGTGAATGGAAGGACATTTGAAGCTGTCTTGTGCAAGTTGAACGTTCTCGACCCCACTATTCAACTTGAGGGGGAGTGTAAGGAAACACAATCATTTACACACGGAGAATCAGGGACCAAATAAAGCAAGGCCTAATCACAGGGCCTAATTACACGCAGTCAAATCAAGATAGAATATTGTATTAAGTGTACAATTAGAATAGAATACATGATTGATTTGTTACCATGTATAGAGACTAAATTCATACTATAAAGGTGGGGCATGTACAGTGTACGAAATCATTGAGAAAAATATACAGAAACGTTTTCCATACATCGCTCTTCATTTACACAGCATAGTTGTTGAGTAAAACAACAAACTCGTGATTTACAATTTCTCTTCTGATCGACAGTCATAATCGTTTTCGATTACTTAATATGCGTACTCTCTCATATGTCCAACTCCCACCTTTCACATTTATTTATCAAACTTATCGGTTTTGAAAGCAAATCTCATCCTTAACTTTCTTTTTCCCTTCACCTAAAAGGGAAAAAAATTCTCACTTGTTCGTTTTCGTTTTCCCAAATTTGAATAATGAATTTTCTGTTATGAATAAATGTCTCACTTTATACGAAGCCAAAATTAATATGGTTAGGATTTGTAGAAACGGTATATAAAATTATATCGTGGCTTGTTCAAATCCCCCCGCCTCCTCTTAAATTACAAATAATGGTTTCTTTTGGAAAATTTTAAAGCTTTGTATTACGATGTCGATCCAGTTACATAGTTGTCATGTCAAACGTCGTTTACACATTTTACAACATACTCCAAACAAATATGTTTGTATACGTTATGATGCCTCGGTGATAGAGCTATACAGTCATAGGTTCTTTATAGTTCAATTATAATAGGGGAAAAAATACAGTGGGAGACGTATATTACTGATCCTATGTAGTAATATCTATGAGTTTGCCCATATACTGACTTATGAAAAGAGTATATCAAACCATAAAGAAACCAGTATGTTGGGATATGAAATGTTTTTGATGATGTGAAAATATATTTTGAAAGAGTTAAAAAGAAAATTCACACTTGAATTTGAAGCAAAACAAAAAAACACAATGTGAGACATCGATCCCTCAGATAGATCGATCGATGTATACATCAGTCACTCAAAGAGAGACATCGATCGATCTATGTTGGAAAGGTTCAAGGTTTCAACCTTACTGTTCAACATCGATCTCTCAAACTGGGGGGCATCAATCGATCGATGTAACATCAGTCTCTAAGAGAGAGAAATCGATCGATCGATATAGTGAAAGTTTAAAGTTGGAACCTCACTGGAAGACATCGATCGATTGATGTCACATCAATATCTCGAGAGAGAGACATCTATTGATCGATGTATAACATGTTTAAAACTGGAACCTCACTAGAGGACATCGATCTCTCAACGCAGACACATTGATCGATCGATGTCATCCAGACTTCAAATTTTTCTGACCGTTGGAATAAAATCCAAGAGAGATTCATGGTGTTTTCTCTTTCCAATCTTGCTCAAATTTCTTGTGGACTTTTCCTTAACATTAATCATGCTTCCTTGACTATTATATCCATGTCTAAGATTCTCTATGGTGGCTTCGGAGGATCAAATCAATCCATAGAGTGGCTGTTGGAATATAAAATGTTTTGATGATGTTAAAAGATGTTTTGAATGGGCTAAAATGGAATTTCACACTTTGAGTTTGAAGCAAAATGAGAAAAATACATTGTGAGACGTCAATCTCTCACACGGATCGATTGACGTATACATCAGCCCCTCAGGAAGGCACATGGATCGATCCATGTGAAGATTGTAGAAGTTTAAAACTTTCGGCCCCACGTCGATCTCTCAATTAGAGGGACGTTGATCGATCGACGTCACATGAGTCTCTCAACAAGAGACGTAGATCGATTGACGTAGGACACTTTCAAAACCTGAAAGCTTCGGCAAGACATCGATCTCTCAATGCAGGAGACATCGATCGATCGATGGACATCAGTCTCTCAAAGGAGAGACATCGGTCGATCGATGTCCTACAGGTTCAAAACTGGAACCTTTTTGGCGGACGTCGATCTCTCAGCACAGGCACATGGATCGATCGACGTCCCCCAGAAGTCAAAATTTTTTGAACGTTGGAACAAAATCCAAGGAAGATTTATGATGTTTTCTCTCTCCAATCTTACTCAAATTTCTTATGGACTTTAACCCAACATACTACATGCTTCCTTGACTATTTTATCCAAATCTAAGATTCTTTAGGGTGGCTATTGAAGATCAAATCACTCCATAGGGTGGCTCAAGACTATTTGGACATTATCTTGACATTTGGATACTTTGTGAAGACTTGGTGGAGCTTCAAAAACGTGGTAAACTTCATCTATAAAAGGAAGAGGCTTGGATGAGGCAATTACACACTTTCACCATCATCAAGCTTCACTATTCATTGTTGTATAGTTCTCTCACATTTGTAAAATTGCTTATAGCTTGTTAAGCTTTTCTTTGCTCTTCATTATTGTATATTGAGAGATAGTGAGTCTAGCACAAGAGGAACCATAAATATTTGATCTCTTGCTTGTGCTTAGACTAGTGAGAAAGTGTGAACCTTATTATTTCCTTCAACCCACTGTGAGAAAGTTCTTGAGGGAACTTTGTTGAAGTTGTGGGGCATCAAGAAGTTGTTCTTGCTAAGAGCTGTAGTTGCTGTAGTTGCACAAGTATGTTTTATGCAATAAGTTGTTGTTGTTGTTGCTTACATTAAGGTGTTAGTGTAAGTGTTGCTGTGGTTGTTCTTATTGTCTCTAATAAGAAGAGTAGTTGTTGAAAATCCACTTTGGCAACAAAGTGGTAGTGCAGTACAATCATTTACGATTCGAACCACTCTATATCCGGTGTATTCATTCATTGCTTCTCACCTCCCATTCTTGCTTTGATTTTGAATTTCTTTTGAGTTGAGCTAAACAAGAAAATTTCACAAAAGTGCTAAACACTCTATTCATCCCCCCTCTAGAGTGTATTTTGGACCTAACAATTGGTATCAGATCCTAACCTTGATTGCTTGGCTAATCTTTGTAAGTAGCAAGGTTAAAGATCATGGCAATGACAACCTCAACCTCTTCATCTCACACTTCATCTCCCAAGCCTACTGCACTGTTTTCAAGATCAAACACTAAAGCACCTATGTTTGATGCCCAAAATTATTCTTTGTGGAAATTTTGAACGATCAATCATTTGAAAGGCTGTGAATTTGACATGTGGAGAGCCGTTGCCAAAGGAATTGAAGTTCCTATGATTACCAACTCAAAAGGAGAATTAATGTTTAAAGATGAGGATGACTACACCGACGAAGAGAAGAAAAAATTCACCATCAATGGCAAAGCATTTGATATTCTCTCAAGTGCTCTTACCGCCACCGAGCTCATAAGACTTCAAGGTCTTGAAACAAATCATGAGGAATTGAATAGGCTTGAAATGATACACGAAGGAACTGAACAAGTGAGAATGGCCAAAAGACTCATGCTCATGAAGAAGTATGAGATATTCGGAATGAAGAGCGATGAGAAGATTGAGGAGTCAATCGATCGATTCACACGAATAGTGAATCAACTCTCCATGGTGGACAAGAAAATTTCAAATGAAGACCTTGTCTTAAAACTCCTCAACTCCATGCCAAGAGAATGGACACCTAAAGTCACCGCCATCACTGAATCAAAGAATCTCAAGACTCTTACCCTTGATGAGTTATCTGGTAATCTTCTTACTCATGAAATTCTTAGTGATGAACAAAATAGGATGAACCCTATCAAGCCCACACAAACATCACACAAAGGATTGGTGGTAGAATCCGATGAATCGGATGAAGAAGTTGCTCTTCTAGTTAGAAAATTTAGAAGAATGGCAACAAGAAATAAAGCTCAAGCAAGAAAGTTTTTCAAGAGACCACCCAAAGAAAAGGAAGCAAGTGAAAACTGCTATAGATGTGGTCAACCCGGTCATTTCATTGTCGATTGCCACGTAAAAGAGCCGCAAAAGCAAGAGAAGAAGGTCTTTCCTCAAAAGAAGAAAGCCCTCAATGCGGAGGTAATCACGTGGGATGATCTCCTTTCCAAATCGGAAGGAGAAGAGAGTGAAGATCAAGGTGTTGGACTCATTGCAATAGCTGAAAATCCAAAAGCTCAACATACTTGTCTCATGGCAATTGAAGATGACCTTGAGGTAAATTCTAATCCTTCTAACTTGCAAGATGAAATAGGAGATTTGCAAGATGATTTTGAAAAACTGAACTTAAAATATAAACATTCGAAGAAAGAGTTCAAGAAGTGCATTTTAGAAAATAAGAACTTGCATGATAAGAATATTTTGATATTTCAAGAGTATGACATCATACTCACCATGCATAAAATAATAGCTCTTAAAAATATAGAAATTAGGAAAGAATGTGAGAAACTAAGGTTAGAGTTACAAAGATTAACAAATGGTAAAAATAATTTAGGCATACTACTTGGAAATCAAAGAATTGGAAATGATAAATCCGGTTTAGGATTTAATTCATCACATTCTTCCATTAAGCCTAAGTCATTAAATAAAAAGGCAAACAAGAGAAAAACACAACATAACTCATCACCTTCTAAACCAAGGCATGTACCCACTTGTTTTCATTATAACAAAGTAGGACATGTGAATAATGAATGTAGAGCTAGATTTGGAAGCATGTATGTTTGGAAGCCTAAAGATCGACAAACTAACCCTAAAGGACCCAACCATCAAAGGGTACCAATGCATAAATCTCTTGGTTTTGTAGGCTCTCAAGATAAATAGAGTAGCCAAAGAAGAATGAATCAAATGGCTTATGGACAGTGGATGTTCAACACACATGACTGGAGACAAAACGTTGTTCACCAAGTTCAAGCTCCAAGATGGTGGAACGGTGCATTTTGGCAATGGGAGAGCCAAAATCCTTGGACATGGAGAAATTGGAAACTCTTCTTTTACTATTAATAATGTACTATATGTAGAAGGGCTTAATTATAACTTGGTAAGTGTTAGCCAACTATGTGATGCTAATTTTCAAGTTGAATTTGTGAAAAGAAAATGCATTGTGAAAAAGAACGATAAGATTGCTTTTGAGGCTATAAGGAAAAATGATGTTTACAAATTTAGCACACATGATTTGATATCACAAAATGTTTCTTGCCTAGTTGCCAAAAATGATTTGACTCAACTATGACATAGACGACTTGGACATATTAGTTTTAAAATTTTCAAAGAGATTTGCAAAAATGAAAAAGTCCAAGGTCTTCCAAAATTGAATTTTGAAAACCATGGCTTATGTGACACTTGTCAAAAGGCAAAGCTTGTTAAAACAAGCTTCAAGCCCAAAAGCGAAATCTCCACTACCAAACCTCTACAATTACTTCATATGGATTTGTATGGGGATATTGGTACAGCAAGTCTAAGTGGAAAACATTACATCTTTGTGGTGGTAGATGACTTCTCTAGGTATGCTAGAGTAATGTTCTTAGCTAAAAAGAATGATGCATGCCAAGAATTTATAAAGCTTTGTAGGAGACTAAAAATCAAAGAGAAGACACAATTAAGGAAATTAGAAGTGATAGAGGTGGTGAGTTTGATGGAGAGTTTCAAGAATTTTGTGTATCCAAAGGGTATGAACACAATTTCTCGGCTCCAAGAACTCCTCAACAAAATGGTGGTGCGGAAAGGAAAAATAGAACACTTCAAGAAATGAGTAGAGCCATGCTAAACGAATTTGAGCTACCCAAATATTTTTGGGCCGAAGCAGTAAACATCGCTTGTCATGTGATAAATAGAGTTTATTTGAGACCATCTCTCAAAAAGACTCCTTATGAGCTTTGGAAAGGTAGAGTACCAAATATTGGTTATTTCACGGTTTTTGGTTTTAAGTGCTTTATACTTAACACCAAAGATAACTTGGATAAACTTGATTTCAAAGCGGATGAAGGAATCTTCATGGGTTATGCTCAAAATAGCAAGGCATTTAGAGTATATAATAAAAGGATCATGAAAGTTGAAGAATCAATTCATGTCAAGTTTAGTGAACTCATTGAGGATGAACCGAACACAAATGATGATGATGATGAAATAATTGAAGTAAGTCATATAGAGAAATTTGAGAATCCAAAAGGTAATATTGTTATTGACCTTAGAATTGATCCTCTTGAACCTAAGGTTGAAAATGAAGAAGTAGGAGGAGATACCTCAAATTTACCGGATTCATATAAGTATAGGAAAGATCACCCTAAAGAATTAATAATAGGTGAAACTAGTCAAGGCATAATGACTAGGAGAAAATTTAATAAAAATGCCTTCATTTTACAAGTTGAGCCTAAAAATATAAAGGAGGCTATAAATGATGAAGATTGGCTATTAGCCATGCAAGAGGAAGTAAATCAATTTGAAAGGGGTGATGTTTGGGAATTAGTAGCTAAACCTAGTGATCATCCCGTAATTGGCACTAAATGGATATTTAGAAACAAAATAGATGATAAAGGAAACATCACTAGAAACAAGGCTAGGTTAGTAGCTCAAGGATATAGGCAAGAGGAAGGCATAGACTTTGATGAGACCTTTGCTCCCGTAGCTAGGTTAGAAGCTATTAGGATGCTATTAGCATATGCATGCTATAAGGATTTCAAACTATATCAAATGGATGTGAAATCCGCATTCGTGAATGGAATAATTCAAGAAGAGTTGTATGTAGCTCACCACCAGGGTTTGAAAATCATGATTATCCAAATCATGTATTTAAACTCAAAAAGGCCCTTTATGGACTTAAACAAGCTCCCAGGGCATGGTATGAAAGATTAAGTAACTTCTTACTTGAGAACGAGTTTTCAAGAGGAAAAGTCGACACTACTCTTTTTATTAAAGAACAAGGAAACCATCAATTGCTTGTTCAAATTTATGTGTATGATATTATATTTGGTGCTACTAGTGATTCTCTTTATGAGCATTTTGCTAAATTAATCGAAGGAGAATTTGAAATGAGCATGATGGTTGAACTCAACTACTTTCTTGGTCTTCAAATCAAGCAAACTCAAGATGGAGTGTACATATCTCAAACAAAGTATACAAAGGATTTGATCAAGAAGTACAAGTTTGAGGATGGAAGAAGTGTGAGCACTCCAATGAGCACAAGTACAAAGCTTGACAAAGACGAAAAAGGAAAGCCGGTTGAGGTAACTAAGTATAGGGGTATGATTGGTAGTTTACTTTATTTGACCGCTAGTAGACCGGATATTTTGCATGCTGTGTGTTTATGTGCTAGATTTCAAAGTAAGTCTAAGGAATCGCATCTAGTTGCCATTAAACGTATCTTTAGGTATTTGAAAGGAACTTTGAACTTTGGGTTGTTTTATCCCAAAAATGGGTGTTTTGATTTAAGAGGGTATAGTGATTCCAATTATGCCAGAAATCTTGTTGATAGAAAAAGCACCTCCGGGACGTGCCAATTCCTTGGAGATTGCTTAGTTTCTTGGTTTTCCAAGAAACAAAATAGTGTGTCACTTTCAACGGCGGAATTAGAATATGTATCTGCCGCTTTGTGTTGTGCACAATTACTTTGGATGATTAACACCTTAAATGATTACAATGTTAAGTTTGATAAAGTTCCAATCTTATGTGACAACACTTCAGCCATAAGTATATCACAAAATCCGGTTCACCATAGTAGGACAAAACATATTGAAGTGAGGCATCACTTCATAAGGGATTGCATTCAAAAGGGATTGGTATGTGTTGAATTTGTTCCAACCAGTGACCAACTAGCAGATATAGTCACCAAATCCCTTCCTACTGAGACATTCGAGTCTATTAGAACAATATTAGGGATGATAAACAATGTTTAGAGGGATAAAATTGAAAATTTCAAAAATTAGTATACATGGATCGATCCATGTATTACAAGGTGAGATCCATGTATATTGATCTCTGACGTCGATCGATCGATGTACATCGATCTCTGACGTCTATCGATCGACGTCATCGATTTCTGCACTTTTAATTTCAGTCAGAAACGTGTTTTCTTCATTTCTAATTTACACGAATCGATCGAAGCCCCATCCATTCTCAGCGCTCTCTTCTCAAAACTTCACACCATCTCAGATTCTTGCTATCCAACCTGCAATTCACCCTATTTACCCTTGAATCTTGCTCTCCATCATCAAATTTTTCTACCCTTATCTAGAAACTCCTTAATTTCTTGCCCTTATTTCTTCAACCATGTCTTCAAGAAGCAAGAACACCACCAAAAGGCCAAGATCATCTCGGAGTAGAGGAGAAGGGTCAGGCAACCCTTCTCATGGACAAGCTTCTCAACCTAGAAGAAAACAATCAATGGATGAAAGCCAAAGTCAAGTCCTAGCCGAGATTAGAAGTGAGTTAAACTTCTCCAACTTTCATTAGATCAAAACTAGAGAAGCCAAAGATGCTTTGACAGAACCTTACCCACCCGGACATGTAAGGTATATCACTAGACACTCTCAAAAGTTATATGACAAATGGGAAGATGAAGAGAGAGCCACTATCCCACTCAAATTGCTGAGAACCAATGATATTCTAAGCAATAATGAGTTGAGCCCTATCATTGAGTGGTTAGATGTCCAACAATGGAGAAGTATTTGGTTTGAAAAAGAGATGGACAAAATGTCCACTAGGTACACTAGGCTCTTTTATGCAAATCTATGGATTCAATGAATAAATGATCTTCCTTTAGCTTTGCATTCTATTATTGATGAATATCACATTGAATGGGATGTTGGAACAATTTATGAGTTGATTGGTGTATCTAACGAGGGATACTTTGAGTTTAATGTATGGAAGTAGGATACGGCTCGTTGGAGAGTCACTGAGGATGAAGTGAAGACATTCTTAGTCTATCATCTCACTAAAAACACCAATGATATGCTCTTGGTTTATGGTACCCTTCTCGCCATTGTTACCTTTTGTATCAATGGCAAAATCCGCCAAAGGGCCAAGCAACCTAGACTTACCAAATAGCCAACCGTGAAAAGGTGAACTTCAGGGAGCTTTTTATGACAAATGTTATTGAGGCCACCACCAAACAAAACAAATCTTTACCCTATAGTAACCTTATCTGTAGGATGCTTGTGAAGTTGGGTATTAATGTAGACAACACGGATGTTGACATTATCACGCATAAGGATTTCTATGATAAGGTTAGCATACAACAAATACTAAAAGCAAGAAAAGAAGCAATGAAAGGACGAGCACAAGCGGATGAAGCGGAAGAAGACAAAGGTGTTCCGGATGAGGCACCTATTACTGAATCCGATACTCACGAAGCACCTAGTAGCTTAAGCTCAAATATTCCTGAACTTCTGGCTCAAGTCGCTAGCCTTCAATAGGAGGTTGGTGAGCTTCGAAGCAAAGTGACCTTGCACGAGTCAAGGTTTGCCAAGCTGAAAGCTAAGAAGAAGGCGTGCATTCCGGACATTTCATTTTCTTCCGATGAAGACCAGAACTTCCTTTAGCTTGCTTTTTGTTTATCAATGTTTATCATTCTATTTTAGTATTTCTTGGCTAATGTACTTGCTAAACTTAGTTATGTTTCGATATGAAGTAGTATGTTTCTATATTGTCATTGTTTTTGATGCTTTCAAAAAAGGGGAGACAGTTAGTGGTCTTATTGTTTATTGCTTATAAGTTAGTTAGTGACTTAATGGTTATTGCTTATGATCTAAAATGGAAACATGAATAGCCTACTGGATGTTTGATGATTTACATATTAACTTGATGGCTAGTGCAAAAAGGTTATTTGGAAATTGAGTATGCTTGGTTGAGGGGGAGTAATTCATGCATGCTTGTGTTGAGTAATTGATGCACATTTGAGTTAAGAAAGCTTAGAAATTGATGCATGTTTGGTTGAGGGGGAGCTTTTTAGTACATAATTGTAAAAAGGAAGCATTTTGATATATTCATTGGAGTTGTAAAATCATGTTTACATTGGTTATTATGGAAAGTATAAAATGCATATACTAAGGGGGAGACTAAAATTTTTCAAGTTTGAAACATCCAATTATCTAAAATGAAGCAAAAACATCTTTTAAAATCTTGGTTTTTAAATCATCAAAAAGGAGGAGAATGTTGGAATATAAAATGTTTTGATGATGTTAAAAGATGTTTTGAATGGGCTAAAATGGACTTTCACACTTTGAGTTTGAAGCAAATGAGAAAAACACATTGTGAGATGTCAATCTCTCACATGGATCGATTGACGTATACATCAGCCCCTCAGGAAGGCACATGGATCGATCCATGTGAAGATTGTAGAAGTTTAAAACTTTCGGCCCTACGTCGATCTCTCAATTAGAGGGATGTCGATCGATCGACGTCACGTGAGTCTCTCAGCAAGAGACATCGATCGATCGACGTAGGACATATTCAAAACCTGAAAGCTTCGGCAAGACATCGATCTCTCAACGCAGGAGACATCGATCGATCGATAAACATCAGTCTCTCAAAGGAGAGACATCCATCGATCGATGTCCTACAGGTTCAAAACTGGAACCTTTCGGGCGGACGTCGATCTCTCAGCACAGGCACATGGATCGATCGACGTCCCCCAGAATTCAAAATTTTTTGAACGTTGGAACAAAATCCAAGGGAGATCTATGATGTTTTCTCTCTCCAATCTTACTTAAATTTCTTTTGGACTTTAACCCAACATACTACATGCTTCCTTGACTATTTTATCCAAATCTAGGATTCTCTAGGGTGGCTATTGAAGATCAAATCACTCCATAGGGTGGCTCAAGACTATTTGGACACTATCTTGACATTTGGATACCTTGTGAAGACTTGGTGGAGCTTCAAAAATGTGGTGAACTTCATCTATAAAATGAAGAGGCTTAGACGAGACAATTACACACTTTCACCATCATCAAGCTTCACTATTCATTGTTGTATAGTTCTCTCACATTTGTAAAATTGCTTAAAGCTTGTTAAGCTTTTCTTTGCTCTTCATTATTGTATATTGAGAGATAGTGAGTCTAGCACAAGAGGAACCATAAATATTTGATCTCTTGCTTGTGCTTAGACTAGTGAGAAAGTGTGAACCTTATTATTTCCTTCAACCCACTGTGAGAAAGTTCTTGAGGAAACTTTGTTGAAGTTGTGGGGTAGCAAGAAGTTGTTCTTGCTAAGAGCTGTAGTTGCTGTAGCTACACAAGTGTGTTTTGTGCTAGAAGTTGCTATTGTTGTTGCTTACACTAAGGTGTTAGTGTAATTGTTGATGTGGTTGTTCTTATTGTCTCTAATAAGAAGAGTAGTTTTTGAAAATCCACTTTGGCAACAAAGTGGTAGTGGAGTAGAATCATTTACGATTCGAACCACTCTATATCCGGTGTATTCATTCATTGCTTCTCACCTCCCATTCTTGCTTTGATTTTGAATTTCTTTTGAGTTGAGCTAAACAAGAAAATCCCGCAAAAGTGTCAAACACTCTATTCACCCCCCCTCTAGAGTGTGTTTCGGACCTAACAGTGGCTAAATGCTATTTTCAAATTGTCAAGGCTTGAGATTGACTTGAAGACATGAGGTAGGCTCCAAAAACGTGGATTACACCTCTTATAAATAGAAGAAGCTCAGATGAGGCGTTCATAAACTCTCATCCTCTTCAAGCTTCATTCTTCATTATTGTAAATTTCCTCATTTGTGTAAAATTGCTTAAAGCTTGTTAAGCTCTTATTTGTTCTTCATTGTTGTAAACTGAGAGATTGTAAGTCTAGCACAAGAGGAACCATAAATACATGATCTCTTGCTTGTGTTTAGACTAGTGAGAAAGTGCAAACCCTATTACTTCCTAAAACCCATTGTGAGAAAGTTCTATGAGAGTACT
The DNA here is from genome assembly GCA_036186865.1 of Eustoma russellianum. Lineage (NCBI taxonomy): Eukaryota > Viridiplantae > Streptophyta > Magnoliopsida > Gentianales > Gentianaceae > Eustoma > Eustoma russellianum. The sequence goes on along the minus strand of AP025071.1, from coordinate 26,262,862 downwards.
TTGTTGAAGTTGTGAGGTAGCAAGAATTTGTTCTTGTTTAGAACTGAAGTTGTTGTAGTTGCACAAAGTTTTTTTGTGCAAGAAGTTGTTGTTGTGGTTGCTTACACTAAGTTGTTAGTGTAGGTATTGCTGTTATTGTTCTTATTAAGAATAATAAGAAGAGTAGTTGAAAATCCACTTTGGAAACAAAGTGGTAGTGGAGTAGAATCATTTACAATTCAAACCAGTCTATATCGGGTGTACTCATTCATTGTCTTTCATCTCCCATTCTTTAATTTGGTTTTGAATTCCATTTGAGTTGGAGATAGTCAAAAACAAAAAAATTCCGCAAAAGCATCCAACACTCTATTCACCCCCTTTAGAGTGTTTGTCACGGACCTAACACAGTATACATGTGATGAAGAAACTTTGAAATCTTTTATTACGAAAATTTCCATACAAAGTCAAATGTTGTTTTGGACATAATGATATCCTATATGATGGAGCAGTTTTTTTAATTAGAAAAAAAAACATATGACAATACCATTTATATTATTGAATACCCTACAGAAGTCCGAATATCATATACATGGTCAATCTATGCCAATATCAGTTGGAAGACTTTCCTTTGAGAAAATTAGTAAACCTTTTAAGGGCGAAATAAACATAATATGATAATATTCGTGACTCCGTCAATGGTTGATTTCTTTTGACTGGACCTGATATTGGGAAGAAACGGAAATGGATACCAGGTGAATCACAATTTTCTAGTGTGACATTTTATTGATTAGATTGTGTAAATAATGTTGTAAAAGAATTAGATAGCTAATCTCTAAGTGCATGTCATGTGACCTTATCAGTTTTGGTAAATCCGCATGGTATGTAAAGATGACTGACTAAAAAGTTCATATATATATATATATATATATATATATATATATATATATATATATATGTATGTATGTGTATATATATATATATGTATATGTATGTGTATATATGTGTATATATATGTGTGTGTGTATATATGTATATATATATATGTGTATATATATACCTGTATATATATATATATGTATATATAAAGGCCTTCTTGGTACATATTATACATGTGTAAGCTTTTAAGTCCCTAATAGATGCAACCTAGAAATTAAAGAAGGGAAGAATTATTTAAGCTTTGATTATTCGATTACGTATACGATGTTGTAGTTTAGATGATCGCAATACTTGGACTACAGAATCAGTTAAAGGAAAGGCACTGCACAGAGTCCAGCAAAACAGAAAAAAGAGTAAAGAAATAAAAATAAAAAACAAATGTACTAAGAAGTATTTATGTTTAAACATATATGTACTGAGATAAAGCTATGAACTAATAAATCTATGACCTTGGACACACCAACTTATTGTTTGCTTTGACTTATGAAAAAATATGAATTACTCATAAGCAATGTGTTTTTTTTTGTTAAAATGTAAATTGCATTAACCAAGAAAGCATCAAGGAGATGCAACCCATACAATCCAACATGTCAAAATCCGAAAAAACCAACTAGTGGGAAGTCCACCAGCTGTAACCTAGGAACAAGCTTCATAGTAAGCTCAAGGCCCTATGTACATGTGTATGAAGTCTATGTATTACATCCCCAGCAACTAAGTTATTGCCTTCACATAGAGCCTTGTTTCTTGCTTGCCAAACATGGTACGTTGCTGCCGCAATGCTAATCTTGCAAGCTTTGGCCCAAAAGGATTTTGTCCGGAGATGGTACATCCCCCAGGCCAAGATTCTGGGTAAGCAGTTGATGGATTGCGGGAGACGTAGCCAATGCTGCAAAGAGCTCCAAATAATTTTTTTGTGATGACAGCCAAAAAGAGATGCATAACTAATTCATTTGATGGACAAAACATACAGCTACAACTTGAAATGAATGAAAGATTATCTCTAGTGCTCAACTTGTTGGAGACAGCAAGCCATGGGATAAAAGCATGCTTAGGGGGAATGACATTGTCCCAAACCACCCGGTACCAAGGGACTTTCTGACCTTTATACCTGAAAAAATTACAGGCAGCTCCAGGAAGAAGCTTATCTCCAAATATCCACGAGCCAATCAACTGCTAAGCCTCAATAATGCCTCCTGCATTAGCAATGATGAGGTCCCTAACGTCAAGAAGTGTTTTTATCAATGGGAAGTGTAACTGCCGCTTCTCTGTAGTCCAAAGACAAGAATGAAGTTTGTATCTTTCATTGATCCATTTAACCCATAAGAGGTCCTTTTTTAGGTGTAAGTCTCAGAGATTCTTGATAAGCAGTGCTTTATTCCAAGCCTTTAACTGGAGAATTCCCAAACCTCCTTCTTCTTTTGGTAAACAAACTTGCCTCCAAGAGACAAGTGCCCTTTTGTTGGAAGTACCCCTATTGCCCCATAGAAAATGAAGGCAAATTCTGTTTACTTGGTCAAGAATAGAGTTAGGAGCAGGTAATGCGCTAAGCCAAAAGAAATTGATGCCTTGGAGAACTGATTTGATAAGAAGTAATCTCCCAGCGTATGTGAGATTTGCCTTTTTCCATTGATTAACCAGTTGGAGAAGCTTCTTCAGGTAGGAAGAGTAGTGACAAACCTATAGCTTGTGTCTTGCAACTGGAATACCAAGATCCTGAATGGAAGCATGCCACTGGAGAATGTGTTGGCAATCTGCGATCCATTGAATTGAGAACAGTCCCCCGCCATAATTAGCTTAGACTTTGCTTGATTGAGCTTCAGACCAGAGAATGCTTCAAACTCCACCAGCTTCTGTATGATCAAGTTTGCAGAAGTGATGTCTCTAAAAAACAGCATCAAATCATCTGCAAAGGAGAGATGTGTGAGATTCATCTCCTTGCATTTGGGATGGAACCTGAAGCCATGATCTAAACGTAGCTTGTTCAAAGATCTAGATAGGAATTCCATCTCAATGACAAAAAAGAAGGGGGATAATAGGCACCCCTGCCTCAAGCCTTTCTTCCCAGTGAAGAACCCAGATGGGGAGCTATTAATCAATATAGAGAAGGAAGGAGTAAAGATGCAAAGCATGATCCAGTTTGTAAACTTAGGAGGGAAGTTCAACGCATGCAGCATCCTCTCAATAAACTCCCAAATAAGACTATCAAAAGCCTTATGTATGTCAATCTGGAACATACATCTAGGGGAAGCATTTGATTTACCATAATCTCTTAGAAGTTCTTGAACCACGAAGATGTTGTGCATCATTGAGCGCCTTTTGAGAAACCCAGCTTGGGATGGGTCCATGATGTTCTGGAGCACCTTAGCTAGACTTTTAACCAAGATCTTGGATATGGTTTTATAAATAATGTTGCAGCAAGAGATTGGCCTGTAGTCTTGGACCTTTGTAACAGTAGAAGATTTAGAAACCAAGGCAATCTGGGTGTGATTGATCTGCCTGAGAATCTTCCCTTTGCTGAAGAATTCATGGATTGCCTTGAGGAAGTCTTCTCCAACAATGTGCCAAGCCTTGGTAAAAAAAAGATGAGTATCCATCTGGTCCTGGAGCATTATCCTTGGGGATGGAGAAGAGGATGTCTTTTATTTCTTGGTCAAGTATAGGGGCAATCAGAGAGCTAGAAGCATCCTATGAGAGGAGAGGTCCATTGCTAACCATGGAATCCAACGAGGGTGAAACTTGTGTAGCAGTACCAAGTAATAAAGTATATAATGCTATGAACTGGTCCTTTACTTGTGCCATTAAAGTGGAAATGGAATCATCTGCTAGTTGAATTGATGAGATGCTTCGTTTGGCGAAAGCCCTTTTGATCAACGCATGGTAAAACTTTGAGTTTTTATCTAGTGCTTTAGGTAATATCCTTTGGCCATCTGTGAGAAAAATAGTCTTTCAGCATTTAACAAGGCAGCTTAACCTTCTTTAGCATACTGACCCTTGGTCTTAGCTCTGGGTCTGCTTCAGGTTGAGAGCATAAAGCTTGAAGATCATCAAGCTCTTTAATAGCTCTTTCAACACTTGATGAGGTATGAGAGAATGACTTCTTGTTGAGTTCCTTGAGAGGTTTTTTGAGCCTTTTCAGTTTTTTACATAATATATACATTGCTGTGCCTTGAATATCTTCATTCCAAGAGCTCAAAATTTTAGAGAGAAAGTCATCATGGTCAGCCCACATGTTATAGAATTTAAAAGAAAAACACACCTTGTTCTCTAGGAAGAAGCTGGAGGACACAGGGTGCATGGTTTGATAAACACCCCGAATTCTAAAAGTTAGCGGCAACATTAGGAAATGCTTCTAGGAATTGAGCATTTATCATTACTCTATCCAGTCTGGAACGAATATTCCCAGCTTCCCATGTAAATTTACATCTTGTGTAGACCATTTCAAATAAGCCACATTGTAAGAAACAGTTTTGTTGATCCTAAAGCTGGGAGGTAATAGCTGCCCTGCCTCCCTCTCTTTCATCATCACTAAGTATACAATTAAAGTCTCCAAGCACAGCCCAGGGGTGTACAGTTGAGGCAGACTGAATCTCTAAATCATTCCAAAGGGATCTCCTATCCACCACAGAGTTGTAAGCATAGACAAATGTGATGTGTACTTCTCTAGATGAAATCAAGCATTTTACATTGCAAAAGATAGATTGAGCAGTTGAGGAAATAACATTGAGAGATACAAAGGAAGGATTCCATAGGATCAGAATTCTTTTCCTAGAGTGAAGTGAAAAATTTTCAGTATGACTCCAACCTTTGAACAAAGAAAGGAGATGACTAAGCATTCTTGGGTTTATTTTAGTTTCTAAGATGGCAAAAATGTGAAGGTTATGTTTCTGTACAAAATGAAGCAAGCCACGTTGCTTTGTGGGCTTGTTACAGCCCCTGATGTTCCAGCTTCCAATAATCATTGATGGGGGATAGAAGTTGGAAACTGTATCCAAAATCTCTCCCAATGGCATTTCTTTGAGGCCCTTCCTCTTTCTTAGTGTTTCTTGCTTCTTGTTAGTAACCAGGACGAATTCATTCTCCTGGGCCAGCTCCTTAATTCTCTGAACATGGAACTGATCATAAACTGGTGATGTTGGTGGGGTTCCCACATTTTTTCCATTTGGTAGTGGGGGATCAAAGGCTACTAGGAATGTTTCATTGGCAACAGCTGGGATGTGATGGCCAAGATTGTGATCATTTGGAGGGGAACTTTGTGTGTTTCCATCAATCTGGGGTGTTGGTTGCAATTAGGATACCAGGGTCTCAGAAGGCTGTAGGGAGGGAACTGGAGGAACCTTGTTAGCATCCTTCTTAACCAAGTGTTGTTTGCCAATCTGTCCAAGGTTGTCATGGCCAGCAGGTATAGGCTTACCATCTCTAGTGTTTTTAGCATTGTGAACAGAGGAAGAATGTCTCAGTTGCTTGCAGAACTCACAGTGTAAGGGGAGTCTTTCATATTCCACTCGCTGTTTGATGATCCTTCCATTGGAAAGGTGGATATCCAAGGAGTGTAAGAGAGGCTTGCTGAGATCCAATTCAACCATTGCACTTGCATAACTCCAAATCTCCTTTCTGGTGGTTAACAGGTCTGCCATCAAAGGTTTTCCAAGTTGGTGACAAATCTTTGATAAAAATTCCTCTCTCCATAGAGCAACCGGGAGATTGGGGAATTTCACCTAGATTGGCACCTTAGACATCTCTTCAGGGCCAAAGTCGAATACTAGAGGGATTCTCTTAAAGATTAGAATCCTGTCATAAATGAAGAAAGGCCCCTCAGGTAGCACCTTTTCTATGTCCTTGATATTTTCAAATCTAAAGATGATCCAGCCAGAGGGTTGGAATTCAATCTTATGCTTAACTTTCCAATCTTTCGCCAGAGAGAAGACTGCATGTTCACCAGGGAAGCGTCTAGTAAAACATCCAATAAGAATACATTGTAGATCATCATCCATGGTCACTCCATCAACATTCAAGTGTACTGAACCCGATCTATCCACTTCTTATTCCTTTAGCTTCATGCAACTGGCATCCTTCCTATTAGTAGGAAACAAGGAGTTCCAAGATTTAAGTGGGGTTGGGTTCATGCTCGTGGGTTTCTGAAGTTTTGTGATGTTTGGGTCTAGTTGGCTTTCGGATGTAGTATCAAGGTTAGTTGAGGTCTTAGTAGAAGAGACTTTGGGTCTTTGTATTTGAATTTTTTCTGGGATAGAGGAAAGACTGGCATGCAGCTTGGTAGACGTAGACAGCTCATGTCCGCAGCAATTAACATTTTCTCTCACCAGTGTGGCAGCCAAAGAGGGAGGAGTTGTCACCTCAACTGCAGAAGGGTCCGAATCCCCAGGATTCAAATCTGCTGGGTAAATGAGATCTGTTTCTTTCGTCGTACCAGGCTCCATCTCCGGCAACATCTCATCGAAGGACATTAGATCTATAGATAAAGCACCATCTGGTGGTTGGGGGAGCTTCAGATGATCCTCTACTGTAGGCTTCAGGGCTGGATCAGTGGTAATGACCACATACAACGCTTTGATGTTGCATGCAGCCATGGAATCCCCTTCCCCATCAGTGTCACCATGAAAAAAGAAGGATTCACTAGGTGAATCTTCGACTGATTCTTCAGAATGGTCTTTCTTAGAAGCTTTCCCTACTACAAAGAAGTCATTTGCATTTCTTTTGGATCTTGCAGCTTTCTTCTTAACTTGGGATTTACCACGTCCCATTTTGCGTTGGGAAAGAACAGTTCTTAGAGAGAAATGAAGATGTAGGATGAAGATTATGTAGAGAAAAAGGGGTTTGAATGATTTCAAAATATGTGATTTAAATGAATGACGTAAAACGTGCATGACATACACAAACATGTGCATGATATACATGTGTACATGATACATTGCTTATTACTTGCCTTATTTAACTCATATATAATCTTGCCGTACTAACGAGCCATGAAGCGTTAAAGCTTACATCATATGGCAAACATTTGTTGTGTTTATACTATTTTCAGGTGCCACTATTAATGAACTAAACTAGTTCATTAAGTGAAGTACTTGGTTAATTAAACTAAGTAGTTCATTAAAGGAAGCAACATTTGGAAAAGAAACAAAGGCAACAAGGCTAAGGAATGAAAGTCTTCTCCTCCTCCCCTCATTAATATATACACGCCATACACACACATATATATACATATATTTTCAGATTTTTTTTAAAAGGCACATACACATGTATTCCAACGTACTACCGACACGTTATATATTTTACGTACGTACGTTAACGTCACACCATCATACTTAACTCATATTTATAAGTATGTTCAGGTCTTATATCATATGATATAAGACATGGTGATGACAAATTAAATACGACAAGTTAAAAGGTTCTAAACCGAAAATTGTCGTATCGGGCGAATACCGAAACTTCACCAACGTGTCACGTACTTGCCATAAATAGATGGTCATCCCCTACACCTCAAAAATCATCAAAAATTTCGTGCATATGGCAATATTTTCAGCCAAAAATTCTTTCCATGTTGGCACACACAAATCACCCCACATTAAGGCCAAAATGTGAAGATTCCAATTTTAATTTTGACACATGTTAATGGCGCCACTTTAGACCAGCCAAGTGCTGAGATTTAAAGTATATATTATATATATTATGTGTAACATAATATATATAACATGTGCAAAAAGTTGGAATTTAATTAGAGAAACATCGGGTAATTGATAAATATCGAAAATTCGGTTTTCTACGTACATAACACATGTAATATTTTTGGCACATCATATGACACGTATCTAGACATTTTTTACATATGTCATACATCTTAAAGTGTTCTAGAAAATTAAATTAAGGGCTGATTGGAATATAACATGCGTGTATTATTAAATGTACACTATTTTACAAAGTTAGCAAAAATAAATTTCAGCACATGCATATACATCATCCACGCCACCTACAGCTGAGATGGAGCCTATGTGGAGCCTTTTTGGCATATTGATTGGTCAAGAATCAATCATACAATGTTGGTGATTTAAAGAAAGAAGCTACAAAAGGTAAGGTTTCAAACTTTGTCTCATTTAAAACACATGCTGAAAATTTCAGCATGTTGAATTATAGCTGGCCAAATTTTTTGATTAAAAAGCATATAATTGGTGTCTTGAATTATGTGGTTAATTAGAAGAAGAAATGGAAGTAATTTGAATAATTTTCAAAGCCATAAAGTGTGATATCTTGAATATCACACATGCTGAAATTTTTCAGCATGTGTAGAATGTATCTTGGCCGAATTCATGGACATGTGGGTGTCCAAATTTCATTTCCAATTTGATAAGGATATTTGCTATCAATTGATGATTTATTTCCAAAAGAAAAAGCAAAGAAAAATGGAAGTATTTTGAATTAAGGAGCCATGTATCACATGCTAAAATTTCAGCATGCTAAAATTCTCTTAATGGCCGATTTCTTACCTTAGTGTGGAGGAAGTTTGTCTTGCTTAACTTTATGTGACAATCTTGTGGATTATGGAAATTATTTTATGTTGATTTTGGCACATGTTTTGAGTGAAATATTCAGATTTTCCAAGTCATCAAATGATGACAACATTCAACCTACCATGAAGTGCCAAGTAAGTAAAGCTTAAATGATCATCCAATGAGAAGATTCCAAGTAAGCAAGATCATGTCACATTGATGTCTTACATTCTCCCAAGGACTTAGAAGACAATTTTCAAGAGGGGAGTGCACCAAGAGTGGACGGCTACTCAAGCTTAAAAAGGAAGGAGATGAGCAAAAACAAGAACAAGAACAAGAGTTGCAAAATCAAAGATCAAAAGTGTTATAGCCTTCTTCTTCTACACTCTCTTTCTTTCTTCTTCTTGAAAGCCTATTGTACTTATATTCTCATTATTGAATAGGCTTGTCATATATCACCACATACTCTATATCTTTGTAAAAGATTGATCAATGTGTGATCAATCTTCAATCTTGCAAGGTGGTGGTGTTCGTGTGCATTGTATTGAACATACAAGGTTTGTAAAGGGTTGGAGTTGGTGTGTAACTCCATCAACCCTGTGGTAAGGTGTTTTTGAGTTGTGTGATTAGTGTGAACCAAGGAAGGTGTTCCTTGAAGACTGGAGTAGGTTGTTTATAACCGAACCAGTATAAAATTCTTGGTGCCATTTACTTTCAGCATTTATTTTCAGTTACTGCATAGTTTACTCTTTTTGTTTACGTTCGTAAAAATAGTAATCGACTTTTAAAAATCACACAAAATTTCCAGAAACATAGCCACACGTTCTAGGGTTAATTTGGCACAAGTTTCAACCCTTTTGGATAAGTATAAGTCGATCAAACATCAAAAGTTTTGAGACTAGTGCAGTCTGATTTTCAGACTTGCAAAGGTTAAGACTTTGATTGTAATTGACCTACTTCCCAAAAGAATTTTGCAAAACTGTTTCAACACACTTAAATATAGTATATAAGGAGTTAGTGGTTAAAGTTTCAGAGTATTTGGACTTACACAGAAATAGGAATAAATTTTTCAAAACCGTCTACCGTTTCTGGCAGATTCGCGTAATCTGATTCCCAATGGTTTTTGAAGGGGTTAAAGGTTGAATTTAAATTTGAAATTTTTAGGAGACTCTCATAACATCTGAAGATAAGTTCTCTCAAAATTTCAGAATTTTTGGAGACCTATAACCTGGTTTTAAAAACTGGTCCTGAAAACAGAATCTGTTTTCAGAAGTTGGTTTTTTTTTTGTTCAAACAAATTTTAAAAACCACACTTTCCGCACCACCTATTCAACCCTCCTTCTAGTGGTGCCTTGAAGATTCTACAATTGGTATCAGAGCGCAGGAACACTCATAACAAAAGGATCCAACGATCTATGTGAGATGGCATCCACTAGCTATAACACCGTGCAAGAAGGAATGTCAACCATAAGGCCTTCTCTTTTTGACGGTGAGTATTTCATTCAATGGAAGGTAAGAATGAAACTTTTCTTTATGGCAATAGACATTGATCTTTGGTCAATTATAGAAGGTGATCCTTTTGTTCCATCTAAGTTATCCACCGTAGATGGAGTCACTCTAGAAGTTGTTAAATCTAGACAAGAATATACAAGTGATGATAAAAAGAAACTTAGCATGAATGCTAAAGCCATACAACTACTATTAAACGGCCTAAGTAAAAGTGAGGCTAGTTACGTGTCTAATTGTTCTAGTGCTCAAGAGATGTGGCATATTCTTGAAATGAAACATGAAGGGACTAGGCAAGTAAAGGAGTCCAAAATTAATATGCTTATGTCCACACTTGAGTCCTTTAAATTATTGCCAAATGAGTCTATTGTTGAGATGGATTTACGCTTGACTAACATTTACAATTCTCTTGAGTCTCTTGGCAAAGCCTTCACTATGCAGGAAAAGGTACAAAAGGTCTTACGAAGCCTTCCATCCGAGTGGGACCCTAAAGTAACTGCTATAGAAGAAAGCAAAGAGACCAAATCGATTAAAATGGAAGAACTAATCGGATCACTTAAGGTATATGAAAACAAACTTGCTTTAAGACATTTTGAGTCCATTTCTAATAATGATAGGGCTATAGCATTTAAATCAAATGAATACGTCGTAGATGATAGTGACATAGATTCCGATGATGAGGACTTAATCAAGATGGCTAAAAGATTAAGAAAAATATTGAGAAAATCGATTAAACATAAGTCCACCTCATCTAAGGATCATAAAAATAAAAATAAGGAAATAAAGTGCTATGAATGCGGCAAACTTGGACATTTATCATATGAATGCCCTAATAAAGAAAAGCAAACAAACAAATACCCTGACAAGGATCGGAACAAGAATAGACTCGTCCCAGAACCTAAGCAAAGGAGAAGAGCCTTCAAAGCCTCCACTTGGAGTGACACATCCGACTCTGAGACTGATGATACGGAAGAACACAAGGCACAAGTATGCTTTACATCTAAAGCATCAAATGATGTATCTTCCGAATCTGATTCAGATTCTGAATGTTCTTATGATGATTTATTTAGTCAATATTTAGAATTGCATAAGTTTTCAAAGACTCTTGCAAAAGAAAAGAAACGATTAATTGAAGACAAGAAATTGTTAGAATCTTCTAACAAAGATCTTGTGTCTCAATTAAACGATTCAAAAGAAGAGTCGTCATGCATTATAAATTCATTAAAATCTGAAATTTCATCATTGACATCTGAGAACACTGAACTGAAATCCGAGATTTCAAACTTGAAATCAAGGAATGCGGATGAAGAGAAAAAGGTGAAACAATTTGACACGGGATCTCACATGATGCATCGTATTATCTTATCACAAAAGCATGATAGTGACAAAACGGGGTTGGGATACGTTGATACTAATGAAGTATCCACCAAACCAACTAAGTTTGTTGTGTCTAAGGAAATAGACACCCCAAAGCCTCAAATGGCGTCTAAGATGACGCAAAAATTGCCTATTCCCTCATCACGCCCCACTTCCTCTTCATATCATGCGAAATACAACTTTGTACCATATAGATATGAAAAGAGAAGAGTGATGCATGCACAGCATTCATTTCATCCACACACTACGCACACACACACAAGGACATATCAAAAACGTCCTACATATAATGCCTATAAAGGAGTTCTTGGCCAAAGGCCCGATACAGTTGCACCTAAAGTTTATTATGTTGTGCTTTCATCACCTTTCTCACCTTTTGGAAGACCTAAAAGGGTCACCCAAATTTGGGTACCAAAAGGGACATTTTCAAAGGGTTGAATAAATAACCCTTACGAACGCACATTATATAAAATGCATGATTTTTTTCCTTTACAGGCATCTTTTGATTTACTTTCCAAAATAAAGGGGGAGAGACAGCATGATTTAAGGGGGAGAGAGATACTAATTGCATAAATCAAGGGGGAGCAGATTTGAAATTTGAAATTCAAATTTCAAATTTATGCATGTTTGAAAGGGGAGCGATAGCATTTAAATCATGTGCATAAGTTATTTTGAAAATCATCAAAAGGGGGAGATTGTAGAGAAAAAGGGGTTTGGATGATTTCAAAATATGTGATTTAAATGAATGACGTAAAACGTGCATGACATACACAAACGTGTGCATGATATACATGTGTGCATGATACATTGCTTATTACTTTGCCTTATTTAACTCATATATAATCTTGCCGTATTAACGAGCCATGAAGCGGTAAAGCTTACATCATATGGTAAACATTTGTTGTGTTTATACTATTTTCAGGTGCCACCATTAATGAACTAAACTAGTTCATTAAGTGAAGTACTTAGTTAATTAAACTAAGTAGTTCATTAAAGGAAGCTACATTTGGAAAAGGCACAAAGGCAACAAGGCTAAGGAAGGAAAGTCTTTTCCTCCTCCCCTCATTAATATATACACGCCATACACACATATATACATATATTTTCAGATTTTTTTTAAAAGGCACATACATATTTATTCCAACGTACTACCGACACGTTATATATTTTACGTACGTACGTTAACGTCACACCATCATACTTAACTCATATTTATGAGTATGTTCAGGTCTTATATCATATGATATAAGACATGGTGATGAAAAATTAAATACGACACGTTAAAAGGTTCTAAACCGAAAATTGTCGTATCGGACGAATACCGAAACTTCGCCAACGTGTCACGTACTTGCCATAAATAGATGGTCAGCCCCTACACATCAAAAATCATCAAAAATTTCGTGCATATGGCAATATTTTCAGCCAAAAATTCTTTCCATGTTGGCACACACAAATCACCCCACATTAAGGCCAAAATGTAAAGATTCCAATTTTAATTTTGACACATGTTAATGGCGCCACTTTAGACCAGCCAAGTGCTGAGATTTAAAGTATATATTATATATATTATGTGTAACATAATATATATAACATGTGCAAAAAGTTGGAATTTAATTAGAGAAAAATCGGGTAATCGATAAATATCGAAAATTCGGTTTCTAAGTACACAACACATGGAATATTTTTGGCACATCATATGACACGTATCTAGACACTTTTTTACATATGTCATACATCTTAAAGTGTTCTAGAAAATTAAATTAAGGTCTGATTGGAATATAACATGTGCGTATTATTAAATGTGCACTATTTTACAAAGTTAGCAAAAATAAATTTCAGCACATGCATATACATCATCCACGCCACCTACAGCTGAGATGGAGCCTATGTGGAGCCTTTTTGGCATATTTATTGGTCAAGAATCAATCATACAATGTTGGTGATTTAAAGAAAGAAGCTACAAAAGGTAAGGTTTCAAACTTTGTCTCATTTAAAACACATGCTGAAAATTTCAGCATGTTGAATTATAGCTGGCCAAATTTTTTGATTAAAAAGCATATAATTGGTGTCTTGAATTATGTGGTTAATTGGAAGAAGAAATGGAAGTAATTTGAATAAGTTTCAAAGCCATAAAGTGTGATATCTTGAATATCACACATGCTGAAATTTTTCAGCATGTGTAGAATATATCTTGGCCGAATTCATGGACATGTGGGTGTCCAAATTTCATTTCCAATTTGATAAGGATATTTGCTATCAATTGATGATTTATTTCAAAAAGAAAAAAGCAAAGAAAAATGGAAGTATTTTGAATTAAGGAGCCATGTATCACATGCTAAAATTTCAGCATGCTAAAATTCTCTTAATGGCCGATTTCTTACCTTGGTGTGGAGGAAGTTTGTCTTGCTTAAATTTATGTGACAATCTTGTGGATTATGGAAATTATTTTATGTTGATTTTGGCACATGTTTTGAGTGAAATATTCAGATTTTCCAAGTCATCAAATGATGACAACATTCAACCTATCATGAAGTGCCAAGTAAGCAAAGCTTAAATGATCATCCAATGAGAAGATGCCAAGTAAGCAAGATCATGTCACATTGATGTCTTACATTCTCCCAAGGACTTAGAAGACAATTTTCAAGAGGGGAGTGATCCAAGAGTGGACGGCTACTCAAGCTTAAAAAGGAAGGAGATGAGCAAAAACAAGAACAAGAACAAGAGTTGCAAAATCAAAGATCAAAAGTGTTCTAGCCTTCTTCTTCTACACTCTCTTTCTTTCTTCTTCTTGAAAGCCTATTGTACTTATATTCTCATTCTTGAATAGGCTTGTCATATATCACCACATACTCTATATCTTTGTAAAAGATTGATCAAGGTGTGATCAATCTTCAATCTTGCAAGGTGGTGGTGTTCGTGTGCATTGTATTGAACATACAAGGTTTGTAAAGGGTTGGAGTTGGCGTGTAACTCTATCAACCCTGTGGTAAGGTATTTTTGAGTTGTGTGATTAGTGTGAACCAAGGAAGGTGTTCCTTGAAGACTGGAGTAGGTTGTTTATAACCGAACCAGTATAAAATTCTTGGTGCTATTCACTTTCAGCATTTATTTTCAGTTACTGCACAGTTTACTCTTTTTGTTTACGTTCGTAAAAATAGTAAACGACTTTCAAAAATCACGCAAAATTTCCAGAAACATAGCCACACGTTCTAGGGTTAATTTGGCACAAGTTTTAACCCTTTTGGATAAGTATAAGTCGATCAAACATTAAAAGTTCTGAGACTAGTGCAGTCTGATTTTCAGACTTACAAAGGTTGAGACTTTGATTGTAATTGACCTACTTCCCAAAAGAATTTTGCAAAACTGTTTCAACCCACTTAAATATAGTATATAAGGAGTTAGTGGTTAAAATTTTAGAGCATTTGGACTTAAACACAAATAGGAATAAATTTTTCAAAACCGTCTACCGTTTCTGGTAGATTCGCGTAATCTGATTACCAATGGTTTTTGAAGGGGTTAAAGGTTGAATTTAAATTTGGAATTTTTAGGAGACCCTCATAACATCTGAGGCTAAGGTCTCTCAAAATTTCAGAATTTTTGGAGACCTATAACCTGGTTTTAAAAACGTTTTAAAACTGATCCTGAAAACAGAATCTGTTTTCAGAAGTTGGTTTTTTTGGTTCAAACAAATTTTAAAAACCACACTTTCTGCACCACCTATTCAACCCCCCTTCTAGTGGTGCTTTGCGGATCCTACAGATTATTGGCAACACAAGTGAAGGAAAGACCAAGAGAAAATGGATGACTCTTCTTCAGGGAGAAGAGAGAGAGAGATTCTCTCTACACATTTTCTCTCGCTCTAGGTTGATCTGATATGTAAAGTTTTCATAAACAATGTGTTATTATCTAAAGAAATGCATCCGGATTTATGAATGTGTTTATAAGAAAGTTTGACCAACATATAAAAGCCAAAACAAACACATTCATAAATGAGATCAAGAGAGCCAAAAAATTCCAACATCTGTCACCATATTGGTATAAGAATTTCCAGCACAAGGGTGCAAAACCAAATAAAAGAAGTAATGCAATATCAAGTGAAAGACAAGATTCAACATAAGGCCAAACAACAACAACAATAATATTACCCAATTGTCTTAGAGGCTCTCGTCTATGACAGGATATCGAGGGGTCGGATGTACGTAACAAAATCCATGTGTTAAAAACACACAGAGGTTATTTCCCAATGACCTATAATGATGCGTCAAGCTGTGTGGATTCAATATAAGTCCAAAGTGATTGACAAATAAAAAGGCATAGCCATCCAAGAATGACAACTCTACTCAAAGAATGATTTCAAGAAAGATGCATGCAAAAAAGGTACGATAGATTTAAGACTATTGTTAACCAAAAAAAGAGGGGAAAAAAAGATTAAGCCAAGTCCAGAAATGCTAATCAAAACCTGAAGCACTGCAAAAAAAAAAGAAAAAAAAAGAAAAAAGAAGAAGCTTTGAACAAAAATCTGTTGGATGCCCACGGAAGTTAGTTTGCAAGAAAAAGGAATCATATTCTCTGTTAGTCCTAAAAGATATTGTTGTAATTGATTTTCAACATAGTGTAAAAGATTATGTTGAAAAGTTATTTTAATTGACTTTTTAAGATAGTGTAAAAGACATTATTATGAATAGTCAAATATAACAAATTTTTGGAATAGAGAGAGTAACTAGTTTCTAAATGTAATTTGTTATATTTGTTCTAAAAATAAAAAAAAATTTGAGCTACCTTGTACCGGTCGGGGTTTTTTTAATAAAAAAACATGTTTTTGTTCTTTTTTTTCCTCAACGGTTTTATATGTTTATTTTGTATGTTCGTCGTTTCCTTTTTGTAGTTTGTATATTACTTTAAATGATTGTATTTATATGTTAAAAAGAACTTAAAAAGTAAAAAATATGAAACAATAAACAAAACAGTCAAAATATGCATATTAAATATACCACATGCTTAATGAAAATTTTGCTTTAGGTGCGTTGTTTAGTTGGTATTCAAATGAAAAATTGCATCTAGAATCATAAATTCAAGTCTCGACACTCGTAATGTGAGAGGTTGGATCGTGCTCTTAGCTTCAAGTCCATACTAGAACAGGTCTAGACATTGATTTTTGATAGACATCAAGGATTTTGTCCCCTATTTAAAAGGATATCTCTTGACTGATTGATTTACATTCTTTAAAAAAAATCCAAAACTGCAATGGACCTTTTAGGGTTGAGATACAAGCATTTACATCTAAGTTCATGAAATTTTTGGAATAGAGAGGACTCTTATTATTACTTTGTCTTACCCTATACCAATTTTGCTTGGTCCACATTGATATTCTTTTCCTTTTTCTATTTTTTCTGGGGCTGATGGGGTTATTTTGATTATCGGTAAAGGGCGTTGTGGGTGTATTAGGCTCCCGCGTTTGCACAAAGTTCGGGAAGGGGTCGGATCACTTTGTGATCTGATGTACACAGCCTTGTATTACACTTTGTGCAATAGGCTATTTCTACAGTTCGAACTCATGACCTCATCGCAAAGCAATAACCTTATTTTGATCATCACTAAAATGTTAAACTCTTATTAGTACTAAACAAATAGCATTTCCTGCTGATTTATACGATATCAATTATTACAAAATGGAGAATTTATGAAAGAGGAGTCCTCATAAAGGAATAGTTTCACATGCGAGGAATGTGACAACACTTGTAGGTTTTCAGAAAGAAACATGAATCTCGCGTATTCCGTTTTGGGCAGAACCAAGGAGTCGTGAGATGACTCCCACCTACATATATCATATTTATTTTCCAAATATAATATATAATAATTGATAAATCACTTTTTTATTTTTTGAATAATAAAAAAGATACTGGCATTGATGGTTTTATTGGAAAATGATATGAACGTTTTGAATTAAGGTTTGTTTTGATGCTTAAAAGGAATGAGCATATCAAGGGTACAAGTGCTAAGATGAATGGTTTTTCTTTTGAAACTAAAAGCACTATCATTTTTGTTGAAGAATAAGTCCAGAAATAAGCAAAATGACTAGCTGAGGTGCCTAGCTTAATAGAGAAGTAAGAATGCAGACAGAGATGAAAGGATTGCCGAGCTGAGGTGCTGAGCTGAAGTAAAGCAGAATAAGTGCCGAGCCGAGGTGGCTAGCCGATGTGAAGACAGAAGTAAAGTACCTGAGCTAAGGAGATAAAGTGCCAAGCTAAAATATGACGTGCCGAGGTGACAGGATGCACTCCCGAGGTGAAAGGATGCAATGCCGAGGTGATGTGATAAAGAGCCGATGTGAGGAAGAGATATTGAAGTCTAAATAAGAAATGCTGAGGTGAGCTAAAATGAAAAGTATGAGGTGACAAAAAGCCGAGCTAAACTGAAGAAGAGCTGAGGTGAAATAGATGAAGTATGGTCGTGCTGAACTGAAGAGGAGCGGAGGTGAAGAGAAGCACAAAACTAAGATGAGATGAAGACAACAAAGAGACTGCACTGCCGATCTAAAACACAGAAAAATACAAGAATCTCGGAGGCAGCACTGAAGTTACGAAAAAGAGTTCTATGTATTATACGAATATACTGTACACTGCATACATCCACTAGCTCAGTGGATTAAAGGAACTAACAATTGTAAATAAAACATAGCCGTTAAATAGTCGTTGGTGGCTTGAGGTTTCTTAACTCTTCCAAGCGTTATAAAAGGCAACTCATGTACATTTGAAGTCTGAGGAAGATTTTTACAGTTCAGCCTTCAACTTATGCTCTTCTATTTTACAATACAATGTTCCATATTTTATAATGTGTGCTTCTAAAATGATTAACTATACACTTCCGTATTTCACGCCTCTAAATTCCGACAATTTTCATTTGGAAAATTGAAACAGTTGCTAGCTTCAAAATATATACATATAAAAGTATTAAAAAATTCAACAGTCAATTAAATGCAACAATCAAATGAAATGAACTAATGAATGGTGCTACGTCGTGAGGTCGATATATAAAGTATTTATGTCTGATGTTATCCTCTATCAAAACCATTTTATTATTTTCAGTTAAATCTTAACTGATAGATAAATGTGAATTTAATGCTTGAGAAATGCGAAAAATGTTGACATTATCAACAAAAGGTAGAATCTTTTTTGTCTTGCAAATGACTTTCCATGGTTCATTAGTGTGTGCATGTGTGTGTGAGTATATGTGTGTCTATATATATATACATATATATACACACACATATATATCTTCCAAAACTCATGCAAAAGGGAGATACAAATTTTGAACAGGGTTTCTCGCAGAGAAGAGCAAACCATCTGTAACACTAGCATAATTGAAATCCATCCCCCCCCCCCCCCCCCTCCGTTTTTTTAATTTTCAATTTCCTTGGGATAAAGGACATTTGTTACCAAATCATCTATCGTTATTATCAGTGGCGGAGCCAGGAGTCCTTTCTTGGAGGGGCACTGACAGGCTTCGCAATAGGAATACCACGGGTCACCGTTTCGGACCGAGAAAACCGACAAAATCTTCTAGACATATTTTTGTATTATAACATAAAATACGTGAAAGAAAACACATCTACCAACCAATGTACAAAAAAAATAAACAATACACAACAAACAACATGCGGATCATAATTATTAAATGAATATAGTAATATACATCAATACATACCTTTTATTTACCTATTGCAGAACGAGAAGGATTTGCCAAGGGATGCAAAAAGGTTCTTCGAGATGACATTGATTGAAATCGTTGCATAATATCTTCATCTTCAATGGTGCTACAAATTTCATGCTCAAAATAACACAATAAACAATCCGATAGTACGTCACCTCCAAACCGGTTGCGTAGATCAGTCTTGACGATATTCATTGCAGAAAAATTAGAAACAAACAATTGTCACAAAAAGCTAGTGTTTAACAATGGGCATTTGGAAAAGCATATTACCTTTTACAGTTTACTGTCTGAATGGTGAATCAATAAACCAATCATATACGATGTACATAGTTGCCTAGAAATTGTAAAATAGTTTTCACACCAGCAATAGCCAACACTAAGGATTTAAATGCAACCTAAAGGCATGTGTAGCTCTCAACTTTGAAACGACTTTAGAGTAACCAAATAAAATCACAAAAACTGTATAATTGTAGCATCTTCCCCAACGAAGTGGCACAACCGTATGTCGTTTTTAAATTAATATATATTCAACTACCGAGTATCAGCCCTTACAGAATTCGTAAGATTAGCAACCAATTAAACAAAGAAACTTTCATTTTCATAAGCAAACTAATGCAAAGAAGTCTACTAGTTTTCAACTATTACCTTACATGCAAAAAAGACTACTAGTTTTCCAACTGAATTTTTTTAATATATTTAAGAGACCGAACTTCTGGTAAGTTTTAGACATATTTTAATCACTTAGCAGAGAATTGTCGAATGCTAAACACTACGTGACCACGTAACAGAGGGTTAGTGTTCTGTCAAGCAAAGACACACTTTGAACTGAATGGCAAAAAATACAAATACACCTACCTATCTATAGGATTTTTCCACCGACGTGGGAGGGGAGGGGGGCACGTGCCCCCAGGCCCCCCTTCCCTCCGCCCCTGGTTATTATAGCTATCACCATGAAAACTGTTCTATTTTATTTATTTTTCCATTTGAAGCGGGTCTCGGCGGCGTGGTTGGTTGCAAATATGCTTTTTTTCCCCTTCGAATCCTACACGAAAATCTATGTTATTAAAAAGACTCCGAGATACATTTTTAACTCTTACATTGAAAAAAACAAATATATGATATAGAGGACTGGATGATGATATACATATACAAATATGCATCATACATGATATTATCTTAAAACATCACCATTCATCTGATGCTCAAGTCTTTCCCTTTTACAATCCAATCATTAACAAAACATAATAAAATTAAACAGACAGATTAAGCAGGTTTTCCTTCTTCTATTTTTTCCCCCTTAACACATACTAGCAAGTATGGTTATTTTGAAGAAAGGGCAATAAACTAAGTTCCACATCCAAATTTCAACGTCCAAAACCTATGCCTTATGAGGGTACAGTTTCACTGGAAGTCCTTTGGCTGGCATAGGCATTGGATCCACGACAATCTTCTCATCTGGGATTATTTTCTCAAACCTGAATCTTTTCACCAAGTTGTGCATGAAAACAAGTATCTCCAACCTTGCATACTCTTTTCCAGGACACATTCTTGGCCCTCCTCCAAATGGTACAAATGTATAAGGAGCCGGTCCTTTTCCTTCGAATCTTGATGGATCAAATTTCTCAGGTTCTGGAAAGCATTCAGGACTTTTGTGCGTTGAATTTGCACTCCAATATATCTGCAAGGTTGTAGAATAATATATGAAGAGGGAGTTTCATCAAGAATTAACATTCTTATCGTGACTGAAATTTATATTGAAGGAGTATCTATTGGCAAAGGTATTTGGTTAGTTGAAAAAATCATATACTTCTAATGTCAAATTGGATCCCCTGGTAAAGAGATGGACGTTTCCGGTGTACTAGACTCATGCGTTTGCACAAAGTCTGGGGAGGGGCTGGATCGCTTCGCAATCTGATGTACGCAGCCTTACCCTACACTTTCTGCAACAAGCTGTTTCCGCGGTCCAAACCCGTGACATCAAGATCGTAAAAGAACAACCTTACCCGTCAGTACAAGACTTGCCCTCTGGTAAAGAAATGATGAATTATAAATAAAGCTAAAATAGGGAGTTTCATCAAGAACGATCATGACTGAAATTTATATTGAAGGAGTATCTATTGGCAAAGGTATTTGGTCAGTTGAAAAAAAATCATATACTTCTCATGTCAAATTGGATCCCCTCGTAAAGAAATGGGCATTCTTGGCACACTAGGCTCCTGCGTTTGTGCAGGATGGACGAAGCGGTTCGATGTACGGAGACTTACCCTGTACTTTATACAAGAGGCGGTTTCCGCAGCTCGAACCCATAAACTCAAAGTCACAAAACAGCAACTTTACCAGTTGATCCAACAGTCCATCTTCTCGTAAAGAAATAATGAATTATAAATAAAAACAACTACTTGACCAATCACAATGAATTCTCACCTTCCATCCTTTTGGAATAGAGAAACCATTATACATGAAATCAGTGAGAGCTTCTCTAAATGCTCCTTGCAGTGGAGGAGCAATTCTCAGCACTTCACACGCAACATTCCACGAATACTTCATTTTATTTATATCATCCCAGTTCAGAAATTCACCCGCAGCTTTTGATTTCGCAATTTCCATTTGCTCTGTTCATAAAAATAGGAGGTGTGAGAACATAACTTTTCAAACAAATGATCTAAGCGATAAATAATATGATTCTGACTTTCTGCAATTATTTACTGTATATTTCAAGAAGACAAGAGAAAACTTATGGGAGACCTATGTGTACGGCAAACTTGGTCCTTAGCCCAGACATCATTGAAACACTTACACTATGCGTGTTTTTTTAGAATCGAACCATGTACCTCTTGGATTCAACCTCTAATCTAAGTACCAACTAAGCTATGGTGTAAGCGCTCTGTGATGTAAATTTTAATATACTCTCATTAATAACTATTACGCATCTTAATAGTTATTTATTGATTTTCAAAGAAAAGTTATTTATCAAGTAAAACAATAGAATAACAAAGACATACCCTTTGTTTTGTTACACTTCTCATCATAAATATTTCAATATATTAATTTCATTATTAATCAATAAGTACCTATTGAAATGTCTAAGAGTTATTTTTCACTACTATACACATTACTTCTTATTTTTGTGGTCAGCCCAAGTGTGTATAATTTATAAAAAAAAAAAGTATGTCCCTAGTATATTAGACTTTCGCGTTTGTGTACGGTCTAAAAAAGGTCGAAAAAAGTCGGTTTCCGCAACTCGAATATCACATGTGTAATTTATCGGTCACGTATATTGCCTATTCTGATCCACACATTACGTGTTCAAGTAGTTTTATTCAACCTTATATGGCAACACGAAATTACATCTCATTCAGGGACCATTCGTCTCGTCTACTACTAAACTTAAGAGGGGGGGGGGGGGTAGGCGGTTTGGGTCGGGGAATCGTAGTTGGCGGGTAAAGAGGGGGGAACACGAATTTACATCTTATCTTTTTTTAACCGAAATTTATTAAGTTTAGTACGTTTAACTTTTAATGTATTTAATATAAATGCATGACCTGTAGTTTATATATATCTTGATTAGTGTATGAAGTACGAGTTATTAAAATTTTATATTTAATGATGTTATAAGTAACGTAACAGACATATTGAATTGTAAATTGTGGCAATTATCATGTGAGGGGTACGGAAGATCCGAAAATATAAGATTCATGCACGAAGTTTTTGCTCCTAAAACTCGTCACCGTGAGACTTCCTAGGCGGGGATCCTAGTGCATGAAACATGTAACACAACTACCAATGTGACCACATAATCTTACCTGGAAATATCTAATAAGCAGAGTAACGGACGATATCTGTGATATCTTTCCATTTCTAATATTGTTAAAAGAGATACCCTTCTTTGACTTTAAAATATGATAGAATAAAAGAAAATGACTCACTAAACAGTTGATCGACACGGCTTCACGCAATTTTTATTATGAAACATCGGGAAACAACATGTCTTTCTGACACATGAGTATAGTTGCATACATCCGTCACTCCCATATTCCGCTATAGGCGAAAGGTTCTAAGATAATATGGTAATGTTGTTGTTGTATAGCTGTGATATCTCCATATAATAAATCTTTCCTTAATGGTTAGATACACGAATATTTCGTTTCTAACAAAAATAACTTATTTATAACTGCACAAAATAATAATGGATTACCTTTATAAACGCCTTCGTAGATTTCAGGTAATTCGGCAAGAAACTTGACGATGAATGCACATGAAGAGCTAGCAGTATCATGGCCTCCAATCAATAGCCCAAGAATCTTGTCAGCAATATCTAATTCATTCATGAAGTTTCCATGCTCATCGCTTTTGAGAAGCATGTGTGATAATATATCTTGTGTTTCTGAAGCCTTCCCTTCTGCTAAATCAATCTTTCGTTGCTTGATTATGGCCACAAGCATCTTCCTTATTTTCTCCGACGCCTTGATCGCCTTGTGGAACGGCGTTCCGGGCAAATCGACGGGGATCGATATGAGCCCGGAAGCCAATAAACTGAACGGTTCGAGTAGCTTAGAAACTTGTGTTGGATCATCATAGCTAACAAAGAGTTTACTGGCTATCCAAAAGGTGTAGTTTTTGCAAAGAGGAAAAACTTGGACTTGGTCTTTGTTATCCCAGTTGGATTGGAAATGACGTTGCGCGATTTGATCCATGATTTCAACATATCTTTGCAAAGCCTCTGGTTTCAAGAAATTTGGGAGCATTTTTCTCATCTTGATGGCTTCTTCTTTGGAAGATGTTTGGGTGGATGATGGAAAAACTTTGTTAACCGAATTCGGCCACCATGATTGGACAAGTTTGTTCTCATTTGAGAACAAGAATTTGTTCCCATCCGGACCGCAAAAAACCACGGTTGGTTCGCCCAAGAGATGGGACCGAAAGACAACAGAAGAATACTTAGCCATCCGGTCGAAAATGAACTTCTCTGGATGACCTTTCCATCCAGTAGAGAGAAACTGAAAACTTTCACCCAACATTGGCCAACCGGTCCGACCGGGAGGGAGCGGTCTGGGTGGCCCTGGCTTGTTCTTAAAGAAGAGGAGGTGAAGTAAGAGAGTTACAAGAAGAAGAAACAAGGAAAGAAGAGAAACATAAAAGAGCTCCATTTTGTGTGCCTAAATGAAAACTTGAAGAGCTCTTTTTGTTATTTGGAGATATGAGTTTTAGCACTAAACAAATACCTATATATACAGGTGGATATGCTTAGAAATTATTACCCATAAATACTTCTGTTTTGGTTGAGTAAATTGGTGGGGCATAGTTGCTTATATTTTGTTCCCGCCTGTAACATATCTGGGAAGATATCTAAAAAGATATTCTTAATATTTTTTACTATATGTCTTAATTTTTTATATATGTCTTTGTAATTATTTTTTATTCTTATTGCCTCACGTGTTTTGATATGATTTAGTTAAATAATTTGATTAGCTTTTGATATGATTATGGTTGCCTTATCTGTTATTACATGAATGCTATCATTATGTATCGAATAAGATGAGAAAACAAAAAGAGTTTTCGGGTAATAGTTTCGCTTGTTTCTATTTTCAATGGAGTTCAGGCTTTTGAAATGTGATGGAATAGAGTAAAATGAATCATTAAATTGTTTGCGCTTCTTATATTGTGAAATAGCAATTGAACGACACAGCTTGACGCAATTTTCATTATGTGTCATCGGAAAATAAGCTCTTTGTGTTTCTAACGCACGTGTATGATTGTGTACATCCGGCCTCTCCTCTCATATCCTACGATATACGTGACCTTGTAAGGCAATAGGGTAACATTGTTGTAATTTCTCTCGTTGAAATTTATATCAGCTTCGGTAGGTGGTTAGGGGGTGGCGGATAATAAATTGCGCGATGGTGTGCGGTAAAGTCAATTTGAGTTGGTTAAATTGCACGGCGGAAACATTCCATAGTGAAGTGGTAGCTAGCAACTGTACTTTAGACTATTGTACATGGTTAACGCATTGGGTGTGAAAACACGTGAAAAACTTCGGTGACGCTCGTATGGGCAGACGCGTCAGACGCGTCCAGTCAGCGTCTGACACGAGACGTTGCAGCAGGGTCCATGTCAGTTTATTTTTTTTATTTTTTTTTACAGGAGAGAACACGTGTCAGGCGACCATTGGACGCGTCTGACGCGTCCCCCCATTGGCCGCGTCACTAAATCTGCTTCCGTGAAAACACATGCAAAGTTTTCATATCTTATAAATATTACCGCCACTGTCCGCCTTCGTCGTCTATCAGGACATTTGAAAAGTTTAAAAGTTTTCATATCTTATAAATTGAGGAAAGTGGCTGGCGGAGGAGAAGGGAGAGAAAAAAAGAAAAACAAAATCGAGGAAAGGGGGCCTCACCGAGAGGTGAGAGAGAGGAGAAAAAGAGGATAAAAGATGTCCTGGGTATTGAACATGGGAAGACAAGTAAAAAGAATAAAGGGCATACCATAGGGATGATGAAGAATTTATCATTATGGAGAAGGATTATTTATTAAGTAGTTAGTTCTAGTGCTGGAAAGAAAAGAAAAAAATGCGAACCCAAGTGGCGCAAGATGAAGTCAAAGGGATGTACTAGCTGCACAAAATTTTGGTATGATTTGGAGGCGGAATATTATTAAGATTAGAATTGCAGTATATAAAAAAAGAGGCATTCTAAATATTAATTAATAGATTTAGTAAAGGTAAAATATAATGTATGGTTATTAAGTTATAGTCTTTATTATGAAATTGTTAGTTTCAAGTGGAGAACAAAGAAAAAATAAGTGTTCGATTCGACATAAGTGGCCTAACTTTCTTTTGTGTATTTGCGAAATTGTTTTACAAAAGTTACATTTTAAATGTCTATTTTCATACTAATGTAGACCATGTAGAAGTATATTGTGTTGTACAAGTATGTGTTTCATATGAAATGTTATCGATGATATGTCATTTGAGAAATTATATGTTTTGTGTTCTTAAATGAATTGTACTTGGGTCACATGACCGACTGAATGATGAAAGTATAAGTAATAAGTATGTGTTTGGCAACTTGGACGAGCTGCTGGAACGCCCATATATTGGGGGGATTAAGCCCAATACCCTCTTTACATGGTGGGGATCCAATGCGACCGTCTAGAAGAGATTTTCTAGACATAGCACTCTGGAAAATGGTGTAAGTCAGTTACGAGCTAAAAGTTAAAAGGTAAAAGTATTATGTGTAGTATTTAAATATGAGAAACTTGATACTGTGTTTGATTTTATTTTACGAAAGTTATTTTTATTTGAAAACTTGCTTCTCGGCAGGCATGATCCCACAAAAAGGGTAGTTAGATTACTTACTGAGTATGTTGTTTTGCTCACACCACTTACTTTTTTGCAGATGAGTGGGACTACGAGTACATTTACGTTAGGGATGATGATGAGTGGAGATGGTGATGAAGCTTGGAAGATAGTCTCAAGATTTGACATTATTATTAGTGTTTGGATTTTAATTAGTGTTTATGAACTTAGTTAGTAAAAATTATTATTTTAGTGTGGACTAATTTATTTCATCGATATGATATTGCTTTTGATCGGAGGTTATTTTGGATATTATATAGAATTGTTGCAGTTATATTTTATCTAGTTTATTTATTTAATTAGGATTGATATGATTATAACGTTATATAAGAAGCTTTGTATACCTTGGAAAAGCTGTATGGCGGATGTAACGTTTCGAGTGCTAGGGCTCAGGGCGTGACATTTAAAGTGGTATCACAGCATGGTTTCAGGTCTAGGATGGGATCGTAGGTACTAAAAAATGAATTATAGTAGAATGATAATAACTGAGAAGTGATTAATTAGCGTTATGATCAGTAGATTTTAGTGAATGATATTGTTCAAAGGAGTTTACAGTTTATGAGTAAGATGTTGAATTTAGAGTTATCAAAATAGGTTGAAGATATTAGCAGTACTAAAGATATTGATTGATGGCGATAAGCGATTATCGACTACAGTGAGCATAGTGAAATGATATACTATTACAAAAGCTTTGGTTAAATATTGATTCAAGGAAACATCGAGTTACTTAGCTTGAATCTAGTATATAATAAGTTTTATGTTAAAATTATTGCTACAGTATGGTGCTTAAGTTCTAGAATCAACATATTATTGCAAACGATGAAATAGATAAATAATGTTATGATCAATACATGGAAGAATATATAACATTGCTTCAGCATGAATATACTAAATAGATTCTTTGGGGATATAGTACTATCTATATAATAGCATTGTTAAGAAAGTAGAGAAATCTAAAGTATTATATTAATTGTATAAATATCTCTATTAAGAAAACATGAACATAGTGAAGAATCGTATAATTTGATTCATTGAATAAAAGAGCTTACATCGTATACGTACATATAGGCTAATACAACAACTTTCCTAAGATCAAGTGATAAGGCTATGATAACTATCCTACCACAACTACAATGCTATCCACAAGTTAGTAAGATACTAACAACTATACAAACTAATATATCAAAGATAGCCACAATAATATCTACAACCAATATAACAAATAATATCTACAACCAATATAACAACCATATCTTCCAATACTCCCCCTCAAGTTGGCGCATGAATGTTGAGAATGCCCAACTTGCTTAAAAAATGACGAAACTTGTCAGGACCAAGGGCTTTGGTGAGACCATCCGCTAATTGATGAAGGGTAGAAACTTTAGACGGACGAATGAGACCATGAAGTTAATGGTGCCGAACAAAATGACAATCAATCTCAATGTGTTTGGTGCGCTCATGGAAGACAGGATTCGCGACAATATGTAAAGCTGCTTGATTGTCACAATGAAGGGGGATGGGAGATGTAATAGGAACGCCGAGATCACTAAGTAGGGTACGAAGCCACACAAGTTCGCTGGCGGCATGAGCCATAGCCCGATATTTTGCCTCAGCTGATGAACGAGAAACAACAGGTTGTTTCTTAGAGCGCCAAGAGATCAATGCTGAACCAAGAAAAACCATATACCCAGTAGTAGAGCGACGAGTAAGAGAACAGCCTGCCCAGTCAGCATCACAATATGCTTGAAGAGACAACGACGATGCGGCGGGAAAGAAAAGACCTTGTCCCGGAGCACGCTTAAGATAACGTAGTAAATAGAAGACATCATCTAAATGACATTTGCGTGGAGTATGCATGTGCTGACTGAGTGTGTTAACCGCAAAACAAATATCAGGACGCGTAACTGTGAGATAAAGTAAGCGACCAACAATACGACGATAAAACGCAGGATCAGCTAAAAGAGGGTCAGAGTCCGAAAACACACCCTTTTGATCCATGGGTGTGGAAGTAGGACGACTACCAAGTAGACCACACTCTTTGATGATGTCAAGAACATACTTACGCTGATTTAAGACCAAGCCAGCAGGCGAACGAGCCACCTCAATGCCAAGAAAGTATTTGAGGGGACCCAAATTCTTGATCTTAAACTGCTGATCAAGATAGACTTTCAAGGCCGAGATACGCTTAAGATCATTACCAGCCACAATGACATCATCAACATATATCAAAACA
The DNA here is from genome assembly GCA_036186865.1 of Eustoma russellianum. Taxonomy (NCBI): domain Eukaryota; kingdom Viridiplantae; phylum Streptophyta; class Magnoliopsida; order Gentianales; family Gentianaceae; genus Eustoma; species Eustoma russellianum. The sequence continues at coordinate 26,234,259 of AP025071.1, read as the reverse complement.
AATACAACTGAAGCTGATGCAGAGAAAAGAAATAAGGACGGATCAGCGTGTGACTGCTTATAACCCAAGGCAAGCAAAGAGGTAGTAAACTTGGCATACCAATTGCGAGACGCTTGACGCAAGCCATACAATGATTTACACAACTTAAACACATTATTCTCCCCCTGACGAGAAAAACCCGGCGGAATGCGCATGTAAACATCCCCATTAAGATCACCATGCAAGAAGGCATTATTCACATCCAACTGATGAACATGCCAACGACGCACCATTGCGACGGCTAACAAACATCGAACAGTGACAAGTTTAGCTACAGGGGCAAACGTTTCATGGAAATCAACACCCTCAATCTGTGTATAGCCACGCGCCACTAAGCGAGCCTTATAACGCTCAACAGAACCATCAGGATTGTATTTGATTTTATAAACCCACTTAGAATCAATAGTACGCTTACCGGGAGGTAATGGGACGATTTTCCAAGTGTTATTTGCTTCTAGGGCTGCAATCTCACGTTGCATGGCCTCGCGCCAGTGAGGATGTTTAACCGCCTGCTTAAAAGAAACCGGCTCATCACCAGCAGTGATGGCGGCCACTAAACCATAGTAAGCAGTCGATAAGCGCGCATATGAAAGATAATCAGATAAGGGAAATACCGTGGAGTTCGCTGTAGGAGGGGGTGGCACAGCAGATGGCACAAGAGAGGGTGGCAACTCGATATCAAAATCTGTAAGGCGACGAGACAAATGACGAGACCGCAAAGGACGCGTAGGAGAACAAGTACCTGCAGAAGCCAGCGGCGAAGAACTAGCCGCTGGTGGGGGGACAGCGGATGACTCATCTGAGGCTGGCTGGATGCCAGCCGAAGGTTGCTGGGCAGCAGCCGAAGATGGGGAACGATCAACAATTGGCTGCAAGGGGTCAGCCAATGGCGAGGGTAATATGGATTCTGAGGGCACCGAAGCTGTAGGAAGAGAAGGGTCCAGCGCCGAGATCTCATAACCGGATGAACTGGGAGAAAATGGCACAAATGCGGAAGATGGGGCAGGCATGGAAAAAGGAAATATGTGCTCATAGAAAACGACATCACGACTAACATAGATTTTGCGACTGGATAAATCATAAATTTTATATCCTTTCTGAGAATGTGGATAACCAAGAAAAAGACCAGGAGCAAAACGGGAAGCAAACTTATCATGCATGCCATGATACGTATAAGCATAACATAAACAACCAAACACACGGAGGTGAACATAAGAAGGCAAGTGGCCCATTAAAATTTCATATGGTGTTTTATGCTTAAGAATAGTAGCAGGCATATGGTTAATAAGATAAACAGCAGTGAGTACACACTCCCCCCAAAAGGTGATAGGCAGATGAGCATGAAAACGAAGAGCACGCGCAACCTCTAAAATATGTCGATGTTTACGCTCAACAACGCCGTTTTGTTGTGGGGTATAAACACAAGAAGTTTGAGCATCAATCCCATGTTCATCATAATAACGAAAAAGTGTAGTACTGGCAAACTCTAACCCATTGTCACTACGAACACGTTTGACAGAATGGTCAAACTGTGTGTGAACCCAACGAAGGAAATGCAACAAGAAACGACTAGTGTCAGATTTAGACGGCATTAAATAAACCCAAGTGCTACGACTATAATCATCAACAATGGTTAAAAAATAACGTGCACCAGATAAACTTGATGTTTTATAAGGGTCCCAAATGTCACAATGAATAAGATCAAATACGCTACTAGTGACACTAATACGAACAGGAAATGGTAAACGAGTTTGTTTGGCCCGATTACAAGCATCACAAAACAAATCTGTATTGGAGACTACGATAGATGGAAGAAAACGAAACTTGGATAAAGGTAGATGACCCATGCGACGATGCCAAAGAGACTCATCAGACTTGATGGCCGCATGAACGAGGCCGATGGGATGAACCAGGAGACTGTAGAGTCCATCGTGCTGCCTACCCACTCCAATCAGTTTCCTCGAGGGTATCCCCTGCACAACACAAAAATCCGGCCCAAAAGTCAGTGAACAACGCAGGTCTTTCACCAAACGACTAACGGAAATCAGATTAAAAGCAAACTCTGGAACACCCAATACATCACGAAGGACTAAAGAGTCAGACAACTTGACAGTACCAACCGCACGAACGGCCACATGTGTGCCATCCGGAATCTGAACAGTGGCTGTGATAGTGTCATTAAGAACAGATGTGAACAAAGATAAATCGTTTACAATATGAGCATTAGCACCACTATCCAAAAGCCAACGAGATGACAAAGCGGATACATAAGAAACAGTACCCGAATCTTTCCGACTAGCAACCTGCGGGTGGGAGCCGAAAGTACCACCATTCAAATGCTCAACAAACTGCGCTAACTGATGTTGTTGAGCAAGAGTGAGACCGGCAAATACAGGCGGCGCAGCTGAAGGCTCAGAAGCGGTTTCAGCCTGAGCCGCCAAACCTTTTGCAATATCAGCAGTATGAGGCTTACCAGAACCTGCAGAAAACTTGCTGCGACGACTTCTATTCACATTCCAATCTATAGGATACCCAACAATGTCATAACAAGTTTCACGAAAGTGACCAACCTTACCACAATGACTACATCGAGGCCGCTCCCCCTTACCTCTGGATCTAAGGTTTCGGTCAGCTGAAGGAGACTGCCAAGCGGCAGCCATTGCAGCGGCCTCAAACTGAGGTAAAAGATTCTGAGCAACCGTGTGCTGCTTTTCTTCCTGTGCGACAATAGCATACGCACGCCCGAGAGTAGGTAAAGGATCAATGCTTAAAATATGGGAACGTACCGTATTGAAAGCTTCATCCAACCCCATTAAAAAAGTGAACACCATCTCCTTGTCACGAACCTTTTCCATAGCTTTAGACAAACCACACGTGCATTGTCCACAGCTGCAAAGGGGTATCTCATCGAACGACCGAAGCTCTCCCCATAAGACTTTAAGCCGCCCATAATAAACAGAGACGGTGGTCCGGTCCTGTCGAAGCGACGCAATTGCTCGGCGTAACTCATACACCCGAGCATCAACACCTTGGGTAAACCGTTCATCAAGATCAAGCCAAACGTCTCTCGCAGAGTCCGCATGGGCAGCCGAACCCTGAAGATCTTTGGCCAAAGAATTGCACAACCAAGCTAACACCAGTGCATTACACTGCTGCCAGATAGGGTAATTAACGGAAGTAGTATCTGGACGACTAATAGTCCCATCGACAAAACCAGCTTTATTTTTAGAACGCAAAGCGTTGACGAACGCTTTGCGCCAGACAAAATAGTTCTCACCATTTTCACCTAATGGTTGAGTAACGAAAAGAAGACCAGGATGATCAGACGGATGAAGATAATAGGCGGACTTTGGATCAGTGGTGGACAAAAGTGTTTCGGTGGTGAGTGGTGTTGGTGTTGCGGCAGTAGGTGAGGTGTTGGCCATTATCAGGATGACGAAGGAAAACAAAACGACAACAAAATAAGAAAAATGGAGCCAAAGAAGAACAATTTGTTCAACTACTGAGGGACACGAATTCGATCGACTTTAGGAGACAAGTTTGATCGACGACTGAATTCAAGACCGTGTTTGTTCTGATACCATGAAGAATCGTATAATTTGATTCATTGAATAAAAGAGTTTACATCGTATACGTACATATAGGCTAATACAACAACTTTCCTAAGATCAAGTGATAAGGCTATGATAACTACCCTACCACAACTACAATGCTATCCACAAGTTAGTAAGATACTAACAACTATACAAACTAATATATCAAAGATAGCCACAATAATATCTACAACCAATATAACAAATAATATCTACAACCAATATAACAACCATATCTTCCAATACATAGGTGAAGCGTGCCTCCGCGTTAGCTGATGCATATTTGGTCTGTATACCATAAAAGTTTTATATTAAAGTTTGGTATTATAAAAAAAAGAAATAGAAGTTGGTTTCTATAAATATAGAATGGTTTGGTTTGAAGTTATTATAGATTAAGTTGATGTTGTCACATAGGTATTGACCTTAAAGGCTAGTAGACACTATTTACCCTATCAAGCTTGGCTCATATTAACACAACGTTGGTTTGCCTTTAGAACTATATATTATATTATAAACTCTTGTTTATTAAAATGAAAACTTTACTCATGTGAGAAATAGATCAAAACGTATAATAGCTGTTGAAGAATAAAGGTAGAAAGGCGATTGAAGTGTGTCATTTAAATTAATATTTTCATATTATTAAAATTTAAAATGTAATTGAATTCACACTCATAGACATGGTTAAGGATGCTATTTTTGGGATTTGACATATATTAGTGCAATGTTTGGAAAAAATTTATAAATGTTGATTATATTTAAGCAATGATCAAGTAGTATAAATGTACAGTACTACGGTCGAATGATGCGTTATGCAATAGTCAAATAGAATAATTATGGTGCATAAGTCGATTAATATTTAGTATGTCATGTTTAAGTTTTCGGCAACTTAAGTCAATAATTGAATCAAAGCTGGACGAAGATCAGAATAGTACAAAAACAAAAATGAATATGGTTTAATCTAACTTTTTGCAATGAAATTGAATCATAAAAATTATTCGACGTACTAGACTATTATTATTCAAGTAGATAAATATGGCCACATAAGTACGTACACGAATATATACGCTATATTGTAAAGGTAATTCAAAGAGTTTGCTTTCTAAGTGTTTCATCTAGTTTCATTTTATTATAGTCTATTAATTTTACAAAGCTATTTCTTTTTCGTATTTGTATATCAACATAATGGAGTTCCAATTACTTCTCACAACTCTAAAAGAAAAACTTTAAGATGTTGATGTTTTCTAATAACTTTATGTTTTCTTATATCATTTCTCAAAATTTTTGTTTAGTTATATCTATTTTGTCGAAATTACTTTTATTTGTCGAATATTGATGTTACAATTATTTTATCCATTAAGTGTTTTTAAAGTTATTTATCCTTTTGCGATGAACTCACTTAATTAATAGCTTTCAAAATATATAGTTCTTTTTTAAAACGAAAGATACCTTAGACAAATCATCTTATAAAACTTTACATTTGTCGAGTTTCAATTAAAACGGGGTTTTACCCGTAATAGTTTTGCAAGTTAGTTTATCCTTACTTTTGTGCGAGTTTGCTTGAGACACCGATCTTCAAATAATATGTACTACTATGATTCTTGTGCTTACAGAAATAGAAAAGTAAATAGAACGGATATTATTTCAAATAACTAGAGATAGCAAAAATTGCAGCCGAATGAAATTCTTTTCCTTTGCAATTTAAAGAAAAATGTGTTCATACACATATTTAGTATACTAGGCTATTTATAATACATCCGAAAGAGCAAGGCAATGGGTATAGAGCTATCTCGTAATTATACAAGAATTGATTTTGAGAACTTAGTTCTATGTTGAGGAAGAGTAATGATTAGTTTGCATATTGGAGTACTCAATACATATTTAGTTCGGCTATTTATCTAGGTCATGGACCAAATATGATTAGTCATACGAATTCAGAAATTGTAGATTACAATTGCATAATTTGAATGATACACGTTAATTGATGCAAGTGGAATTTGAAGGCTTAACAACCTACAAATGAGATTGATATAATAATATTCGTGACATATACTAGATGAATTTTGATATATAATAATCAATATAACGAGCACGATTACTTAAGTAAGGCGAAGTTGATGATAAATATTTCTCCTCATAAAGCAGCGGTGTGCAATTTATTGTATTAGTTCAGCCGAATACACAATTATAATGAAAGAAAAACTGTAATATGTTGTTGTATGAGTCGGTTTTGATGATTTACATAAGTCTTAAATGTTAAAAGACTCAAAAACTAGGTTAACAAACTGGTATTCAGTATTCAAACGCTTGATCTAGCGCTAAATCCCTCAAACAGTTTAAACAGAAACTCTTGTTCATACATTAGGTGCTTTGCCAAACGCTTCATCTAGTGAACATTATAAACAGAGAGTTTTGGTGAAAACATGAAGTGCCTCATAAAGCGCTTCATCTATTGAACATTCTGAACAGAGGGTTTTGGTGAAAACACAAAGCGCTACATAAAATGTTTCATCTCTTGAACATTCGGAACAGAGAGTTCTGGTAAAAACATGAAGCGCTACATAAAGCGCTTAATCTATAAGAAAGTAGTGTTGTACTACTTCACTCTCTTAACAAAGAATTCCATGTTGTGTGATGTTTTTGAATTCACATTTTCCCCTCCAACATGAATTGATAATGATGAAGCGCCTCATGCGTTTTTGTTCTTAAGTGCAAAGTCACTTCAAACGCTTCATCCAAGCGTTTGATGTCTAACAAATTTTCATCTGCAAGTACAACCTTCTCTCTCATATATTTTTAGTTGACCAATGTTCTTTTTATCTTTCCCATACAATCATGATAGTTGTAGCTCTATTCCAAAGGCAAATCAAGGGTAGTTGGGAAAATCTTTCTGTTTTGAGCTTAAAAAACAAAGCTTCCACAAGAAGCTTTGACTTCATCCAAGAAAAGATTTTCAAGATGGTGATGTATCAACAAGTGGGACAAAAATTTCAACCACTCTTCTCTCTCTCCACTCCAACGGCTAGAAGGGTTTTCTATAAGGCTTGAAAGAATCCATTTTTTGAAGATAACTTTCTACATCTAAACTCTCAAGTCTTTCTTGTTATTTTGCTCTCAAAATTATTGTAAGATTAATTTGTTGTTGATAGTGTGTGATTGTAAAGAAGAGAAGTCCTCTTCTAAGTGAGGATTGTGAGTAGCAAGGTCTAGATTGTTGGTCAAGAAGTAAAGGGGCTTCTTGTTGCGCGAAACTCAAGCTTACAAGAGCTCAAATGATAGTGTATGAGCTACATCATACTCCGTAGAAGGATTCTTTGGTGCAAAGAAGGTCTTAAGGAGGCTAGGCTTCAAAAGAGTTGAGTTGTCATTATTCTTAAGCCAAGTTTGTTAAACTTAGCTTGCTATTGTATTTTCCTTAATTGTTGTTTTCCTCCCAAAGTGAAATAACAATCTCATTGTTCAAAAATCCTTCTTGTTCAAAGCAAGAAGGTAGATGTTACACCCGGCAATTTTCAAACTAGTCGTTACGCGTTATTTTGAAACTAACGTAGCCGTGGGGTGTAACGACCTCTCGAAATTAAATTGATTACAGCATATCATTATGTGCAAGTAATTTCGTAGTTATACATATGGAGATGTTTATATTTAAATATAAAGTAGCAAAGGTGGATAAGTAATTGAAAAGTAAAATAAAATAATAAATCTAATTAAACAAATTAAAAGGGACGGCAGTTAGGACTTAGGATGGATGGTTTCAAAAAAAAAGAAAAGAAAATAATAATAATAATAATAAATAAATAAATATTTTAGCTGATAAGTAAATAATAAATGAAAAAAAGAAACAAAAAAATATAAATTAAAAAAAAAAGAAGGCACGATTGGGGGGTAACTTTCCCCCCAAATTTCGGCAGGTTAATTGATAAATGGGAAGGGGGGCGCAAGCGGTTAAACAACAAACAAAAAAAATAATACTGAGAGAACAGAGAGCAAAAGAGGTGGCGCTGGGAGAAAGAAGAGAGGAGAAGGAGGAAGGAGAAAGGGGAGAAGCGTACAAAACAAACCCCGACTTGGTTATATAATTGTCTATCTTGAGGTATGTTCCCTTTTCCCCCTCCAATTGGTACAAATTCAAGCATGCTCTGGTGATATTTTATGTGTTTTTGTTGTTTTAATTGTCGAAACTCATAGCATGATGTTCAATCTGTGAAAAGCATTAGTTTTTATTTACTATGGAATGCGTTTGAGGATCTGTGGAATGCCTGAAGTGTGTTGCGTGCTTTGGTTTTGATTTTAAGAAAAAATTTGATAATCAAAATATCACAACTTTAGTATGTTTATGGTCTTTAGTCCTTGATTTGACCTTAGAATGGGTTCCCATAGACTGAAATAGGCGAAAATGCAGATCGGGTCGAAAAACCGGCAGCCGGAGGCCGCCGGTGTGCCGCACGCGCCGCCATGCGCGCGCAGGGGCTGGACGCGCCTCTGGCGTCTGTGCGCATGAATCAGAAAAAAGAGGGTTAAGCTAAATGGGCTGAAGCCCTGACTCGCTGACAGGCCAGCCCTTAACGGGCCGGCTGCACTTGCCAGGCTTGGCCCAAATTGATAAAGTTAAAAAAAGGCGGATGGTGGCGGGCCGGATGTCCAGCGGACTGGACCGAACACCAGCCGGCCCAATTACATGTTATATTAAAAAAGGGGAAATAGCATATTTCAGGCCGGACCCTTAACGGGCCGGATCAGGCGACGCGCGGACAGGGCTGGCTATAAAGGGCCAGCCCACTTTATATTAAGAATTATTATTTTTCCTGGATTTCTGAATTTAATAATTTGTTATCTAATTAATTTAAATAGTAATAATTATAGGAAAAATATAAATAAATACCAGAAAAATATAAATAAATTCTAGAATTTATAAAAGGTAAAAAGTAAATTATTATCATTAAATTTTTGTAATTGTGATAATTTATTTAATTTAGATAATTAGGTAATAAATAGAAATAAATAGCAGAAAAATGAGGAAAAATATAGAAAATGCACAATAAATGTATACAAGCCATGGAATAATAAGTTTAACCTCAAACAACATTAAATCATTACTCGGATAATAAACGAACCTAGATTTGAGTGCCGGAGGATGGTGAGGATGGGCCAGGGGCCTCAGGCGATCACTAAACGAACCTAGATTTGAGTGCCGGAGGATGGTGAGGATGGGCCAGGGGCCTCAGACGATCGTGTTGTTTTACATTCATGGCACGTGCATTGCATGATGGTGGGCCGTGACGTACGGGTCACGGACGCTCAGGATGGTGTACGGTGGCGGGGCCAAGTACACTCAAGATGGTGACTGTGGGTGAGTACGACCCACAGCCACTCAGTTAGGACCCGGGTTCATGCATTGCATGGCGGAGATATCGGAATTTTGTATGACATGACTTTGTTGCGTGTGACATGCATAGTAGGACATGCATCACGATGTTGCGCATTCCTTATCTGGAGTGAATTACCTTTCTGCATTCTTTCATATGCTTATGTGATATCATATTATGTGTTATGTGCTGTATCATTTTTGTATGCTCGTCTTGTACTACTTGGAGGCAGGTGCCTACTTTCCCACCCCCCAACCAGGTGAGCAGGTAGAGGCCTACGATTATGTCTTTGTTGAGGACAGCGCTGACACATTGGAGTGGGCAGACGATGGCCGCATCTAGGACATGAGGAGACCGTGCAGTCATTTGTTATTATTTTATTGGGATTCATCAGACATACATGTTTAGAATGTTGGCACAGTGATGTTATTGCCATAACTGATTTAGTATTTTATTGAGATATTTTCTTTTATCCATGGGAATTATTGTATGGTATTTCGTTTCCGCGCGAAAAATTTCTACGTCTTTTCGGACATGTTGGGAATTGATTCGACGCTTTGTATTCTCCTTAGTGAGATACGACGGGATACTGTTCCCGATGCTAGGGCTCAAGAGCGGGCGCTACAGGTGGTACCATGGGGTGTAACGACCTCTCGAAATTAAATTGATTACAGCATATCATTATGTGCAAGTAATTTCGTAGTTATACATATGTAGATGTTTATATTTAAATATAAAGTAGCGAAGTTGGATAAGTAATTGAAAAGTAAAATAAAATGTAAAAAAAAAACTTTAATGATAATAAAATTGACCACTATATATATATACATATATAGATATATATAAGGAAATGAAAAGGTATATTAAACACAAGACATACTAGCTACAAGAATGTTTACACCTTTACCGTAGTATGACTCTGTGAGCGGTAATGAACCAACCAACCCATTAAACCATATAATGTTATCACCACACCAAACACAAACAGTATAAGTGTGAAGGACTTGATATACACTATACTTATACATACAAGGTGACCAACATAAAAATATGAAGTAATAGGTAAAAGCTCACAATATATATAGAATACGATAACAACGTAGGAGTAGCGAACATATAAAAGATATACGATAAGTCAAAACTATATTGGCTAAATGACCACTGTAAAAAAAACACATCAACCTCTTACAATAACAAAGAAGTATAAGGCTACTCACAATTTGTTACAACATTAATAATATAACGTAATTAAATCGACCCAAGAAAACATCCAAATAGATACATGAAACAAAAGTAATTAAATGATACCAGGTAAATAGGCACGGGTGTACACACAACTATTACAATGACACCACAACGTAACCAATACAACAAAATAGTGATAAATATTATAATATATAACGACAACAAACAACACAATTACAAAGAATATAGTAACACAAATACTTTTCATACAAGACATGGGTTACGATATAGACAGACATTTACAAGTTTTTTTTTAAAAAAAATAAAACAAATCGTTAACCTACGAAATTGAAGTTAAGCATGCTAAATACGAGTTAGGAACGACGTAGTAGGGCATGCATCATAGAAATAGATTAAAGTGTAAACAACTTAATAACATGACATATATTAAAAAAAAGGGGGACAAACAGTGATATATAGATCGTACTTGATCACCCAAGTGAATTATATATGTACATTACAGTAAAATCTAGGTATTTATGCATTCCCTTCGGCACAATTTATATAACGGTATTTATACGACAATAAGATAAGCTAATACGGAAATATAAAGTTCATGTAACAAATAATATTAACGACTAACACAAGTACAAAAAGAGAGATCGCGATAAACAAAGACTAAAATGAACGCGCATAGCGTGTATATCGTTTAAAATTCAACTAACAAACTACATAAACACGATACATATGACAAACTACGGATAACGATTGTGAATTCATGAGTTACATATGATACATAAGTCATATATGTGGATACACAACCTACCATATGTCTATGCCAAATATGTAAAAAAAAACCACAACAACAACAACCACAACCACTTAACCATGAAAATGACACACATATTCATACTCGTGTACACTGATGTATATAATGGACGGAGCTACGTTTGAGCATTGCAATTCATCCCTAGACCGATGAGTACTCAGAGAAGACGATACAAACATTGGATGACATGTTGATAGCTTGCGCCATTGACTTCAAGGGGAACGGGGATGGTATGATCAAGTTGATTGAGTTCTCCTAAATCAACAACTATCATAACGCCATCGGCATGGCGCCGTTGAAGACGCAGATCCCCAGTCTATTGGGGCAAAGTTGGAGGGCGTATTGTTATTGGCCTAGAGCTGATTACGCAAACCAAGGAGAGGGTAAAGATGATTCAGAAAAGACTTAAGGTTGTCCAAGGCGGAAGCAAGAGTTGGGCAGAATCGAGGAGGCGTTTCCCTGGAGTTTAACGTCGAAGGAAAGGTTTACCCGAAAGTGTCACCTATGAAGAGTGTGGCACGTTTTGGTCTGAAGAGTAAGCTGAGGTCACGGTACAGTGGGGCCTTAAGAGATGCTCGAAATGATCGATTTGTTAGTTTACCGTCTGGCGCTACCTCCGATTCTGGCCCAAGTACACAGCGTATTCCATGTTTCTCAACTGAGAAGGTGCATTCCAAATCTGAGTCATGTATTAGACGCACCGCCTTCAAGAATCAGACCTCAACACGTAATATGAAGAAGTCATGTCCGAATCATGGACTGCAGGGACCCAGAGCTAAGAATAAGAATCATTCCATACGACAAGGTGCAATGGACCAACCACAAGGAAAAAAAGAAACAACATGGTAGCTGGAGGATCAGATGCGAAAGTGCTACTCCTATCTCTTCGAATAAGACACCACAAGTTTCAAGGACGAAACTTCTTGTAAGGGGGATAGGATGTTACACCCGGCAATTTTCGAACTAGCCGTCATGCGTTAATTTGAAACTAACGTAGCCGTGGGGTGTAATGACCTCTCGAAATTAAATTGATTACAGCATATCATTATGTGCAAGTAATTTCGTAGTTATACATATGGAGATGTTTATATTAAAATATAAAGTAGCGAAGTTGGATAAGTAATTGAAAAGTAAAATAAAATAATAAATCTAATTAAACAAATTAAAAGAGACGACAGTTAGGACTTAGGATGGATGGTTTCAAAAAAAATAATAATAAATAAATATATTAGCTGATAAGTAATTAATAAATGAAAAAAAAGGAAACAAAAAAACATAAATTAAAAAAAAAGAAGGCACGATTGGGGGGTAACTTTCCCCCCAAATTTCGGCAGGTTAATTGTTAAATGGGAAGGGGGGGGCGCAAGAGCAAAAGAGGCGGCGCTGGGAGAAAGAAGAGAGGAGAAGGAGGAAGGAGAAAGGGGAGAAGCGTACAAAACAAACCCCGACTTGGTTATATAATTGTCTATCTTGAGGTATGTTCCCTTTTCCCCCTCCAATTGGTACAAATTCAAGCATGCTCTGGTGGTATTTTATGTGTTTTTGTTGTTTTAATTGTTGAAATTCATAGCATGATGTTCAATATGTGAAAAGCATGAGTTTTGATGGGTGTGGAATGCGTTTGAGGATCTGTGGAATGCCTGAAGTGTATTGGGTGCTTTGGTTTTCATTTTAGGAAAAATTTTGATAATCAAAATAACACAACTTTAGTATGTTTAGGGTCTTTAGTCCGTGATTTGACCTTAGAATAGGTTCCCATAGACTGAAAATAGGCGAAAATGCAGATCGGGGTCGAAAAACCGACAGCCGGAGGCCGCCGGTGCGCGCCTCTGGCGTCTGTGCGCATGAATCAGAAAAAAAAGGGTTAAGCTAAATGGGCTGAAGCCCTGACTCGCTGACAGGCCAGCCCTTAACGGGCCGGTTGCACTTGCCAGGCTTGGCCCAAATTGTTAAAGTTAAAAAAAAGGGCGGATGGTAGCGGGCCGGGCCGGATGGCCAGCGGACCAGGCCAAACACCAGCCGGCCCAATTACATGTTATATTAAAAAAAAGGGGGGGGGGGGAAATTGCAGATTTCAGGCCGGACGCTTAACGGGCCGGATCAGGCGACGCGCGGACAGGGCTGGCTGTAAAGGGCCAACCCACTTTATATTACAAATTATTTTTTTTTCTGGATTTCTGAATTTAATAATTTGTTATCTAATTAATTTAAATAGTAATAATTATAGGAAAAATATAAATAAATACCAGAAAATTATAAATAAATTCCAGAATTTATAAAAGGTAAAAAGTAAATTATTATCATTAAATTTTGGTAATTGTGATAATTTATTTAATTTAGATAATTAGGTAATAAATAGAAATAAATAGCAGAAAAATCAGGAAAAATATAGAAAAGGCACAATAAATGTATACAAGCCAAGGAATAATAAGTTTAACCTCAAACAACATTAAATCATTACTCGGATAATAAACGAACCTAGATTTGAGTGCCGCAGGATGGTGAGGTTGGGCCAGGGGCCTCAGGCGATCACTAAATGAACCTAGATTTGAGTGCCGGAGGATAGTGAGGATGGGCCAGGGGCCTCAGACGATCGTGTTGTTTTGCATTCATGGCACGTGCATTGCATGATGGTGGGTCGTGACGTACGGGTCACGGACGCTCAGGATGGTGTACGGTGGCGGGGCCAAGTACACTCAGGATGGTGACTGTGGGTGGGTACGACCCACAGCCACTCAGTTAGGACCCGGGTTCATGCATTGCATGGCGGAGATATCGGTATTTTGTGTGACATGACTTTGTTGCGTGTGACATGCATAGTAGGACATGCATCACAATGTTGCGCATTCCTTATCTGGAGTGAATTACCTTTCCCCATTCTTTCATATGCTTATGTGATATCATGTTATGTGTTATGTGCTGTATCATTTTTGTATGCTCGTCTTGTACTACTTGGAAGCAGGTGCCTACTGAGTGATTTTCCAGTCACTCACCCTACTTCACCCCCACTAGGAGAGCAGGTAGAGGCCTACGATTATGTCTTTGTTGAGGACGGGGCTGACACAGTGGAGTGGGCAGACGATGACCGCATCTAGGACATGAGGAGACCGTGCGGTCATTTGTTATTATTTTATTGGGATTCATCAGACATACCTGTTAGACTGTGGCACAGTGATGTTATTGTCATAACTGATTTAGTATTTTATTGAGATATTTTCTTTTATCCATGGGAATTAATGTATGGTATTTCGTTTCCGTGCGAAAAATTTCTACGTCTTTTCGGACATGTTGGGAATTGATTCAACGCTTTGTATTCTCCTTAGTGAGATACGGCGGGCGTACTGTTCCCGATGCTAGGGTTCGGGAGCGGGGCGCTACAGTAGAGGAGTAGAGTTTTAAACGTGAATCTCTATAAATTTGATGTTCTTCCATTTTCAAGTTTATCTTTGTGAAGAACACATCAAGTATAGGATTGAATACAAGCATTGCAAAAAGATTTTAAAAAGAGCCATACTTGGATAAACACACTATTCAATCCTCCTTCTACTTTATTTCATGGACCTTACATAATATTCCATCAACAGATTGTATTTCAGAAAAAGAAAAATCCCTATATTTTGCATTTCCATGCAACTATGATCATTGAGCTGAGAGGACAATCAGATCTCCACAAGCAAGATCTATACCTTGTGAGGATAGAGTTTGACAGGAAGTCCTTTGGCTGGAATGGGCATTGGATTTACAACAATGTTCTCATCTGGGATTATTTTCTCAAACCTGAATCTTTTCACCAAGTTGTGCATGAAAACGAGTATCTCCAATCTTGCATACTCTTTTCCAGGACACATTCTTGGCCCTCCTCCAAATGGTACAAATGTATAAGGAGCGGGTCCTTTTCCTTCGAATCTTGATGGATCAAATTTCTCAGGTTGTGGAAAGCATTCGGGATTTCTGTGCGTTGAATTTGCACTCCAATATATCTGCATTGTTTTGCAATCAATCACAGTTAAAGATAAGTTTTAAATCTGCCCTTGTTTCATTATGTTTTATTTTGAGAATTGTGAACTTCTCCCTTGAGATCTACCTTAAGTGATTAGAGCTGAAGACGTAAGGTCAAGAGGTATTACGTTAAAACATTTGCAAGTTTTTTCTACCATATGGTGGCTTATTACTCTTTCTTTATAGTGAGGTAACACTTTTATATTGGTTTATTCATGTACTTGACCTATACTACATCATCTATACAATGTGGTGGTATGTATTATACCATGTATATGTTAAAAAATGAAAAATTTCAGTTTCTTCCCATCCGTTGATTGTTTTCCTTGTTTATCATCACATGTTAAATGCCATGACATTCATATATACAACAACAATACTCACTCAGTACATTCCAACGATATCAAAAGATATCGCTAGGGTCTGGAGAGGGTAAAAGGCAGGGACAAACAACACTATGACACTAGTATATGTAATTTGTAAATTAATTTGGTGACCCAAGACTAGGAAATCCCAGAAATAGAAAATAAAACAAAGAAACAAAGTAAAACAACACCACGTATCTAAACCAATAAATATGGTGACAAGAAAAGAAAGCTAGATTATCTAAAGTTTTACCTTCCATCCTTTAGGAATAGAGAAACCATGGTACATGAAATCAGTCAGGACGTCTCTAAATGCTCCTTGGAGTGGAGGTGCCAGTCTCAGTACTTCGCAGGCAACATTCCATGAATACCTCATTTTTTGTATGTCATCCCAGTTCAAATTTGAAAACTCTCCAGGAGATTTCGATTTGGCAATCTGTATTTGTTCTATGAGGGAAAAAATAACGATGTTTTTATATAGATCTTTAAAAATATAAACAAATTTAATGGATATTGTAGCACGCATATTTGTGTGATGACAAAGAGACATAAAAAAATTAGTGAAGTTAGAAAAATGAAAATGTGTTTAGAGAGAGAATCTCTCTCCCTTCTCTCTAACTGAAGGGCACTCCATTTTCCTCCCCCTGTTTTTTCTTTCTTCTTGAATGTTCTTATCCTTCCATCGTCCTCTGGTATTGTGCTTCAGTCTACTTCCTCTGCTACTACTGCATCTTTGGCATCCTGCATGCTTTCTTTTAAGTGTTCAGATATTGATTCTGGCGATTAAGTATGGGAAAAGGGAAATCATTATCAAGAAAGAAGGCTATTAACTTCAAAAAGAAAAGCTTTGACAATGTTGTCACCGGAAAAGCTTCAAAGAAGGCGAGGTCTTCTGAGTCAGTTGAGGAATCCCCTAGCGAAACCTTTTCTTTTCATGGAGATTCAGAAGGAGATGTGGAATCTAACATTGCATGTGATATAAATTCACTACATGTCGTTATTCCAGTTCAAGAGCTTGTTGCTGGATGTGGTGAAGGAACGTCCATGGCGGAAGGTGGTGACTCACGTCCTGCTGGGAGGGTGGATGAAGGTGATTTGAATGATCTTGATGGCAGCTACAGGCTGCATGTACAGGATAAGGTTGATGATGAAGGAGTAGGGGATGAAATGTCCCCTTGTTTGAATTTGGCTGGTGAGCTCCATGCTGAGATGGATGTGACTACTCGTAAGGCATCGGGCTGTCCCCAGGAGAGAGAATTTGAAAATTGCTGTTCTGATGTAACTAGACAGCAGAAAGGTCTTGCTTTAAGCGATTTGTCGGTTGAGAAGGGTATTAACCAGCGGTCCGAAGATGCTGGTGGCTTGGGTTCCCCTGCTGCTGCCCAGCCAATGAAGCAACCTTCACGGCATGCAACTTCCCAACACAAGGTTTCTGCTCAAGGAGAGAATGCTGTGCATTTCAAATCTTGGAATTCCTTATTTCCAACAAACAGGCGGGATGCTGCATGCATGAAACTGAAGGAGCAGGAAGATGTCAGATCTGGACAAGTTCATCTTGATATTCAAGATCTGGATCTGGATGAAGAACTACAGACATGTCTTATTGGCTGCTTTACTGGGAGATTTCCTGGTAAGCAGGCGGTGTTTTCACTTGCAAAGGCTTGGAAAGTTAAATACAAGGTGGAGTTTCACCCATCAGGTTGGGTGATTTTTAGATTTCAATCAACCTCTGATCTTGAACATGTGCTGTCATCTGGCCCCTACTTCATCTATGGTAGGATCCTTATTCTCAAAAAGATGCCTCTTCTTTTTGACTTTGGGCCAGAGGAGATGACGAATGTGCCGGTCTGGGTTAAATTTCCAAATCTTCCAGTTTCTCTTTGGAAGGAAGAGTTCTTGTCCAAGATATGCCATCAATTGGGGAAGCCTTTGATGGCAGACCTTCTCACTACAAAAAGGGAGATCTGGAGCTATGCCAGAGCTTTGGTTGAAGTGGATCTTGGGAAACCCTTGCTTAAATGTCTTGACATCCACTTCTCCAATGGTCGTATCATCAAGCAAAGGGTTGAATATGAAAGGCTTCCTCTCTTTTGTGATGCATGCAGGCAAATTGGGCATGCTGAGAGTGTTCACTCTGCTCCCTCGGGCCCGAAGCTGGTGGACGCGGATGGTGGCTATAAAAAGAACACAGTCCAATCTTCAGCACCTAAAAAGACTGGTTGCCAACAGGAGGGTGTCAATGATCATCATCCTCAAGGTCATGGTGATGACTTGTTGGATGTGACACATAAGGCTCAGGGACAAGGACTTGAGCTGCAAAATACCGTGCATAATGCTAATGGGCCTTTGGGGGTACATGATATGCAGGATACTTTCCTTGCGGCTTTTGAGCCTCCTCTTCCATTAGCCCGATTGGAATCCAGTCTGCCTATTACTACTGTCTATGATGAATACCATGTGAACAGGCTCAAGGAACTTGAAAAGGAGCCAGGTTTTACTATGGTCACCTCTAAAAAACATGCTAAGCAGCAGCGCAAAAAGGAAATTGATAGAAGGAAGCAGGCTAGTGATTGTCCTGTAGGGTACTCTGTGTATCCCTTGCCTCATGATCATTAGCTCATGGAACATTAGGGGCTGCAACAAGCCCACTAAGCTCAAAGGCTTAGTACATTTTGTAAAGAAACACAATATACATCTCTTTGCTATTTTGGAAACCAAGCTCAATCCCAGGAGCTTTAGCCATCTTCTATTTTTATTCAATGGTTGGCAACATGCTGAGAACTTTGATCAACATACTGGGAAAAGGATTCTTTTGCTTTGGGATCCTTCTTTTGTCTCTCTCAACATTCTTTCTACCTCTGCACAAGCCATCTTTTGTCATGCCAAATGCTTGGTTTCCTCTAGATTATTATATTTAACTTTTGTATATGCTTTTAATTCTGTAGTGGATAGACGTTCCTTGTGGAGGGAATTGGAGTTACATTACCAGGAAGCTAATACTTCATGGGCTGTCCTTGGGGATTTTAATTGTATCCTAAATGATGAGGAAAGAATTGGTGGGGGCTTGCTTACTAATTATCAACTTCAGGATCAACTGAATTGCTTCATGAACTGTGGTCTTATGGAGTTGGAGTACTCTGGTTGCAAATTTACCTGGAGTGCTGGTTCAACTAAATCCAGGCTGGATAGGGTTATGATCAATGCACAATTCTTGGAAAACTATCCTAATGTTGCTACTACTTTTTTGAACTCTGGGTGCCTATCTCATCACTCTCCATGTATTATGAAGTTGATGCCTCGGGTGCAGGGAGCTCATTCCTTTAAATTTTTTAATATGTGGTGTGGTCATGATGATTTCCATTCCATTGTCTCTAATTCTTGGTCTGAGGATGTCCAGGGTACTGCCATGTTCAGGTTATGCAGAAAACTTAAGAGGCTTAAATAACCACTTAAGGTGCTAAATAACAAGGCCTTCTCTCACATTTCTTCTAGAGTTGGCAGGGCTGTTTTAGAGCTTGACTCGTTACAAGACATTGCTAATACTCCTGGGGCTGGACTGGAAATTGAGGCAAGAATTGCAAAACATAAGAAGGATACCTTCGCTCTTTTGAATGCTGAGAGGCTGTACTTTTCTCAGTTGGCCAAAGGGTCTTTTCTGAATCTGTCAGACAGGAACACAAAGTATTATCATGCTATGATTAAGAGGAATCTGGCTAGAAGGAGCATTTCTTCTATCCAGCTCCAGGATGTCTCTTTTTCTACTTCCATGGACCATGTTAAGGATCAATTTAACTCCTTTTATTCCTCCTTGTTAGGTACTGAGAGTCAGTCCTCTCCTATTTTGGCTCATGTCATCAACAATGGCCCTCTACTTTCTTCAGCTGGTGCTGGGGGCTTAGTGTGCCCTGTCTTGGATAATGACATCAAGGAGGCTTTGTTTTCTATTCCCAAAGATAAGGCTCCTGGTCCGGATGGTTATTCTTCCTTCTTCTTTATAAAAGCATGGGATATTGTTGGTGAGGATGTTACTCATGCAGTGATGGAATTTTTCAGGAATGGTAGGTTGCTCAAGCAGCTTAACCATTCTGTCATTGCACTCATTCCAAAATCCACTGAGGTCTCAAGAGTGCAGGATTACAGACCTATTTCTTGCTGCAATGTCATCTATAAGGTCATTGCCAAAATTCTTGCAAAGAGGCTTTCTTCAGTCATGAATGATTTTATGGATCCTGCTCATGCTGGCTTCCTAAAGGGGAGGTCCATGCTGCACAATGTCTTCTTAGTTCAGGAATTATTGAAGGATTATGGGAAGGCTTCTGCCTATGTTCCAAGTCGACATTCATAAGGCCTATGATAGTATCAGTTGGAGTTTCTTACAAGTCTTGGAGGGGCTCCTGTTCCCTCCAGTTTTTATTAACTGGGTGATGCAGTGTGTCAGTACCACATCATTCTCTATATCAATTAATGGCTCATTGACTGGGTATTTTCAAGGAAAGAAAGGCCTTAGGCTGGGGTGCCCACTCTCCCCTTTTCTCTTTGTCATTGGGATGGAGTACTTATCTCGATCTCTAAACCTGCTCCAGCATAATCCTGACTTCAATTTCCATCCGCTGTGTAGTGAGCGCAAACTAATTCATCTCAGTTTTGCAGATGACCTTATGCTCTTTTGTAGGGGAGATGCTATTTCTGCTGGTTTGCTAATACATACTCTTACTGAATTTGGGAGCACTTCTGGGCTTTTGCTTAATCGTGCTAAGTCTAAAGTCTATACTGCTGGGTGCAACATCTACGCTCTTGGACAAACAATTAGCCAAACCTTCAATTTGGGCTCTCTACCATTCAGGTACTTGGGTATTCCCGTGGCAGGGCATAAACTTCAATTGACACATTATTCTCCCTTCTTAAATAAACTTCTTCAGTTAGTCAATCAATGGAAGAAGTCCCGTCTCACTTATGCGGGCCGTATGTTGCTTATCAGGTCTGTGTTGAGTGGTTTATTTTGCTTTTGGCTTAGTGCATTGCATGTGCCTATCTCTGTTATTGATCAAGTTAATAGAGTGTGCTTACACTTCCTTTGGGGTACTGATGGTGCTGGGTCCAAGAAGGCGCTGGTGGCTTGGAGGCAGGTCTGTCTTCCTAAGGATGAAGGGGGTCTGGGTATTTTCCAGCTTAGAGCTTGGAATAAAGCTTTACTTGTCAAGAACTTATGGGACCTTCACTCACATAAGCAGCAGCTTTGGGTTTTGTGGATCAATGGTAGGTATAAATGGAGTCCAATCCGTGGACTATCTGGACTATCTGTAAAAAGCAGTTCTTCTCTCCACTTTTGAAGGCTCTGCTTGACATCAGAGATTGTATCATCTCAAGCACGGGGAGCATTGCTCAGGCTCAAGCATTGCTGGAATCTTGGGTTCTAAATGGGAAAGTTCGTCCAGCACTGGCTTACCAGCATTTTAGAGCAAAAGGGTCTCTGGTGCCTTGGTTCCCAATGGTTTGGGACAATGCTATCACTCCTAAGCATGGATTCATTCTTTGGCTTGCCGCTAATAACCGGATCAGAACGAAGGATAATATCTTTTGGCCATCTGATGGTTGTTGTCTGTTCTGTCCTTATCCAGAATCAGTAAGGCATATCTTCTTTAGATGTCATTTGCTCAAGCAAGTTTGGAAGGCTATGGTTCTATGGCTACGGTTGCCTTCTACGTTGGACTGCTTACCCAGGATTTTGGCTTGGGGCCGCAGGAATTTGAGGAAAAAGTCGTTCAGGAACAAGGCTATTAAGAACTGCATTGCTGCATCGGTGTATTTTGTGTGGCAATGTAGGAACAAAGCACTAATGGAGGGCTCTACTCTCAACATTGGGGATGTTATACATAGAATTCAAACACATGTTTTTAGGACCATGAATACATTAGGAGGCTAAGCTTTTGGGCTGGGTGTGATCACCTTTTTTTTTTGCTCATGTTTTTGATCATGTTGTTGGATTGTATGGGTTGCATCCCCTTGATGCTTGGTACTTGGTTAATACAATTTACATTTTAACCAAAAAAAAAAAAAGAGACATAAAAAAAGATCGTTCACGGATTTTGTTAATTAGTGTAGGTATGCTACAAAAAGAGAACTCATTTAGAATTTCTAGTTCAAAAGTTATGACCTAGGACAAATTTTTAAATTGTCGCAGGAGCCCCTAGTCGAGGTATTTCATTAGATGAACTCTATAATCTTAGTAAATATGATAATTATTAAGATGTTACAATTGTTGAATCAACTGCGGGCTGATTTTTTTTTCACGTTTTAAAGGAAGGAAATCAAGCCGATGGTTTTGCTGTTTTTGTCAGGATTGGTTTTGATGATTTGCACAAAAAGAGAAATTTCAAAATCAAAAATTTCTGGAACTTCACATGCAAATTAGGCATGTTACTCCTCAAGAAAGTATAGCTAGGGAAAAGCTCTATTCAGTCATTAAAAGCTGAATAGAGCGCTTCATTTAGTAATAAGAAAATAAAGCCTTTGGACAGAGAGTTTCGAACGATGCATAAGAGCGATTCATTCGGTAAAGAATAAATTAAGTCTTTGGACAGAGAGTTTCAAACACTGCATAAGAGCGCTCTATTTGGTAACAGAAATAAGAAACTCTTGGACAAAGAGTTTCGAATGCTACATTGAGCACTCCATCTAGTACGAAAAGTTTCAAACAGAATGCCTGAAGAAAAAGGTTGAAGCGCTTCGTACATTATTACTCTTGAGTTCGAAGTCACTTTAAGCGCTGCATTCATAAATTATGATGCGCGAACAAAAGGTTTCAAATGGTACAACTTTTCTCTCTCTTACACTTTTTGAATTGACAAAAGTACTTTTTATCTTCCCTATGCAAACATAACGTTTTTAGCTTTAGCCAAAATGTCAATTAAAGGTACATGAACAAATCTTATCCTTTTTGAGCTTAAAATGCATAGCTTCCACAAGAAGTTTTGACTTCTTTCAAGAAGAGATTTCCAAGGCAATGAGGTGTCAACATGTGAGAGGTAGTCTAATTCCAATTCTCTCTTTCCTCTCCAACGGCTAGGAGACCTTTCTATAAGGCTTGAAAGACTCCATTTTTGAAGACAACTTTCTACCTCAAGCTCTCAAGTCTTCATTTGTATTTTGCTCTCAAAATCATTGTAAAATTACTTTATTGTTGAGAGTGTGTGGTTGTAAAGGAGAAGAGGTCTTCTTCTAAGTGAGGATTGTGAGAAGCAAGATTTAGATTGTTGGTCAAGAAGCAAGGTGGCTTCTTGTTAGGCTAAAACTCAAGCTTCCAAGAGCTAGTTGATGTTGTAGGAGCTACATCATACTCCATAGAAGGTTTCTTTGGTGCAAGAAAGATCTTAAGGAGGCTAGGCTTTAAAGAGGTTGAGTTTTAATTGTTCTTGAGCTAGGTTTGTTAAACCTAGTTTGTTCTTGTATTTGCTTTGATTGTTGTTTCCCTCCAAAGAGAAATAATAATCCATTGTTCAAAAATCTTTCTTGTTCAAAGCAATAAGGTAGAGGAGTAGAGTCTTTGACTTTAGCCTCTATAAATTTGGTGTTCTTTCATTTCCGCAATTTATTCCTTCAAAGAACACATCAAGTATTGGTTTAAACACTTCCATTGCAAAAAGATTTGAAAAAGAACCATACTTGTATAAACACACTATTCAACCCCTCTTCTAATGTGTTTCACAGACCTAACAATTGGTATCAGAACCTAACATTGATTGTTTGACACTTAAATAGCAAGGCTTGATCCTATCAAGTATGGAAGAAACACCTTATGATTGGGAATCTTCGGGTGGTGAGTCTTCTAGAACAAGAAGAAGAAGACAAGAGACTTTGATACCTTCCGTATCAAATATTCATACCAAAGTGCCTATTTTGATCCAAATAATTACTCTCTATAGAAATCCAATATGAAGATTCATCTTAGGGTTGTAGCTACCGGATTTGGACGAAGTCACTAAGGGCTCAAATACTCCTATTGACTATGATAATCCAACCCAAGAAGAAGAGTTGTTATTTGCTATAAATGGAAAAACTCTTGACATCTTGAATAGTTCTCTAACTCCAAATGAGAGAGCTAAGATTCAAGGTGTTCAATCCGCTTATGAAGCATGGATAAAGTTGGAAATGATCTATGAGGGTACTTCTCAAGTTAGAAAGGCAAGGAGAAGGATGTTGATGAAACAATTTTATAATTTTTCCATCCCCAATGGTGAAAAAATTGAAGAGACTATTCAAAGGTTCATCAAACTTGTCAATCTACTCAATGCGGTGGGAAAGAAGATCAAACAAGAAGACCTTAACCATCGACTTCTAAATAGCTTAAGAAGAGAATGGAATCCAAAGGTGACGGCCATTGAAGAGTCAAAGGGTCTTGAAACTCTTACATTAGATGAGTTATATGGAAATCTTATGACTCCTGAAATTCAACTTGAGGAACAAGAGAAAAATGATCCTATCAAACAATCACCTAAGGCGTTGGTATGTGATACAGATGATTCGGATGATGAGTTTGGACTTCTTGTAAGAAGGTTCAAAAGATTTGCTAGAAAGAATGGAGATGAGGCTAAACGGTTCATCAAAGGGACTATATCCAAGGACAAAGATAAGATGAAGGACCAAGATAACAAATGCTTCAAATGTGGAAAATATAGTCACTTCATGAAAGATTGTAGAGTGAAGGATCCATACCCAAAAGATAAGAGGGCCATCTACCAAAAGAAGAAGGATCTTCAAGCGGAGGTAGCGTATTGGGATAGTCTCCTATCTGACTCCGAAGGTGACCATGATGATGACAAGAATCTTACTCTTGTAGCCGTAAGTGATGATGATCTTGAAAGGGAATATTCTTGTTTCATGGCCATCGAAGATGATATGGAGGTATGCACTAGATCTTCTCATTATAGATTGCAAGATGAATTTGATGATATGATTCAGAAGAATGATTTGTTAAGTCTCAAATACAAGCGTGTTAAACGAGATTTTAGGAGTTGCATAAATAAGTATAATATCACGCTTGAAAACAACATTGCATTGCAACTCGAATATGATATTCTTATGACCATGCATAAAGTAGTTACTAATGAGAATTATTGTTTGAGATATGAAAGTGAGATTCATTTGAGCACAATGGAAAAAATGTTTGAGGGCAAGCATGCTTTAAATAAGATGTTATTTAGTCAAAGAGAAAGCACTGATAAAACCGGATTAGGCTATGATGCATCTAGTGTGAGCATGAAATCTTCAACTATGTCTTTGATTAAATTTTCCAAATCAAGTATTGCATCCACTCCCTCCTTCAAAGAATCAAAATCATCTTTGAAGAAACAAAGGCATATGCCTCATAGCAAGGCAAAAGCAACCAAGGTATCAAAAACGTTGGTTAAACCTGTTGCCAACACCTCTTCCTTAGTACCAAGGAAGAACGTGCATAAACATGAATCATGGATTATGTGTACACAAAAGCATCATGATCATTCTCACAGTCACCAACGTATTCCTACATGCTTTTGTTGTAATAAGAAAGGTCATGTAGAAAGAGTGTGTAGAGCTAAGAGAAATACACATCCTGTATGGGTGCCAAAGGGTCAAGTGCATGTTACTAACCCTCAAGGACCCAAAACAAAAAGGATACCAACGTCATATGTTGATTTTGTAGTCCCTAGCATTAAATGGAGAAGGCAATGACAAAGGCATCGAATGGGTCGTGGACAATGGATGTTCAAACCATATGACAGGAAACAAAAGATTGTTTCATAAAATCACTATGCAAGATGGAGGAGTTGTCCACTTCAGAGGTAGCAAAGGCAAAATCAAAGGATAGGTAAAGTGGGTAACGATTCCTTCTCTCTTAGTGATGTGCTTTATGTGGATGGACTTAAATATCATTTGATAAGTGTTAGCCAATTGTGTGATGCAAATTATGAAGTTACATTTGTGAAAACAAAATGCATTGTGAAAAAGAATGATGTTGTTATGTTTGAGGCTTTGAGGGACAAAAACATTTACAAACTTAGCATAAATGATTTGGTTTCACAAAATGTTTCATGTCTAGTTGCTAAAAATGACTTGGCACAATTATGGCATAGACGCCTCGGACATGTTTTCTTTAAAACGTTTAAATATATTTGTGAAAATGAAAAAGTTCGAGGGCTTCCCAAAATAAATTTTGAAAACCAAGAACTTTGTAGCACTTGTCAAAAAGCAAAGCTTGTGAACACAAGCTTTAGGCCCAAAACAAATATTTCCACCTCCAAACCCCTACAAATGTTACATATGGAGTTGTATGGAAATACTGGTACAAAGAGCTTGGGTGGCAAGCATTACACATTTTTGGTAGTAGATGATTACATTAAATATACCTGGGTAATGTTCCTTGCTAAGAAAAGTGATGCATGTCATGAGTTCATTGACTTATGTAGGCAATTGGAAAATTACATGAGTGACACCATTAAAACAATTAGAAGTGATCGTGGTGGAGAGTTTGATGGGGATTTTCAAAGGTTTTGTGTATCCAAAGGGTATGTGCATAACTTTTTAGCTCCAAGAACTCCTCAACAAAATGGTGTAGCCGAACGAAAGAATAGAACCCTACGAGAGATGAGTAGGGCAATGCTAAATGAGTTTGGCTTGCCTAAATATTTTTGGTCCGAAGCGGTTAATGCCGTTTGTCATATAATTAATCGTGTCTATTTGAGACCATACCTAAATATGACTCCTTATGAACCTAGGAATGGCAAAGTCCCCAACATTGGGTATCTCAAAGTGTTTGGTTGTAAGTGTTTCATACTTAACACTAAAGACACTTTGGACAAGCTTGATTTCAAAGCGGATGAGGGCATATTTTTTAGGTTATGCCTCAAATAGTAAAGCATTTCGTGTATTTAACAAAAGAAGCCTAAAGGTGGAAGAATCTATTCATGTTAAGTTTAGTGAATCACTTAGTATCCACTCTAAACCTTCTATCACCCACAACTTTCAATAGATATCTTCAAACTTTCCAACACAACAAGTCTACACAATGCCATCATTCATCTTTCAACTCCCTGCAAATACTCTCAAAACATCTAAGGTGTAGATACTAAACTTAAGAACTTGTACCAAGACAATGAACACATCACGAATAACACTTTTATGGGCATATTTAACAACAAGGACCACAACATAACCATTTTCAGATATTGGCCTAAAGAACATGACTTTACTCCACCAACATCAACAATTACAATAGTAAAGCATTTAACATAAACAAATCAAAGTTACTAATGTGTGATCCGGGTTTTCTCTTTATTAGAACATAGGGCCTAGTGCATCAAAATTTGCGTAAAGCGCATAGAAAGATTACTTGCCTTTGTTTCTAGTTATGCTTACGAGTGTACTGCAGAATTTTGTTAGAGAATTTAAGGTTGGGCTTTGGCCCATCGTTGGAGATTGTTGGCCCGTTAACGATGTTGCAAAATTTGGTTGAGCAACGTACTTTGAGCATAATGAGTTTCTGATTATGAAATCGAAAACTAATGAATCCTTAATTATCTACGTAACGAGTAGTTAATGTTAGGATGTGGAATCACTCAGTTATGGTATTGGGTGAATGTGAAATTAATGCTCAAAGTAGATGGAAAACGTTGTGGATGGGTGACGTGTCACCCTTATGGAGGAATACCACGTTGGATGTGTCCATGTGGTGTAAAAGAGCTTTTGACGGACATCGATCGATGACATCGATCGATCGATGTCACTTCGATCGATCGATGTCATCGATCGAAGTTGATCAGAGAGCTTCGATGATTCTGTCTCACATCAGTCGATCACTTCGATCGATCGATGTTGACTTCGATCGATCGATGTATCGATCGAAGTTGGACAGAAAGGTGAGGAACGATTCTGACGTACATCGATCGATACATCGATCGATCGATGTATACATCGATCGATCGATGTGATCGGTCGATATCGAACAGCGTGCAGAATCTCTTCAGTTTGAGTGGTTATGTTTCAAATCTGAAACTAACACTATCCTCCTGTTCAAAATAAGATCAACCTGTTTTGATCTAACGGTGGTGGGGAAGCAGCTTTGATCTAACGGCCGGGATTTAAACTGTCTTAACCGCTTAACCGAATATGGTTTCCATCTAACGCTTCAGGTTTAAACCTGCTAATCTATCTTCGATCCAAAGGCTGAGATTAAACCTTCCTAATCTAGATAGGAGGTTTTAATCTAACGGTCTAAATCAAACTTCGGTTTTGATCCAACGGTCACGGTACCTTGTTCTCCAACCGACTCCCCTATATAAAGAGGGCTAAGGGTGTTCATTTGTGAAACACCAAGCTCTAAGCATTTTCCATAAGCATTCTGCATTCATAGCACGTGAGTCTTGCATATCGTCCGGGAGAAGTCAGGACACTCTAGCGTTCGAAGGAGTTCAAGTTCAGCAGTGCCGCTCAACTGAACAGGTACCCGTTGTATCCTGGGAGACGATTGCTCATACCGGTTGGGCACAGTATACCGGAGCAATACGTCTTAAGGACAGAGTCTTCGACTCGCCCTGGGTTTGATTTATTTTGTTTTGCTGTTTCATATGTACACGTTGTACGACTGCGTCTTGGTACAGGATTGATTGTCTCCAACAATCTTAAGACATATTTCAATTCAATTACATTCTGTACCTTTTTGTTTATTTACGCAAAGGCAGTTTCGTACTGTTTTGCAGTCTCTTTCTACTCATTCTTGAACCTGTGACTGTTCTGATCTTTACGTTTTGATCAAACTGAACAGGAATGGAACACGAGAGCTCAAACTCTGTTCAAGGCTTCAATGGTGCTCACTCCATGTCTGCACCTGAAAGGGCTAACAATGTTGCTGCCGGACCGCAGTTCAATACGGTTCCGTTGGCACCAACTGGAGGGCCTCAAATGAATCCGGCTGCCACTGCTGCTCAGGTGGAGAAGCCGGAAAAGTTTGCCGGCAGTTTTTTCAAGAGGTGGCAGCAGAAGATGCTGTTCTACCTCACGGCGTTGGGGTTGGCCAGAATGCTGTCCGAGGATCCGCCCGTGGTTGAGCCTGTGGAGGATCAACAACAGAATATGCAGAACGTCTTGGGTGCTGAGGCCTGGGCGTATACAAATTTTTGTTGTTTGAATTTGATTCTGGGTTGCCTAGATAATTCTCTCTATGGCGTGTTTTGTACATTTAAAACTGCAAAAGCTTTGTGGCTGGCTTTAGATAAAAAGTATCGCACAGAAGATGCGGGTACTAAAAAGTTGATAGTTGGGAAGTTTCTCGACTATAAAATGTTAGATTCCAAAACTGTAATTTCGCAGGTGGAAGAAATACAGATGTTGGTTTCTGAAATGGAAGAGGAGGGCATGACGCTCAGTGAATCTTTCTTAGTTGCGGCTGTGATTGAGAAGCTGCCTCCTTCGTGGAGGGAATTCAAGAGCTATCTCAAACACAAGCGAAAGGAGATGAAGATGGAGGATTTGATAGTCCGTCTTCGTATTGAGGAGGACAACCGTCGCTCCGAAAGAAAGCCATCCATGTCTTCTGGTCAAGCCAAAGCTCATGTTGCTGAGGCAAAGAACAAGAAGAAACATAACACTTTGAGTGTGAACTCCAAGGGCAAGGAAATTGCAAAGAAGTTCACGGGTAAGTGTTATAACTGTGGTAAACCAGGGCATAGAAGCAGTGAGTGCAGGAAGCCAAAAAGAATCAGAATAAAGCGAAAGCAAATCTGGTCGACGCAATGGATGATTTGAACCTTTGCGCGGTGGTGACCGAGTGCAACGCAGTGGGAAACCCACGGGAATGGTGGGTGGACACAGGAGCCACTCGACATGTGTGTGCGAACAGGGCAATGTTCAGAGAGTACGTGCCCACGACAAACAATGAGCAATTGTTCATGGGAAACTCCAACAGCTCGAAGATCGAAGGATCGGGCAAGGTAATCCTGAAACTGACCTCAGGAAGGGAGTTGACTCTGCAGAATGTGCTGCATGTTCCTGACATAAGGAAGAATCTGGTTTCTGGCGTGCTGCTAGTCACGCATGGGTTCAAGCTTGTTTTCGTGGCAAACAAATTTACACTTTCTAAGAATGGGGTGTATTTGGGGAAAGGGTATCTTTCGGATAACATGTTCAAGTTAAATGTTATGACCATTGTACCCAAAAATGTTGCGCCCATTGAGGCTAATAAAATTGTTTCTTCTTCTGCTTACATGCTTGAGTCTTCCTGTTTATGGCATTTTCGTTTGGGACATGTAAATTATAAGTCAATACAACGAATGATTAGTCTTGACTTGCTACCCAAACTGGACTTTAGTAATAAAGAAAAATGTCAAATATGTGTTGAAGCGAAATTAACAAAAGCGCCATTTCCTTCAACAGAACGAAACACTGAATCGTTGGATTTAATTCACACAGATTTGTGTGATTTAAAGTTTGTGCGAACAAGAGGTGGTAAAAAGTATTTTGTAACTTTTATCGACGATTGCACACGATACTGTTATGTATATTTGCTAAGTAGCAAAGATGAGGCCCTTGATGCTTTCAAGGATTATAAAAATGAAGTTGAGAATCAACTTAGCAAACGAATTAAAACAATTCGTAGTGATAGAGGTGGCGAATATGATACACCGTTTAATGAATTCTGTTCAGAACATGGCATTATTCATCAAACGACTGCGCCATATTCACCTCAATCAAATGGTATTGCTGAACGCAAAAACCGTACTCTAAAAGAGATGATGAATGCTATGTTGATAAGTTCGGGTTTATCTCAGAACTTGTGGGGGGAAGCAATTCTCTCAGCCAACGTCATTTTAAACAGAATTCCGTCCAAAAAGACGGATAAAACCCCGTATGAGCTTTGGAATGGCTATAAGCCTAGCTACAAATACTTGAAAGTGTGGGGGTGTCTGGCGAAGGTTGCAATACCTAAACCAAGACAAGTCAAAATTGGGCCTAAAACGATTGATTGCATATTCATTGGTTATGCAACGAACAGTAGTGCATACCGTTTCTTAGTGCACAAATCGGACATTCCTGAGATTCATGATAACGTTGTCATGGAGTCAAGGAATGCAGTGTTTTTTGAGAATGTCTTTCCAAAGAAGGACAAAAACAGTGAAGAAGCTAGCTCAAGTAAGCGAGTGCATGAGGCGACTTCTCAAGGAGATGAGGAACCTCGTCAAAGCAAACGAGCCAGAATACCAACTTTGTTTGGACCAGATTTTCTAACCTATATGGTAGAAAATGAGCCAAGGAGCTTTTCCGAGGCTATGTCAACTCCAGAAGCTCCATTCTGGAAAGAGGCAATTAACAGTGAGATAGACTCAATTCTTCAAAATCACACTTGGGAGTTGGTTGACCTTCCACCTGGAAGTAAACCACTTGGTTGTAAGTGGGTTTTCAAGAAGAAACTGAAAGAGGATAGGTCTATTGGGAAGTATAAAGCCAGGTTAGTAGCCAAGGGCTATAGACAGAAAGAAGGCTTTGACTTCTTCGACACCTACTCACCAGTGACTAGGATCACTTCAATAAGGATGCTAGTAGCCATTGCTGCAGTCTATGATCTGGAAATCCATCAAATGGATGTAAAGACTGCCTTTCTGAATGGTGAGTTAGAGGAAGAGATTTATATGGAACAACTCGAGGGGTTTGTCGTTCCAGGACAAGAAAGGAAAGTGTGTAGGCTTGCTAAGTCTTTGTAAGGACTTAAACAAGCACCCAAGCAATGGCATTTAAAATTTGATCAGGTAATGATGTCAAATGACTTCAAGATCAATGAATGCGACAAGTGTGTGTACATTAAGAGCACACAGAATGCATTTGTGATAGTATGTCTCTATGTAGACGACATGCTCATCATGGGCAGCACTCGTGACATCATCTTAAGCACAAAGAAGATGTTAAAACGAAACTTTGATATGAAGGACATGGGAGTTGCCAATGTCATTCTAGGAATTAAGATTTCTAGGGTGACTGAGGGACTCGTACTGTCACAAACTCACTATATTGAATCAGTTCTGAAACGATTCAATATGGATGATGTGAAACCGGTAAAGACCCCACTCGACTTAAGTGTGCACTTAAGGAAAAATCGAGGCGAGCCTGTTGCCCAGTTAAAATTCTCTCAGGTAATTGGGAGTCTGATGTACATAACGAATTGTACAAGACCAGACTTAGCTTGTTCAGTAAACAAGTTGAGCAGGTTTACCAGTAATCCAAGTGATGATCATTGGAAAGCTCTTAACAGAGTGATGAGGTATCTAAAATACACAATGTATCTTGGATTACATTACACGAGATATCCAGCAGTATTAGAAGGATACTGCGATGCAAATTGGATATCAGATAGTAAGGACTCGAAGTCCACCAGTGGGTACGTGTTCACTGTTGGTGGTGCTGCTGTGTCGTGGAAATCCACGAAACAAACCTGTATAGCTCGGTCCACTATGGAAGCTGAGTTCATAGCGTTGGACAAAGCTGGGGAAGAGGCTGAGTGGCTTCGGAATTTCCTGGAAGATATTCCGTGTTGGCCTAAGCCAATCGCTCCTATTAGCATACACTGTGATAGTCAGTCAGCTATAGGACGTGCTCAAAGCAGCATCTATAATGGTAAGTCACGACACATACGTCGAAGACATAACACCATTAAACAGTTGATCTCTAATGGCGTGATTTCCATTGATTATGTGAAATCAATGGAGAATCTTGCGGATCCGCTTACAAAAGGCTTGCCTAGAGATCGGATGTCAAGATTGACAAACGGAATGGGACTGAAGCCCATAATGCATGAATCTTTGTAATGGTAACCCAACCTTGTTGACTGGAGATCCCAGAATCTTGGTTCAATGGGACAACTAAGTTATGAAGGTTCAGTTAGCACTTACTCATTCTGTCTGATAAAAGTGCTGTCTGCAGAGATTTTAGGGTAAGCTAAGGCTTTTAATGATGTCCTATATCTTGATGCGTCAAGTGGAGTATGGCAGAATACTCTTGATAGGAATCACCTATGTAAGTGTGAAGTGGGGCCGCTTCTATGAGAAAGTCTAGGAGGCAAGATTTCTCTAAAACACTTTCTGAAACCAGGTTGTTCATGGCCAAAACGAACACAACCATGAGAACCAAAAGGGTGTTAAAGAAAATATTGTGTGAGTATCATTGTCTTGGTTCACAACAAAGGCTGACTAGTTCAAGACATCAAGTCACTACTTAGCCGAGTGAATCCGATGGTACATCACTATGAAAGGTTCAAAGCCAGAAGCTACCTCTTCTGATGCAATATTTTCTTGTCTGACTTCTCCTCAGAGTCTGCATATGCGTCTGCATTAATTTCCATTCATTTGGGGGATTGTTAGAGAATTTAAGGTTGGACTTTGGCTCATCGTTGGAGATTGGAAGATTTGGGCTTTGGCCCGTTAACGATATTGCAAAATTTGGTTGAGCAACGTACTTTGAGCATAATGAGTTTCTGATTAGGAAATCGAAAACTAATGAATCCTTAATTATCTACGTAACGAGTAGTTAATGTTAGGATGTGGAATCACTCAGTTATGGTATTGGGTGAATGTGAAATTAATGCTCAAAGTAGATGGAAAACGTTGTGGATGGGTGACGTGTCACACTTATGGAGGAATACCACGTTGGATGTGTCCATGTGGTGTAAAAGAGCTTTTGACGGACATCGATCGATGACATCGATCGATCGATGTCACTTCGATCGATCGATGTCATCGATCGAAGTTGATCAGAGAGCTTCGATGATTCTGTCTCACATCAGTCGATCACTTCGATCGATCGATGTTGACTTCGATCGATCGATGTATCGATCGAAGTTGGACAGAAAGGTGAGGAACGATTCTGACGTACATCGATCGATACATCGATCGATCGATGTATACATCGATCGATCGATGTGATCGATCGATGTCGAACAGCGTGCAGAATCTCTTCAGTTTGAGTGGTTATGTTTCAAATCTGAAACTAACACTATCCTCCTGTTTAAAATAAGATCAACCTGTTTTGATCTAACGGTGGTGGGGAAGCAGCTTTGATCTAACGGCCGGGATTTAAACTGTCTTAACCGCTTAACCGAATATGGTTTCCATCTAACGCTTCAGGTTTAAACCTGCTAATCTATCTTCGATCCAAAGGCTGAGATTAAACCTTCCTACTCTAGATAGGAGGTTTTAATCTAACGGTCTAAATCAAACTTCGGTTTTGATCCAACGGTCACGGTACCTTGTTCTCCAACCGACTCCCCTATATAAAGAGGGCTAAGGGTGTTCATTTGTGAAACACCAAGCTCTAAGCATTTTCCATAAGCATTCTGCATTCATAGCACGTGAGTCTTGCATATCGTCCGGGAGAAGTCAAGACACTCTAGCGTTCGAAGGAGTTCAAGTTCAGCAGTGCCGCTCAACTGAACAGGTACCCGTTGTATCCTGGGAGACGATTGCTCATACCGGTTGGGCACAGTATACCGGAGCAATACGTCTTAAGGACAGAGTCTTCGACTCGCCCCGGGTTTGATTTATTTTGTTTTGCTATTTCATATGCACACGTTGTACGACTGCGTCTTGGTACAGGATTGATTGTCTCCAACAAATTTTGGTAAGGATTGTACCTAGGTTGACCGCAAGTTCTTCTTCCTCTTCTTCTTCCTTTTTCTATTTCTCTTTTCTGCTCCCTTAGCCGTTTCCCCCTCTCCTTTCTTGCCTTCTAACCGTTGCCACAATAGCCTAAGGGGAGTTATACTAAATTTTGTAACTGCCCCATCATTTAAGTGGGGAGGGGCGTTTTGGGTATTCTAGCCTAATTTTTCCTAATTTCAGCTTTTTGGTTAATTTCCCCCTTAAAATTTATTTAGCTAAGTCTCATTGATATATGTATAATAAATAAATCTATATTTGAAGTTGCTATAATTTATTTAACGCGGACGCAGAAAAATACGGGGTATGACATCTATATTTGAACACATTTTATAGTATTTAACGGCGGACGCAAAAAAATACGCAGAAAAATCATATCTTAATTTGCTAAAAGATCATGAACCTAAGTTTCCGAGATAGATCTGAAGCCTAGGCTCTGATACCACCTGTAGCGCCTTGGCCCGATGCTGGCATCGGAACCAGTGCACCCGCCGTAGTATACTACGAGGACTACGAAGAGTCAAAGCAGATCAAGCGTACGTCATTCATGACGTAAGATAAATCAGCGGAAACATCGTAAAATTTAAAACTTCACCAACATCAATGTAACCAAAGAAATACAACGGAAATAAAATGTGTTCATTTAACGGTCTAACATATCCTCCAGTACAACATAATAAACATCGAGTCTTCCAACTTGAAGAGAATAGTCAAGAATCTATCTACTTCCATGACCATCTTCCCATTGAGCCCACTCGCCATTGTATTCGACAAATATCATTTCGTACTCTGGCTCACCTGAAAAGGAAATGGAGTATCTGTTCTTAGCGAAAACATCGCCAGCAAGTAACCCGTCTATGCACCTTACAGGATCATACACGACGAGTCACCAGTGTATAAGTCATTGCCCAAAATAAGGTACTCGGGTTAGCAAATAGCATCTTTATAACAATTCCTCAAACAAATAAATCACATATATGATACGCGGATACAAGAACAAGCAGGTAACTAAATTAACGTACCACATAAACAAAACATAAGCTAGTCACATTTCTTGCATGTCAAATCTTATGCTTCGTGTATCATGATGTATGTACTTCTTTAAAACCACACACAGAACCCATGCATATGACTTCTTTCGTAAACATGCTATGCGTGTCATTTCACAAAACTTTTCATATTCTTCGCGTAGCAGAACTTTATACCCTGTGGGTGATCAGTCCACAGGAAACAGAACTTTATACCCCGTGCTGAAAGGTCCACGGCTCCATCACATATAACTTTATACCCGTGCTGAAAGGTTCACGGCCCATTACATATATCATATATTCATGCTGATAGATCCACGGCCCCATTACATATATCATATATCCGTGCTGATAGGTCCACGGCCCTATAAAATGCTTTATACCCTGCTGTTGATTCACAGTTCACGCTTTTATACCCTGCTTTCGCAGGCGTGACTTTTATACCCTGCGATCAACTAGTAGCCATAGTTTGCTTTTCGAAAACCTTAATCCTCTCTTGTAAACACATGTTCTTTCGCAATGCAATTCTCATGTCAAATGCAAAGTGTTCATGTCATGATGCAGGATGCTCATGCAACTTCATATCAAACATGTAACATACACACACACCTTACATATCAAGTACATGATCTTGCACCTCAAACACTCCATGCTCGTACCTTTCTAGGTCTGTTCGTTTCACCAACTCACTAGGGACTCAATCTTATTCTTAATCAAACTTAGCATCTATTCCTCAAGTACACCTCGAATACCCTTGCATTTTATTATCAAAGGGAGGGAATAAAGTTATTACACATACATAGGTCGCTTAATGGGGTCAAAAAGACTTCCAGTATACTTGGAACACCTACTTAAGGCACCTAAAGTGACATGAGGCACCTATACTAGGCGTTCGAAGCGTTCGGGAATGTGTTGGTATACATCGAACGCCTACATGAAGCACCTTATGTGACATCGAACGCCTTTGGAGGTGTTCGAAGTGTTCTGGAGTGTGTTGTGACACATTGAACGCCTACATGAAGTGCCTTATGTGACATGAAGCGCCTAATGTAGGTGTTCGAAGTATACGGAGATGCACTGGGACACATTGAACGCCTACTTTAGGCGCCTAATGTGACTCGAAGCGCCTAAAGTAGGTGTTCAAAGTGTTCTGACGGTTCCAGAACTGCAATTTTCTGCAGTAACTTCTTCCCATCATCTTCCTCCTTCACCCCTTTCATGTTTAACACTTCAAGATCCATCTTAACACCTAGATTCATCATGCTTAACACACAACTAACATGAGTTGATTCTCAAACATGTAAAATAGTATCCACTCTAAACCTTCTATCACCCACAACTTTCAATAGATATCTTCAAACTTTCCAACACAACAAGTCTACACAATGCCATCATTCATCCTTCAACTCCCTGCAAATACGCTCAAAACATCTAAGGTGTAGATACTAAACTTAAGAACTTGTACCAAGACAATGAACACATCATGAATAACACTTTTATGGGCATATTTAACAACTAGGACCACAACATAACCATTTTCAGATATTGGCCCAAAGAACATGACTTTACTCCATCAACATCAACAATTACATATAGTAAAGCATTTAACATAAACAAATCAAAGTTACTAATGTGTGATTCGGGTTTTCTCTTTATAAGAACATAGGTCCTAGTGGATCAAAATTTGCGTAAAGCGTATAGAAAGATTACTTGCCTTTGTTTCTAGTTAGGCTTACGAGTGTACTGCAGAATTTTGGTAAGGATTGAACCTATGTTGACCGCAAGTTCTTGTTCCTCTTCTTCTTCCTTTTTCTCTTTCTCTTTTCTCCTCTCTTAGCCGTTTCCCCTCTCCTTTCTTGCCTTCTAACCGTTGCCACAATAGCCTAAGGGGAGTTATGCTAAATTTTGTAACTCCTCCATCATTTAAGTGGGGAGGGGCGTTTTGGGTATTCTAGCCTAATTTTTCCTAATTTCAGATTTTTGGTTAATTTTCCCCTTAAAATTTATTTAGCTAAGTCTCATTGATATATGTATAATAAATAAATCTATATTTGAAGTTGCTATAATTTATTTAACGGCGAACGCAGAAAAATACGGGGTATGACATCTATAGTGTTTTCTCTTTCCAATCTTGCCCAAATTTCTTGTGGACTTTTTCCTAATATTAATCATGGTTCCTTGACTATTATATCCATGTTTAAGATTCACTAGGGTAGCTTTGGAGGATCAAATAAATCCATAGGATGGCAAAAGGCTATTTACACATTGTCAACACTTGAGATTGACTTGAAGACTTGGGGAAGGCTCCGAAAACGTGGATTACACCTCCTATAAATTGAAGAAGCTCAGATGAAGCATTGGTATACTTTCATCTTCTTGAAGTTTCATACTTCATTGTTGTAAATTTCTCTCATTTGTGTAAAAGTGCTTAAAGCTTGTTAAGCTCTTATTTGTTCTTCATTGTTGTGATTTGAGTGATTGTGAGTCTAACACAAGAGAAATCATACGTATTTGATCTCTTTCTTGTGTTTAGACTAGTGAGAAAGTGTAAACCCTATTAATTCCTAAAACTCATTCTGAGAAACTTCTTTGAGAGAACTTTGTTGAAGTTATGATGCAGCAAGAATTTGTTCTTTCTTATAGCTGAGGTTGTTGTACTTGCACAAAGTTGTTTTGTGCAAGAAGTTGTTGTGGTTGCTTACACTAATTTGTTAGTGTAAGTATTGATGTTGTTGTTCTTATTAAGAGTAACAATAATATTAGTTGTTGAAAATCTACTTTGGAAACAAAGTGGTAACGGAGTAAAATCATTTATGATTCGAACTACTTTATATCAGGTGTATTCATTCATTGTCTCTCATTTCTCATTCTTTACTTTGATTTTGATTTTCATTTGAGATGGAGATAGCCAAAAACAAAAAAAATTGTGCAAAATTGCCCAACACCTTTTCTCTTCTAGAACGATTGTCACGGACCTAACAGGAACATACACAGATCCGTAGCTATGACATAGCTATGTCCCATGTTTTCATGTTGATCTCTTCGAAAAAGAAAAAGGTATATATACTCATCATTTGTAATTCAAAATCGTCGCAATTAAGGTTTCAGTGTCAAACTGCACATAATATTATATATAGACACGAGTAGTGTAATTTCACATGTGTAATCTGAATTATTCGCATGTCTGATAACTACCATTATCTTATTGTTATATTTTTACGAAGGATATATTTTAATTTTATTGACTTTATTTCTTATTAAGTGTTAGAACATCCTAGGAGATAGCATAAGCTAGCGTTTGCTTGTAATTAGCTTTATTTTGCTTTCCCATAATAACGTAATTTGATGTGATTTAATTAAGACTAGATTATATTGATTTTTATTTGATTTGATTGTCTTATGTGCTACAATAATACCAGTGTGTATTGAGCAAGTTTATTTGTATTTTTCTCTTTGCTTATCTTATTCAATACACAATAGTGACATGCATATAGCAGATAAAAAAATCTAACAATATACAAATCAAACATAATCTAGTCCTAATTAAATGACATGAATTACGTAATTAATAAGAAAGTAGAATAAAACTAATTAGAAAGAAATTAATAAGAGTAAGCGTAAAACATTCTATGTTATCCTAAGACATCTCATAAGATATTCCAATATTAACCAATAACTAATTTATCAGGAAAAGATCTTCTCATTTACCTTCAGTTCTATTTTCTGTCACACAACTTTTTTAATATTGTGTCATTAGTTTTTTTTTTTAAAAAAATAATGGTTGATACAATTATAAAAAAAGACACGTGTCACAATTCTAACAGTGTGACAGAAAATAATACAAGAGTGGGTGACGAAATCGGGTTCAGATCAGAGAAGATCTCAAGGGAGGCAAAATACGAGGCCTTCAATCACGCTTCGTCACGTGTACAAACTGGCCTGCGGTTTACTTTTTCTTAAAAAAAAAATCAGTTTATATACATGGCGTCGCGTGATTGGAGACCTCATATTTTGTCTCTCTCCAGCCTCCCCTAATCCGAAACCAACAAAATCGTTTACCAATTAATTGTTCGTTCTACTTGCTATTGTAAAATTCGGTTAGATCCTGCGAGATTTCTGCCGCAGGAAGAGTTGACGCGGTAAATCATCAATGCACAATATATAAAGCTTACCTTCATGATATAATAAGAGCAAGAAAACCAAAACACTTCTTAAAGTACTCTTACCTTTATAAACTCCCTCATAGATTTCAGGAAACTCAGCAAGAAACTTGACAATGAAAGTGCATGCGGTGCTAGCAGTATCATGCCCTCCAATCAATAGCCCAAGAATCTTACCAGCAATATCTGATTCATTCATGAATTTCCCGTTTTCATCACTAGTGAGAAGCATGTGTGACAATATATCATGTGTTTGTGAAGCCTTCCCTTCTGCTAAATCAATTTTCCTTTGCTTGATGATAGCCACAAGCATCTTCCTTATCTTGTTCGATGCCTTGATCGCCTTATTGAACGGCGTTCCAGGAAAATTTATGGGGATTGAAATGATCCCAGAAGCCAATACACTGAACGGTTCGAGTAGCTTAGCAACTTGGATCGGATCATCATAGCTTACGAATAGTTTGGCAGCTATCGAGAAGGTGTAGTTCTTGCAAAGAGGGAAGACTTCGACATGGTCTTTGTTATCCCAGTTGGAACTGAAATGGCGTTGAGCAATTTGATCCATGATCCCAATGTATCTTTGCAAAGCTTCTGGTTTCAAGAAATTTGGGAGCATTTTTCTCATCTTGATGGCTTTTTCTTTGGAAGAAAGGGAGGAAGATGGGAAGATCTTGTTGACAGTGTCAGGCCACCATGCTTGGACGAGCTTGTTCTCATTTGAGAACAAGAATTTGTTTCCACCGGCTCCGCAAAACACGGCGGCCGGCTCACCGAAGAGGTGGGATCGGAAGACAATGGGGGAGTATTTAGCCATCCGGTCGAAAATGAACTTTTCTGGGTGGCCTTTCCATCCGGCAGAAAGAAATTGCAGAGTTTCTCCTACCATTGGCCATCCGGTCCGACCTGGAGGGAGCACTCCGGCTCTGGCAGGTTTGTGCTTATAGAATATGAAACGGAGTGAGAGAGTTAGAAGAATAACAAATAAGGATAGAGATGAAACGAAGAAGAGCTTCATGTATTCTGCCTAAATTTGAGGTTCAAATGCCAGATGCTATTCTTATGAGTTGGAGTTAAGAGTTTGGTATTATATATAGAGAGGACGGGTCCTCGATCAACTGGTAATGTTGTTGTAGGTATGAACTGAAGAAACAGCATTTTGCACAAAGTTTATGGTAAGACTGTGTACATTAGATCGGGAAACGATCCGATCTCTTCTTAGACTCTATGTAAATGCGAAGCCTAATACACTGTGAACGCCCTTTATATATACATGTGAGATGCAATGTTAAGTGGTGCTGGTGGGGAGTTATCCTTATTTTGTCTTACTCTACAACAAATAACCAAGTTTGCTCGGTAGATAATGGATGGGACGGGGGATGGTTTTTATGACTACTTGTTAAGTCAAAGAGTTAGCTAAGTTGCATTAACACACAACACTACTTCCAAGGTGAGGTGGTAAAATTTACACATGAGACAAGGAGAGTCGTGGATTCTTATTCAATGACATTCAAAGCTTTAAATTAATAATCACATAATGTAGAATTAAATGAAATGGAAACACACATTAGTCAACAATGTGTACACATGATTTTGATAAGAAATGTAAGGCATATGAATTTGATTCTTAATCGGCACATTGTATGTATTCATGGGTTATAAATGTATTTCTATAAACCGTTGAGAAATTGGGATTTGAATGATTTCAAAATGCATGATTTAAATTTTATGTGATTTTGAAATGCATGATTTAATGTTACATGACATGCGTACATGATAAATATGCTTTATATGTTTTATATATAACATTGTTGGACTAACGTACCATGAAGCGTTAAAGATTAAATCATATGGCAAACATTTGTTGTGATTACACTATTTTCAGGTGCCATGTTAAATGAACTAAACTAGTTCATTTAAGGAAGTGCTTAAGGAGATGAACTAAACTAATTCATTAAATGAAGTGTTTAAGGAGATATATTTGAAAATGCCTATTCTTCAATAAACGATTTTTATTTTTTAAATGATAGGTAGCAATTTTAACTTCGCTTATTTTGTTCACATATCTTTTACCAATTTTGCATATTTTGTTCACATAGCTTTTACATATAAGCATGTGTAGTATTTGCCTATAAATAGGCTAGTTCTTCAACATTGTAACAAACCTCAAAAAACAATTCTTAGACTCCAAAACAGGTGCATTGTGTATTGAACAAAGCTTTGTGTTCTTCTATTCTTTCTTCTTTTAATTTCTTAGATATTTATCAATTCAAGTTCCTTCAAATTGTTACCAGAGCTTGTTTACGGTGAATTACGATAAATACACCGTATACGTAATTTCTGTCTAAAGAAATCGGATTTTAAGTGAGATCGTGTGTGACCGCTCCAGCTAAACCTGAGATTTTATGTGGAAAGGTAATACTTTGTAGGAGGTTACTATGATCTTTTCTGGGTATTGCCAAATCGGTTCACTTCGTTTTTTTAGATAGAAGGAGAAAGAGTTATTCAACCTTGTCCGAAGGAACTTGAATCGGTAAATATCTAAGAAATTGAAAGAAGAAAGAAATGAAGCAAACAAAGATTTGTTCAATATGCAATGCTCCTATTTTGGAGTCTTAGAATTGTTTTTGGAGGTATGTTAAAATGTTGAAGAAACTAGCCTATTTATTGGCAAATACTACACATGCTTATATGTAAAAACTATGTGAACAAAATATGCAAAGTTGGTAAAAGCTATGTAAACAAAATAAACAAAGTTGAAATTGTTACCTACCTTTTGAAAAATAAAAATCATGTTCACACATTGTTGACTAATGTGTGTTCCTATTTGATTTAATTCTATATTGCCTCCTTTAAATCAAAATCTACAAATTTGATCATTCCAAGCATTTTCTTTAATTTGAAAAATGAGTCCGTTTTCAATGGCTTTGTAAAAATATTTGCAACTTGTTCTTCAGTTGGACAATAATCAATAGCAATCTCTTTTTCATGAAATAGGTCACAAATGAAGTGAAAATTGCTATCGATGTGTTTGCTTCGTCCATGAAATACTGGATTCTTCGATAACTCAATTGTTGATTTGTTATTGCAATAAATGTTTGTTGGTACATTTTGTTTATGACGTAGAAAACCAAGAATTCGTCTAAGGCATAGCGCTTGTATAGCACTATTTGATGCTGCTATATACTCTGCTTCAGTTGTAGATAAAGCCACAACTTTTTGTTTCTTTGAAGACCATGAGAAAACGCCAGGTCCCAGAAAAATGCATAACCTGATGTGCTTTTTCTTTCAATGGTGTCACCAGCCGAATCACTGTCTGTGTATCCTAGAAGACAAATATCATTAGCACAAGAATATAATATACCATGAATTTTTGTACCTCTGGCATATCTCAAAATTCGTTTAGCTGATTGTAAGTGTGATTGACGTGGTGACTCCACGAAACGACCGATAAGTCCAACACCATATGTTATATCCTGCCTAGTTGCAGTCATATATCTCAAGTTTTCAACCAGTCTTCTAAAGTATATAGGACCAATTAGCTCACTGGTAGTATCTTTTGTTAACTTCAACTTTTCTTCAACTGGTATTAAGATGGATTTTGCAAATTCCATCTTAAACTTTTTTAGAATATCACCATCATATTTCTTCTGTGAAATGAATATTGCATTGTCCATCTGATAAACTACCAAACCAAGAAATTAAGATATTAGACCAAGATCTGTCATTTCAAAGTGATTGATCATAGCTTCCCTGAACTCAGAAATCTTTTGAGCATTCTTACCGGTAAAAATAAGGCCATCAACATATAAACATACGATAGCAATATCTCCTCAATCAGAATATTTCACATATAAAGTATGTTCATATAGACATCTTTGAAAGCCATGTTCGATGAAATAAGAATTTATACGAGTATACCATGCTCGTGGAGCTTGCTTGAGCTCGTACAAATCTCTTTTCAACCACTATGCCTTACTTTCTTGCCCTTTGATAACGTATCCATCTGGTTGATAAACATAAACTTCCTCTTCCAAAACTCCGTTTAAGAAAGTAGATTTAACATCCATTTGGTAAATCCTCCATTTGCTTTGTGCGGCAATAGAAATAACCATACGAATTGTGGCAAGTCTAGCAACAGGAGCAAAGACTTCAAAATAATCAATATCTGCCTTCTGTTTATATCCGTTTGCAACAAGTCTTGCTTTAAAACGATCAATCTCTCCATTTGCTTTGTGTTTTGTCCTGTACACCCGTTTGACTCCGATGGGTTTTTGCCGCTCAGAAGAGTAGTCAATTCTCATGTATTATTTTTCTCAGTAGCATGAATCTCTTGATCTATGGCATGAATCTAATGATCATTTCTGAAAGCTTCTCCGAATGTCACTGTATCACAATCTGCGAATAACGCAAAATTCACAACTTCTTCATCAGATAATTCATTGTCATTACAAATTTTATAATCCTGCAATCTGGCTGGTAATCGCCTCTCTTGTTATGGATGACTCGATGATGGTTTAGACATAATATCATCTCCTGGTGGTTCTGGTTCCTGTATGCGAGAACCAACAATCGGAGAAAATAAAAAATTTTCTATTTTCTCAGGCTCTTTTCTTAGCCAATCTCAAGCCTCCATCTCTTCAAAAATGACATCTTGACTAATAACAACTTTTTTGGTAACAGGATTATAAAGTTTATATCATTTTGTTTCATCCGAATATCTTAAAAAAACATATTTTTCAGATTTATCATGCAATTTCTTTCTCAAAAAATGTGGAACATGAGCATAAGCAATACAACCAAATATTTTGAAATGTCCGATATTT
Organism: Eustoma russellianum; assembly: GCA_036186865.1. Lineage (NCBI taxonomy): Eukaryota > Viridiplantae > Streptophyta > Magnoliopsida > Gentianales > Gentianaceae > Eustoma > Eustoma russellianum. The sequence continues at coordinate 26,190,204 of AP025071.1, read as the reverse complement.
GGCTTCCGACTAGTCCATACCTCGTAAGGAGTTTTTTCTTCTGTAATACTCTTTGTAGGACACCTGTTCAAGACATAGACCGCACAAGCAACAGCCTCGGTCCAAAATGATTTTGGTAGATTCTTTAAATGCATCATTGATCTTACCATGTCTATAAATATTTTATTTTTCCTTTCTGCCACCCCGTTTTGTTGAGGTGTATATCTCTCTGTCATTTGATGCTCAGTGTCATTTCTCTCCAGATAATCACCACAGGCAGTATACTCAGTTCCTCTGTCTGTTCTCAAAGTTTTGATCACAAAACCACTTTATTTTTCAATGTACACTTTGAAACTTTTGAAGATATCACATACATCACATTTGTTTCTGAGAAAATACACATAAGATTTCTGAATAAAATCATCAATAAAATTTATAAAATACTTACAACTACCATTTGTAGGTACTTCTACATAGCATAAGTCTGAATGGATCAACTCTAGTGATGTACTCGCCCTCCATGCCTTATTCTTCGGAAACGAAAATCTGTGTTGCTTTTCCAATCTACATGACTCAAAAACTTTCTGAGAAAAATCAATATTTGGCAATCCTAAAACAGATTTATTTCTGACAAGGAAATTCAAACTTCTGAAATTCAAGTGTTCAAATCTTAGATGCTATAGCGATGTATCATCATATGTCACAGAACTAAAGCAAGGTAAACTGCCACAATTGATTGACTGCAGAAACAAATGAATATTATTCATGTTTACCTTTACATTTAGTCCTCTCCTTGAATCACTTACTATGCAAACTCTATGATCAAAGACTACGTTATAGCCTTCCAGAGATAATTGTCCAATGCTTAGTAACTTGTGATGTAAACTTGGTACATAGAATACATCAGAGATAAAGTTAGTAGAAGCATCTTTCATACTAATGGCAATCCTCCCTTTACCAAAAACAGGCACCTTAGAATAATTTCTAAATTTCACAGTAGTTTTTACAGAAGTATCCAAATCTGTGAACATTTCTTTATCTCCACACATATAATCTTGCTTCAATCAGAATCCGAAATCCATTCATTTTTTGCTTTGCTTTCAACACTAGAATCAGCCAAAAACAAAGTCCCAATACTTGTGTTGTCGTTTTCAGCCACTTTGCATACATTTCTGGACTATTCTTATACCAATAATGATTTTGAACATATCCAAACCTTTTGCAATTAAAGTATTGGATTTTTGATTTATTCTTTTGCAAATCATTATTTTGATTATCTTCATCAAAGACACGGGTATTTGGTTGGTAATTAAGACTACCTCTACCACAACCTATTCTTTGGCAACATCTTCTGTTAGGTCCGTAATACACTCTAGAGGGGGTGAATAGAGTGTTGGGAAATTTTGCAGATGGCTCAACTCAAATGGAATTTAAAATCAAAGCATGAATGGGAGATGAGAAATAATGAATGAGTACACCGAATAAAAATGGTTCAAATCGTAAATGATTCTACTCCACTACCACTTTGTTGCCAAAGTAGATTTTCAACAACTACTCTTATTAAAACAATACTTACACTAACAACTTAGTGTAAGCAACCACAACAACAACTTCTTGCACAAAATGTCTTTGTGCAACTATAACAACTACAGCTCTAAGCAAGAACAACTTCTTGCTACCTCACAACTTCAACAAAGTTCTCTCAAGAACTTTCTCACAGTGGGTTAAAAATAACATGCAAGAGATCAAATATTTATGGTTCCTCTTGTGTAGACTCACTACCTCTCAATATATAATAATTAAGAACAAAGAAAGGCTTAACAAGCTTTAAGATCTTTTACACATATGAGAGAAATATGCAACAAAGAAGAATGAAGCTTGATGATGGTGAAAGTGTGTTTTTGCCTCATCTGAGCTTCATACATTTATAGGAGGCGTTCACCGTGTTTAGGAGCCTTCACCATGTCTTCAAGTCAATCCCCAAGTCTTGAAAAATTGAAAATAGCCTTTAGCCACCCTATGAAGTGATTTGATTCTTAATGGCCATCCTAGAGAATCTTAGACATGGATAAAATAGTCAAGGAAGCATGTATTATGTTTGAGTAAAATTCACAAGAAATTTGAGCAAGATTGGAAAGAGAAAACACCATAAATCTCCCTTGGATTTTGTTAAATTCTGGGGGACATCGATTGATCCATGTGTCTGGGCTGAGAGATCGATGTCCTCCAGAGAGTTTGCAGTTTTGAAATTGCAGTACATCGATCGATCGATGTCCCCTGGCCTGAGAGATCGATGTCTTCCAGAAACTTTCTGATTTGAAACTGCCTGACATCGATCGATTGACATCTCTCCCTGAGAGACTGACGTGACATCGATCGATTGATGTCCCTCAGACTGAGAGATCGACGTTGGACAGAAAGTTCTAAACTCGAACTGCCTCAATATGGATCGATCCATGTCTCTCTCTGAGAGACTGATGTACACATCAATCGATCCATGTGAGAGATTGATGTCCCACGGTGTGTTTTTCTCATTTTGCTTCGAACTCCAAGTGTTCTATTTTTCCTTTCCACAACACCATTTTGTTGAGGAGTTCTTGGAGCCGAGAAATTGTGTCCATACCTTTTGGATACATAAAATTCTTGAAACTCACCATCAAACTCACCACTTCTATCACTTCTAATTTCTTTAATTGTGTATTCTTTTTGATTTTCTAATCTCCTACAAAGTTTTATAAATTATTGGCATGTATCATTCTTTTTAGCTAAAAATATTACCCAAGTGTATCTAGAGAAGTCGTCTACCATCACAAAGGTGTAATGTTTTTCACCTAGATTTGCCGTACCAATATCTCCATACAAATCCATATGAAGCAAATGTAGAGGTTTGGTGATGGAGATTTCAGTTTTGGGCTTGAAGCTTGTTTTAACAAGCTTTGCCTTTTTACACGTGTCACATAAGCCATGGTTTTCAAAATTTAATTTTGGAAGACCTTGGACCTTTTCATTTTTGCAAATTTCATTGAAATTTTTGAAACTAATATGTCCAAGTCGTCTATGACATAGTTGATTCAAACCATTTTTGGTAACTAGGAAAGAAACATTTTGTGATATCAAGTCATGTGTGCTAAATTTATAAACATCATTTTTCCTTACAGCCTCAAAAACAATTTTACCATTCTTTTTCACAATACATTTTTATTTCACAAATTCAACTTGAAAATTAGCATCACATAGTTGGCTAACACTTATCAAATTATACTTATGCCCTTCTACATATAAGACATTATCAATACTAAAAGAAGAGTTACCAATTTCTTCATGTCCGAGGATTTTGGCTCTCCCATTGCCAAAATGCACCGTTCCACCATCTTGGAACTTGAGCCTGGTGAACAAGGTTTTGTCTCCAGTCATGTGTGTTGAACATCTGTTGTCCATGAGCCATTTAGTTTCTTTTTCTTTGGCTACTCTATTTATCTTGAGAACCTACAAAACCAAGAGATTTATACATTGGTACCCTTTGCTGGTTGGGTCCTTTAGGGTTTGCTTGCCGACCCTTAGGCTTCTAAACATACATACTACCAAATCTAGCTCTACATGCACTCTTCACATGTCCTACTTTGTTACAATGAAAACAAATGGGTACATGCCTTGGTTCATAAGATGATGAGTCATGTTGTGTTTTTCTCTTATTTACCTTTTCCTTTAATGACTTAGACTTAGTGGAAGAATGTGATAAATTAAATCTTAAACCGGATTTATCATTTCTCATTCTTTGGTTTCCAAATAATTTGTCTAGATTATTTTTACCATCGGTTAGTTTTTGTAATTCTAATCTTAGTCTCTCACATTCTTTCCTAATTTCCACATTTTCAAGAGCTACGGTCTTATGCATGGTGAGTATGATGTCATGATCTTGAAACAAGCTCTTGTTTTCTAATATGCATTTTTTAAATTCTTTCTTCAAGTGTTTATATTTTAAATTTAGTTTTTCAAAATCATCCTGCAAATCTTCTATTTCATCTTGTAAATTAGAAGAGTTAGAGTTTATCCCAAGGTCATTCTCAATTGCCATGAGACAAGTATGTTGTGTTTTTGGATTCTCAACTATTACAACAAGTCCAACATCCTTGTCTTCACTTTCTTCTCCTTCCGATTCAGAGAGGAGATCATCCAATGCGAGGTTTCTTCTTTTGAGGAAAGACCTTCTTTTCTTGCTTTTGCGGCTCCATGACGTGGCAATCAAAAATGAAATGACCGGGTTGACCACACCTGTAGCAATTTTCAATTGCTTTTTTTCCTTGGATGGTCTCTTGAAAAACTTCTTTGCTTGGGTCTTGTTTCTTGTGGCCATTCTTCTAAATTTTCTCACAAGAAGAGCAACTTCATCATCTGATTCATCGGACTCTACCACCAATCCTTTGTGTGATGCTTGTGTGAGCTTGACAGGGTTCATCCTATTTTGTTCATCAATAAGAATTTCATGAGTAAGAAGATTACGGGATAGCTCATCAAGGGTAAAAGTCTTAAGATTCTTTGATTCGGTGATGCGGTGATGGGGTGACTTTAGGTGTCCATTCTCTTGACAAAGACTTGAGGAATATTGAGACAAGGTCTTCATTTGAAATTTTCTTGTCCACCATGGAAATTTGATTCACTATTCGAGTGAATCGGTCGATTGTATCCTCAATCTTTTCATCACTCTTTATCCCGAACATTTCATATTCCTTCATGATCATTAGTCTTTTGGCCATTCTTACTTGCTCTGTCCTTTTGTGTATCATTTTCAGTCTTTTCCATGCTTCATGGGTTGTTTCAAGACCTTAAATTCTTATAAGCTCGGTGGTGGTAAGAGCACTTAAAAAAATATCGTATGTTTTGCCATTGATGGCGAAGTTTATCTTCTCTTCGTCGGTGTAGTCATCATCGTCTTTGAACATTGATTCTCCTTTTGAGTTGGTAATCATAGGAACTTCGATTCCTTTGACAACGGCTATCCATATATCAAATCCATAGCCTTTCAAATGATTGATCATTCGAAATTTCCACAAAGAATAATTTTGGGCATCAAACATAGGTGCTTTAATGTTTGATCCTGAAAATAGTGCAGTTGGCTTGGAAGTTGAAGTGTAGGATGAAGAGGTTGTCATTGCATGATCTTTAACCTTGCTACTTGCAAAGATTGGCCAAGCAATCAAGGTTAGGCTCTAATACCAATTGTTAGGTCCGTAATACACTCTAGAGGGGGGTGAATAGAGTGTTGGACAATTTTTGTGGAATTTTCTTGTGTGGCTCAACTCAAATAGAATTCAAAATCAAAGCAAGAATGGGAGATGAAGGATAATGAATGAGTACACCGGATATAGAGTGGTTTGAATCGTAAATGATTCTATTCCACTACCACTTTGCTGTCAAAGTGAATTTTCAACAACTACTCTTCTTCTTAAAGTTAATAAGAACAACCACAGGAATACTTAGACTAACAACTTAGTGTAAGCAACTACAACAACAACTTCTTGCACAAAAATGCCGTTGTGCAACTACAACAACTACAGCTCCAAGCGAGAACAACTTCTTGCTATCTTACAACTTCAACAAAGTTCTCTCAAGAACTTACTCACAGTGGGTTAAAAAGAAGTAGTGGGGATCACACTTTCTCACTAGTCTAAACACAAGCAAGAGATCAAATATTTATGGTTCCTTTTGTGTTAGACTCACAATCTCTCAATATACAACAATTAAGAACAAAGAAAGGTTTAACAAGCTTTAAGCACTTTTACACATATGAGAGAAATATTTAACAAACAAGAATGAAGCTTGATGATGGTGAAAATGTATTTTTGCCTCATCTGAGCTTCATACATTTATAGGAAGGGTTCACCACAATTTTGAGCCTTCATCATGTCTTCAAGTCAATCGCCAAGTCTTGAAAAATTGAAAATAGCCTCTAGCCATCCTATGGAGTGATTTGATCCTCAATAGCCACCCTAGAGAATCTTAGACATGGATAAAATAGTCAAGAAAGTATGTATTATGTTAGAGTAAAGTCCACAAGAAATTTGAGCAAGATTGAAAAGAGAAAACACCATGAATCTCCGTTAGATTTTGTTCCAATGGTCATAAAATTTTGAATTCTGGGGGACATCGATCGATCCATGTGTCTGGGCTGAGAGATGGATGTCCTCCAGAGAGTTTGCAGTTTTGAAACTGCAGTACATCGATCGATCGATGTCCCCTGGCCTGAGAGATCGATGTCTTCCAGAAACTTTCTGATTAGAAAACTGCCTGACATCGATCGATCGACGTCTCTCCCTAAGAGACTGACGTGACATCGATCGATCGATGTCCTTCAGACTGAGAGATCGACGTTGGATAGAAAGTTCCAAGCTTGAACTGCCTCAGCATGGATTGATATATGTCTCTCCCTGAGATACTGATGTATACATCAATAGATCCATGTGAGAGATTGATGTCTCACAGTGTGTTTTTCTCATTTTGCTTCAAACTCTAAGTGTGAATTTTTATTTTAACCCATTCAAAATATCTTTTAATATCATCAATGTAGCGCCCCGACCCGGACAGCGGAATCCGACCCGGTGCACCCGTCGTAGCTTACTGAGAAGACTACAAGACGTCTCATCTCTCGTGTACACATCATCAGTGACGTACGAAAGTAAAAGCGGAAACATGTATCTAACGAATGTCAACCGTCAACTCGTACATCAAGAATACTAAAATCCCAACAAACTAGTCATGATGTTCACCACTCGAATCTTCAAACAAATGAAATAACTGAAATAAACAACATCTGTCTCGACTATTCGCCACTAGGCACTCTAAGCATCCCACTCAGCCCACTCGCCGTCGTCTTCAATGAAGATCATGTCGTAGCTAGGCTCATCTGCACAGTAAGAGTAGTACCCTTAGCGAAAACGCTAGCAAATAACCCGCTTATAAGACATACGGGATCAACACATGGCAAGACATGAGTAATATGTAATTCAAGGGAATGGTGGGGCACATGTCTTGTAACTTTCAAATATACCTACGTGAGAACATAATAAAACCAGTACAGCAGTTTACGCGCAAATAACAATTCATTGGCAATCAAATAACATTCACATCCATACCACATTGACTCTCGTGATGCATGTCAAATATGCACTACACTACACATTCACAAATGCATGAACGCTTTCTCTTTTAAAACAGTGCAATGCATGTCACAATGTCCGGTCACTTCACATAACTTTATACCCTGTAACGCGCCCCGGCTTATATTTCCATCCCGGTTTACGTTACAGCCAACTTTATACCCTGTAATGCACCTCGGCTTATATTTCCATCCCGAGTAGCATTACAGACAACTTTATACCCTGTAACGCGCCCCGGCTTATATTTCCATCCCGGTTTACGTTACAGTCTTTTGTGCCCTACAATGCGCCCCGGCTTATATTTCCATCCCGGTTTACACTGCAGGTCACCTTCGCAAATCTGTGCCGAAGCACCTTTCTTTTCAAATCAATATGCAATGCACGTGCCATGATGCAAGACTCCTCATATCATTCTCATTTCTCATTCCCGTATGCAATTCACATTCATATAAGTCATTCATGTACACATGCGCAAGTACAAACACACACGAGTTTTCGCTAACTTACACGTCATCACTTAAGCTTCGACTATCGCGTCAACACTTAGTCATGATACCAAGATCCATAACCTAAGACAAATATCCCTAACCATTCCTCGTTGAACTCTCAATCACCTCGTACGTTCATCTCCTAACCCTTCTAAGTCATCCACGTTGAACTCCGATTCGAATACCCTTCAAATTCTCCAAACTTGATTCACCATCTTAAGTCATGTTCCCAAGACTTAGACTAGTCATAATCAGGTCCTAAGAAGTCCCTAAGGTCACCCAAAGGATCCCCTAGCTTCCCTCTTTCTTCCCTTGCTTTCCCACAAAACTGGTTGACGTCATACCCTGACGTCGATCGATCGACATACGTCATACCCTGACGTCGATCGATCTACGTCCTTCTGAGGCACGTCATACCCTCACTTGCTATACGTCGATCGATCTACGTCCTTCTGAGGCACGTCATACCCTCACTTGCTATACGTCGATCGATCGACGTACGTCATACCCTGACGTCGATCGATCGACGTCCCCGTTCCAGAACACCATTCTGCAATTTTCTGCAGAAACTGCAGAAATAACCCCCAATTCGACCCCAACTTTTTCCCAAACCATTCCAAGCCTATTTCCCACTATCAATCCATCCTTAATTCATCCAAAACAACACTTTTAACATACGATTCACGGATTCAAGCCTAACACTCAAAGTGTTCATCAAATCAAACCCAAAAACCTAACCTTTTCACTTCCCCCGTCCCTTCAACCGCCATTATCAACAAAATAGGGTTCAAGGGGATTGGGATTTACATGATCTCACATAAACAACAACAACAACAATGATTTCAATCAAATAACGGCCAAACCTCGAAACCAAAACACATAAATCACAGATAGAATCACAGAAAAGAAATTACTACATGGTGATCCATTTTGATATCAAAATAGGCCTTTTCTCTTTCACAAATCGTAGGAACTTATAAGTAGATTACTTGCCTTTGATTACTCGAAGAAGATTGGATGAACAAACGAAGAACGAGTTGTGTTCTTGAAGGATCTTCACCTAGGGTTGCAAGGGAGCAAAATCGTCTATGGAGGGGAGAACAAAATCGCCTATGGAAGAGGAAGGGGGGTTGAGCGGCGGTTTCTTTTTGAAATAGAGAGAAACTGACGTTCTGTCAGTTTTGATATGGGAAGGGATGAAATTTGAGTTTCTAAATTATATCATATTACCTTATTTATCTTAAAGGATAAATCCTAATATTTAATTCAAAATTAAATCCTCATTAATTTCAATATTTAAACCCTCAATTAATTCCCATTAGTCCTATTATTTAATTCGTAATTTATTACGGTTGACCGTCATTAATCTCATTTAATTCTTCTTTATCTTTTAATTATTCTACGGAAAGTGCGGGGCATAACATTCCACCCCCCTTACAAAAAGTTTCGTCCTCGAAACTGGCGTACCTTATAAGAAGAGATGTGGATATAGCTCCTTCATTTGATCCTCAAGCTCCCACGTGGCTTCGCGCTCCGTATGGTTACTCCACTGAACTTTGACATACGGGATAACGCGTCGGCGTAGGACTTGATCTTTTCTATCCACAATCTTCATTGGCTGCTCTTCGTAAGTGACGTCTTCTTTCACATCTAAGGGTTGGGCTTCAAGGACATGGCTCGAATCCGATACGTATTTCCGTAGTTGAGATACGTGGAATACGTTATGGACTTGGGATAAACTCGGAGGTAAGGCTAGTCGATATGCTCTTTCACCGACTTTGCCCAGCACTTCGTAAGGGCCAATGTATCTCGGGCTTAACTTGCCCTTCACTCCAAATCTAGCAACTCCCTTGGTGGGTGAGACTCGTAAGTATACCTTTTCACCGTCCTCAAACTCCAAAGGTCGCCTCTTTGTGTCAGCCCAACTCTTACTGCGATCCTGAGCCACTTTTAATTTCTCTCTTATCACTTTTCACCTTTTCAATCGTTTGCTCTACCAATTCTGGTGCAGTGATTGTCCTTTCTCCTACCTCATCCCAACAAACCGGGGATCTGCACTTACGCCCGTATAACGCTTCGAATGGCGCCATGCCAATTGCACTGTGATAGCTGTTATTATAGGAGAACTCCATTAACTTCAGCATGCTATCCCAGTTCCCTTTAAAATCTAGGGCGCATGCTCTCAACATGTCTTCCAACTGCTCTCGAAACACGGTGTTCATCAAGTCCATAAAGGCCGCTGGGGCATTAGTTAAACCAAAAGGCATCACCAAAAATTCATAATGCCCGTATCGAGTCCGAAAGGCGGTCTTGGGGGACGTTCTCCCCGCTTTCACAAGCAATTGATGGTAACCTTGACGGAGGTCAATCTTTGAAAACCAACGAGCTCCCTTTAACTGATCAAATAAATCCTCGATCCTTGGTAAGGGATATTTGTTCTTGATAGTAATCTTATTCAGCTCACGGTAATCGATACACAATCTCATGCTGCCATCCTTCTTCTTTACAAATAGAACTGGAGCTCCCCACGGTGATACACTGGGGCGAATTAGCTTTTTGTCTAACAACTCCTGAAGTTGCCCCTTCAGCTCCTTAAGTTCAGCTGGAGCCATTCTGTAGGGTGCCTTAGATATAGGCTCGGCTCCGGGTATCAAGTTGATCTCAAACTCCACTTCTCTTGATGGCGGTACTCCCGGTAAGTCGTCCGGAAATACGTCCTTAAATTCATTGATTACCGGTATTTGATCCATGGAGGGAACTTCTTGCTGAGCATCTACAGCATACACCATATATCCCTCTGCTCCTTTTTGCAAAGCCTTAAACGCCTTAATTGCCGTCATATATATCTTCTTTGGAGCTTTAGTTATCTTGACATTTCCTTGTACCGTGATGTCATTCATCTCAGGGTCCTTGAGGGTCACTTGCTTAAGTTTGCAATCAATATTGACATGATTTTTGGTCAGCCAATCCATGCCCAATATGACATCAAAATCCTTCATCGGGATTGGAACTAAGGTCACCGAGAATAACTTCCCATCCAACTCCATCTCACAATCTTTGTACTGGTGATAGGATACCAGCACTTGCTCGCTGGCTGCTTGTACTCTAAATGGGTTCTCAAGCCATTTGGGTAAACAGTCGAGCCCTTTGGCAAATCGCTTAGAAATGAAGGAGTGGCTAGCTCCACTATCAAATAACACGTTGGCAGGTACTTTGTTAACTAAGATCACACCTATTCACAAGGGAGTAGCACATAAAAGTTTCACATAAAGCACATATTCAGTTATCAACTTAGAAAACTAAAATCCAACTTAAACCACAATTATTTAACTTAGGTCGTACCTGTCACCACGTTCGCATCCTCTTGGACTTCAGCGTCCGTCATCGCGTGGACTCTCGCATTGGGCCTACCTCTCTGCTGTGGAGCTGGCCCTGCTCCGGCTTGCGGTTTAGGATTCCATTCTGGGCAGTCCTTGATCCTATGGCCTGGCTTTCCACATCTGAAGCACGCACCTGATATTTTCCAACATTCGCCCACGTGTCTTTTATGGCAGTGCGGGCATTCTGCAGGTGCTTGGCGATCAGGTTGATTTGGCTGCGGTGCCCTTTGAACTGGCCCCGCTTGTCCCTTCCTGGGAATCTTGACCCAACGTCCGGGTCTACTTCCGCTTTGCTCCACCCTTGGTCTCTTGCTCGATTCTTCCCGAGCCTCTCTTTGTTGCGACCTACGCATGTCACTCTCCACCCGGTAACATGCGTCTAACATTTCCTCAAATGTTTTCAAGCTTGACCCCGCTATTGCAGTCCGAATGCGGGGGTTCAGTCCTTCCTCAAATTTTAGAATCTTCATTCGGTTGTTTTCCAGTACCAAGGGTGTGAACTTACCCAAGGCATGGAACCGATCTGCGTAATCAGAGACAGACATCCTTCCCTGTTCGAACTTGTCAAACTGTCTCATTTTCTCCAAAATGGCAGTCTCTGGCACATAATAGTCCTTGTAGGCCTTCACAAATTGACTCCACTGGATGGGAGAAGTCATCTTGGGCGAAATGCCATTCCACCATGCATTCGCTCTGCCAGTTAGGAAAGGCGTGGCCACATCCACCTTGTGTTCTTCAGGCACTTGCACTAGCCTGAAGCATTTCTCTACTTCGTCCAGCCAAAACCCAGCCACCTCTGGGTCAGTTGTCCCTTCAAAGTTTGGGGCATGCATCTTTCGCATTTCCCCAATATAGTACCTTATGCCATGCTGTGGCGGCGGAGGCTGTGGCTGCGGTTGTTGCTGCTGTTGCGCAACCCCTTGCGCTATCACTGTGATAGCGTCGATCAATGCTTGTGGAACTAAGACAGGAGGTGGCGGTGGTGGAGGGTCATTGTTCCCATTGCCACCGTTTCCTTGGTTGTCACGTCTGGGAGGCATCTTTCTGCAAGATCACGCTTATTAGTATCTCGCAGTTCCAAAATAAGTACTTGGGTCCATAACATGTTATAAGACGGAATTTATAAATGAAAATAACTACAATCCTTGATTACACTTAATCGCGCTCGTACACACACCCCTCCCAATCAACTTAAATCTAAGATTGCATGCTTAGACTTAAAGATAAACTTACGGTGAAAATCATAGCTTAAGACTCTACATGTCATAACCTAGGTCTCCGAGGTAGATCTGAAGCCTAGGCTCTGATACCACCTGTAGCGCCCCGACCCGGACAGCGGAATCCGACCCGGTGCACCCGTCGTAGCTTACTGAGAAGACTACAAGACGTCTCATCTCTCGTGTACACATCATCAGTGACGTACGAAAGTAAAAGCGGAAACATGTATCTAACGAATGTCAACCGTCAACTCGTACATCAAGAATACTAAAATCCCAACAAACTAGTCATGATGTTCACCACTCGAATCTTCAAACAAATGAAATAACTGAAATAAACAACATCTGTCTCGACTATTCGCCACTAGGCACTCTAAGCATCCCACTCAGCCCACTCGCCGTCGTCTTCAATGAAGATCATGTCGTAGCTAGGCTCATCTGCACAGTAAGAGTAGTACCCTTAGCGAAAACGCTAGCAAGTAACCCGCTTATAAGACATACGGGATCAACACATGGCAAGACATGAGTAATATGTAATTCAAGGGAATGGTGGGGCACATGTCTTGTAACTTTCAAATATACCTACGTGAGAACATAATAAAACCAGTACAGCAGTTTACGCGCAAATAACAATTCATTGGCAATCAAATAACATTCACATCCATACCACATTGACTCTCGTGATGCATGTCAAATATGCACTACACTACACATTCACAAATGCATGAACGCTTTCTCTTTTAAAACAGTGCAATGCATGTCACAATGTCCGGTCACTTCACATAACTTTATACCCTGTAACGCGCCCCGGCTTATATTTCCATCCCGGTTTACGTTACAGCCAACTTTATACCCTGTAATGCACCTCGGCTTATATTTCCATCCCGAGTAGCATTACAGACAACTTTATACCCTGTAACGCGCCCCGGCTTATATTTCCATCCCGGTTTACGTTACAGTCTTTTGTGCCCTACAATGCGCCCCGGCTTATATTTCCATCCCGGTTTACACTGCAGGTCACCTTCGCAAATCTGTGCCGAAGCACCTTTCTTTTCAAATCAATATGCAATGCACGTGCCATGATGCAAGACTCCTCATATCATTCTCATTTCTCATTCCCGTATGCAATTCACATTCATATAAGTCATTCATGTACACATGCGCAAGTACAAACACACACGAGTTTTCGCTAACTTACACGTCATCACTTAAGCTTCGACTATCGCGTCAACACTTAGTCATGATACCAAGATCCATAACCTAAGACAAATATCCCTAACCATTCCTCGTTGAACTCTCAATCACCTCGTACGTTCATCTCCTAACCCTTCTAAGTCATCCACGTTGAACTCCGATTCGAATACCCTTCAAATTCTCCAAACTTGATTCACCATCTTAAGTCATGTTCCCAAGACTTAGACTAGTCATAATCAGGTCCTAAGAAGTCCCTAAGGTCACCCAAAGGATCCCCTAGCTTCCCTCTTTCTTCCCTCATACCCTGACGTCGATCGATCGACATACGTCATACCCTGACGTCGATCGATCTACGTCCTTCTGAGGCACGTCATACCCTCACTTGCTATACGTCGATCGATCGACGTACGT
>AP025071.1:25880704-26176371 GCA_036186865.1 Eustoma russellianum | reverse complement strand
TCCATCCCGAGTAGCATTACAGACAACTTTATACCCTGTAACGCGCCCCGGCTTATATTTCCATCCCGGTTTACGTTACAGTCTTTTGTGCCCTACAATGCGCCCCGGCTTATATTTCCATCCCGGTTTACACTGCAGGTCACCTTCGCAAATCTGTGCCGAAGCACCTTTCTTTTCAAATCAATATGCAATGCACGTGCCATGATGCAAGACTCCTCATATCATTCTCATTTCTCATTCCCGTATGCAATTCACATTCATATAAGTCATTCATGTACACATGCGCAAGTACAAACACACACGAGTTTTCGCTAACTTACACGTCATCACTTAAGCTTCGACTATCGCGTCAACACTTAGTCATGATACCAAGATCCATAACCTAAGACAAATATCCCTAACCATTCCTCGTTGAACTCTCAATCACCTCGTACGTTCATCTCCTAACCCTTCTAAGTCATCCACGTTGAACTCCGATTCGAATACCCTTCAAATTCTCCAAACTTGATTCACCATCTTAAGTCATGTTCCCAAGACTTAGACTAGTCATAATCAGGTCCTAAGAAGTCCCTAAGGTCACCCAAAGGATCCCCTAGCTTCCCTCTTTCTTCCCTCATACCCTGACGTCGATCGATCGACATACGTCATACCCTGACGTCGATCGATCTACGTCCTTCTGAGGCACGTCATACCCTCACTTGCTATACGTCGATCGATCTACGTCCTTCTGAGGCACGTCATACCCTCACTTGCTATACGTCGATCGATCGACGTACGTCATACCCTGACGTCGATCGATCGACGTCCCCGTTCCAGAACACCATTCTGCAATTTTCTGCAGAAACTGCAGAAATAACCCCCAATTCGACCCCAACTTTTTCCCAAACCATTCCAAGCCTATTTCCCACTATCAATCCATCCTTAATTCATTCAAAACAACACTTTTAACATACGATTCACAGATTCAAGCCAAACACTCAAAGTGTTCATCAAATCAAACCCAAAAACCTAACCTTTTCACTTCCCCCGTCCCTTCAACCGCCATTATCAACAAAATAGGGTTCAAGGGGATTGGGATTTACATGATCTCACATAAACAACAACAACAACAATGATTTCAATCAAATAACGGCCAAACCTCGTAACCAAAACACATAAATCACAGATAGAATCACAGAAAGAAATTACTACATGGTGATCCATTTTGATATCAAAATAGGCCTTTTCTCTTTCACAAATCGTAGGAACTTATAAGTAGATTACTTGCCTTTGATTACTCGAAGAAGATTGGATGAACAAACGAAGAACGAGTTGTGTTCTTGAAGGATCTTCACCTAGGGTTGCAAGGGAGCAAAATCGTCTATGGAGGGGAGAACAAAATCGCCTATGGAAGAGGAAGGGGGGTTGAGCGGCGGTTTCTTTTTGAAATAGAGAGAAACTGACGTTCTGTCAGTTTTGATATGGGAAGGGATGAAATTTGAGTTTCTAAATTATATCATATTACCTTATTTATCTTAAAGGATAAATCCTAATATTTAATTCAAAATTAAATCCTCATTAATTTCAATATTTAAACCCTCAATTAATTCCCATTAGTCCTATTATTTAATTCGTAATTTATTACGGTTGACCGTCATTAATCTCATTTAATTCTTCTTTATCTTTTAATTATTCTACAGAAAGTGCGGGGCATAACAATCAAAATATTTGATATCCCAGCAATCCTCTACCTCAAAATTTTTGACCGTTCTGACTAGATTCAGCATGATTTTTGGACAATCCTTTATCTTTCGAAACAATTGTCTGAGCTTGTAATGCTTCCTCTATGATACCAATAGACAGGCTGATCTAGTGAGATTTCATAAGATAGTAACTCACCTTCCAATTGATCAATAATTTCGTCAAGATCCTTGGTAGCTTCAATGACAATTTTTTTAATGTGAAACTTTTGAGACAAATATCTGAGAATTTTCTAGACAAATTGGCTTCGATGATGACTTCACCATTGGTGTTTATTTTTCCTTCAATATCTCGTACCTTGGATATAAAATCTGCAACAGACTCGTTTGCTTTTATTTGAGCCATTTCAAACTGTCTCCGAAATTCTGGTAAGAAAACTTTTTTAGCTTCGCTGCTTCCTCTATTGACATTCACAAGAATTCTCCAAGTCTCTTTTGCAGATTTGGTATTCATAAATTTGTTTAAGACCGATAACTCGACTCGGCTGTTAAGATAATATCGAGCTAAACGATTTTTCCTCCTCTTTATCTTCAAAGCTTTGGCCTCCTAGTCACTTAATTTTTTTCTCTCATCGGGAATGTCACAACCATTTTTATGGCATCACATATGCCGAACACTTCAAAAAATTCTCGTAAGTATAACCCATTGATCAAAGTTGTTTTTACCTAGGTACCACAAAAATACGGTGAGAATAGTCAACTCACCATCGAGTGTCAAGTGGTACCACAGGTAAGTATGCTCAAATACCTATGATCATTTGTACAGTAGGATGGGGACCTAGATAGTCATGTAGCACACTGAGTTCAAGCAAGCTGGTGTAGGTGGAGAGCGGTCTCAAGGGTGCTGTGTGACAAGAATTTTCCAACTAAACTAAAGAGAAAAAATTATAGGTTGGCATTGCGGCCGACAATGTTATATGGAACAGACTGCTAGGCCATGAAGAGGACACAGTCGAAGAAGGTGGAAGTGGCAGAAATGAGGATATTGAGGTGGATGTGTAGCCATACAAGGCTAGACCGGCTCAAAAATTAGGTATTTAGTAAAAGTCTAGGGGTGGCTAGTATATCAGATAAGATAACGGAAGGGAGACTGAGATGGTTTGGGCATGTCAAGTGGAGATAGACAACGGCGTCCGTCTGAGCAGTTGGAAGCCTCATTGTAGATGGGAAAAAAAGTAAAAATAAGCCTAAACTGACTTGGGAGGAACGGATTACACATGACCTACTAGATTTGCACCTCTAAGGACATGGTCGAGGATATGAGTTCAAGGAGATGCAGGATTAAGGTTAGCGAGGTTTAGTCAGGATATAGGGGCAGTTTAGAGTATATAAAGGGGCTTAGATACTCGCTCAATGTTAGGTTGACTTTGTATTTTTTGTGTTTGTCTTTATCTTTCATTATTTGTCGTTCATTTTTTGTCTATACAGGTACATATAGAGACAGTGGTCTTGCTGGAAGCGAACTCTCTATCCTTTGGGATGGAGGTATTGTTTGCCTGCCTCTCACCCTCCCCAGACCCTAGCGATAGCTTTTGCTGTTGTTGGGATATGTTGGGTATGTGTTGTTGTTGTATATACTGCGAAAGTCAAATATAATATAGATGATATCAAGGTTCATGTTAAAGGGGGAACTCTTGACATGCTGATATTATATAAATGCAAAATTTCATGTGTGTCACCTAAATATCACTCCCACTTGTGCTGATGACATGAGAGCAAAAGTGCTACACTGATGTCATACATATAGAAATTCGCTACCAATCAAATCAACATATTATGGTACACATCAGTACCAAGCAAAGAGGATATTCTTGGTGAACCATGCTAACCTTTGATTGAAGATCCAAATGGATGGGTTAAGATCTATTTTCTACAAATCCTACAAAATAGATCTACGCTATAAATAGAAAATTACTCCAACATTGGAGGCTAAGGAATTTAGGATTTTTAATTTCTTTTACATATATGAAATTTCCTCTTTGGTAAAAGAGGCTAGTATCTATTTTGATAAAGTCAAAAGGAGTTTGGTTGGACTAGTTTTGTATGTAGATCTTACAATATTACAACAAAGGGGATGGATATATAGAGACTTTGAATTAAGGGGAAGGGATTTTCTCTTATGTAACCTAAGATTGTGTTCTCTTAAGTCGTAATACAACAACAACATTACCTTGTTGCTTTAGAGGCTCCCGCCTATGGCGGAGTATGGGAGGTCGGATGTATGCAACCATACTCATGTGTTAGAAACAAATATAGGGTGTTTTCCAATGATCCATAATGAAAATTGCGTGTCAATCAACTGCTACTTCACAATATAAGAAACGCAGTCAATTTAGTAAGTTATTTTAATTTATTCCATTATATTCTAAAATCAAGAAAGCGCAACCATACTCCAAAAATATAGATGTAGTGCACAGAAGTACGTTAACATTTCTGTTGTCAATCTTTATTTTCCGGCACGTCTCTATTTTATGTTTATGTATTGGTGTTGGATTCTCAGTTTCTAACCCAAGTCTTTTAGTTCATTTCCTCTTCTATAAAAACAAACACCCTCTACCCAAACCGTACCTTTCTGGCCAGCCAGATGACCAATGGTCGGAGAAACTCTTCAATTTCTCTCTAACGGATGGAAAGGCTATCCAACAAAGTTTGTTTTCGACTGGATAGCTCCGTTTTGTCTTTCGGTCACACCTCGGCGACGCCCTTTTTTCGGCTCCGGTGGGAACAAATTGTTGTTCTCAAATGACAACAAGCTTGTCCAAGCATGATGGCCTGGTTACATGGACAAGATCTTCCCATCAGCCACTAAGCTTTTCTGCCAAATAAAAATGCATCCAGAGGAGGAGCATCGTCCAAAAGTTCTTGAACCCAAAGGCTTTGCAAAGATATATTGTAATCATGGACTAAATCGCTCAACATCATTTCGATTCAAGCTTAGATCACAAAAACCAAGTCAAAGCCTTCCCTCCGTTCAAGAATTACACCTTTTGGATAGCCACCAAACTTTTTTTAAACTTTGAGGATCTAATACAAGTTGCTATGCTACTCAAACCATTCAATCTCTTGGTTTCTGGGCTCTTTTCAATTCCTATAGATTTGCCCAAAACGCTGTTTAACAAGGTGATCAAGACATCGAACAAGATAAGGGAGATGCTGGAGGCCATTATCAAGCAAAGAAAAATTAATTTAGCAGAAGAGAATGTCAAAACTGTAATTGTGCCAAGCTCAGAGGCAAAGTGTGGAGGTCAACACGATCCAGTTGATGATCCGAGTGAAGATAATGCATAGACGTGAGATGAATGGTTTAATCGACGGTTGAGAGAGTTGGAAGGTGGTTGAGTTGCGTGTTGCTGCTGAAGTGCTAGATGTGGCGGAAGGTTGCCCAGTGACCCAGCTGCGCTGATGGAGAAGAAGGAAGTTTGTGGCGCCAACTTTTCAAAACACGTGAAATGACATTAATGCCCTTGGTATTAATGTGATTAGCTGAGTTAGTTGCAAGATATTCTTGTAATCTTTCCAGTGGTAGTTATTTTCTCTTTTGTTCGCTGTGTATAAGTGTAGGAGATGAGGAAGATGATCAGCAAGTTTTGCCATTGTAATCAATCGCATCAACCATTTTTGTTGTGATATGGAATAAGCTCTCCTTCTTCCAAATTCCTTCTTTTGAGTTCTCTGCAACTCATCTTCTTTCGTTGATTGTACTCATCGCATTTCTTCACTGTTGGTGTGCTGCTCTGATTCTTGGAGCATTTTGCATTCTTCATGCAAATTTCACAGAGAATGCATCAGAAACCAAGATATATTGTCACACATGATTGTCATGGATTGGATATTGTCAATATCATGATTGCTCTACTGGTTGGTGTCGAAAACTTAACAGAGGATCAAATGAATTCGATCAATGGAAGGAAGCGATAAAGTGAGGAGACGAAGGGCACAAAATAGAGAGAAACAAGAAATTTTCATTCAGGCAAAAACTGAATCTCCCATCTTCGTTTACAGAGCTGCAATTCAGTTAAGTACTGCTAACTAACTCTACAAAGTAAAATGACAAGAAAGGACATCGGTTATAGCGAATACAATGTCAGCTCCATGGGTATTCTTGTCTTTTCACTCATTTTATAATTGTTCTCGCGCTCCCTCTTCTTCCTGCTTCGTTCTTCCTTCAGCGTTCTATTGGCTCGCAACTTCCTCCGCTAACTGCTTGCAGTTCTGGGACTCATTCCGCTCGCTATCACTCACATTGCTTAGAGAGATTGTTCAGCTCTTGTGTTGCACATCTTTTATCTCCATCCTTTCCGCCTTTAGCATGTTACATTTGTTTTTCTAACGTGTTCGACGTCTGTCATGCTTACTTCAGCAGGCTGATCCTCCACCATTTCAACACCCCCCCTCAAGCCTTGCTTGGAGTAGATATTACACATCCCAAAGTCTTTGATCATCCTTTCCAATCTCTTCACATCTAAAGCCTTCGTAAACACATCAGCTAATTGGATTTCCGTTCTTACTGGCATTAGTTTGATGACACATTCTTGCACCTTGTCCCTTGTAATGTGGCAATCAATTTCAATGTGCTTCATGCACTCATGGAAATACGGGGTTTTCTGCAATGTGCATTGCACTTTTGCTATCGCAGAATACTTCTACGGGCAACAGTTTCTCCATTCTTAGATCTGCAGTTAGCTACAATAGCCATTGCACTTCACAAGTCAAGCTGGCCATAGCTTTGTATTTCGCCTCTGCTGATGACTTTGACACCGTAGTTTGTTTCTTTGCCTTCCATGAAATAAGAGCATCTCCAAGAAATACACAATAACCAGTTACAGATCTTCTTGTTTCTGAACATCCAGCCCAATCTAAATCCACAAATGCCTTCAATCTGAGTTTTCTTCCAGCAGGGAACATTAATCCTTGTCCAACACTGCCTTTTAGATATCTAAGCAGTCTGTGTGCAGCTCTCATATGGTTGAAAGTTGGGCATTCAAGGAACTGGATCAACTGTTGTACAGGGAATGCAATATCAGGTCTTGTGATTGTTAAGTATATCAACTTTCCAATTAGACTTTTGTAAGTGGCCACTTCAGTTAACAGTTTTAAATCTCCATGTGTCAACTTCAGATTTGTCTCCATGGGGCTTTTAGCAGGTTTTTTGATCCCAGAAACCCAGTATGCTCAAGCAATTCCAGAGTGTATTTCCTTTGGTTGATGAAGATCACTCCTGTGACCTGGCTACTTCTATCCCCAAGAAGTACCTAAGGGCACCCAATTCTTTGATTTTGAATGTTGAGTGCAACTGCTGTTTAACATCATGAATGGCTTGTGGATCAGAGCAAACAAGTATTATGTCATCTACATACACCAGGAGAATCAGTAAGTAGCTGGGAGTCTGTTTCAGGAAAAGAGTGTAGTCATTTTTGGATTGTGTGAAGCCAGCTGCTAGCCAAAACTGTGTTAACTTGGCATTCCATTCCCTACTTACTTGTTTTAGCCCGTATAGTGATTTTTGAAGTTTGCATACCAGATTAGGTTCAGAAAGTGTAAGACCAGGTGGTGGCATCATGTATATCTCCTCATGGAGGTCTCCATGTAAAACGGCATTGTTGATGTCTAGTTGTTGCAGACACCAACCCTTGTTAGCCGCCAGTGCCAGGACTACTCTTACAATAGTCATTTTTGCCACAGGAGAGAAGATGTGTTGATAGTCAATTCCATATTGTTGAGTGTATCCTTTGGCTACTAGTCTTCCTGTATATCTCTCTATTGTGCCATCAAATTTGTGCTTGATCTTGTACACTCATTTGCAACCAATGGGATGTTTACCTACAAGTAGAGGCACTACAGTCCAAGTGTGGTTAGCACCTAAAGCAGCAAGCTCAGTCTGTATAGCCTCTTGCCAAGATGGACAGCTGGATGCCTCAAGATAAGAGGCAGGCTCTCTATGCATATTAGTATTTAATGCATAGGCTTTGTACTGAGGTTCCAAGGCTTGGTAGGTGAAGCACTTGTGAAGAGAATGTGGTGAAGTATGGTGGGATGAATAAGGGATATTTGGTAATGTTTGAGTATGAGAGGTGCAGCAGTAGTCTTGTAATTTGACAGGTGGCTTTCGAAACCTCACAGGCCTGGGAGAATGAGGAACAGGAAGACAAATGTCAATGGCTGTGATTGGTTGAGGCACATCATGTGAGGGATACGTACCAGGGTTGGAGCCAATGGAAGATGGAGATGATATAGTTGGGGTCATCATGTGGTTGGCTGGTGCTGTATGGGAAGGAGAACTTGTGGGATGAGGTATTGGGTCGTTTTGATTTCCAGGTACAGTTGAGGTAGGTGTCATTAGATCTGAATGACAATGTTGGGGTTCCGGAACGACTGAATAGGTGTGGTCTGGCATAGCTGTGTGGGCACGTATAGACGAAGGACATAGCACAGATAAAGGAGAGGAGGATGTGGCCAAAGGAAATGTAGATTCATGGAACTCAACATCCCTTGAGATGAGTATTTCTTTCGTAGACAGATCCTGAAGGATGTATCCTTTGGTGGTATAGGATAATCCAAGGAAGACACAGGGCCTGGATCTAGGAGCAAATTTTTCTTTGTGTGGTCTGGTGTCCAAAGCAAAAGCCAAACACCGAAAGATTTTGAGGTGCTGTTACTGTGGGACTTTATGGTATAGGAGTTCATATGGAGTTTTATGTTTGATGATTGGGGATGGAATGAGGTTAATGAGGAAGACTGTGTGTTGTACACAGAAGCCCCAGTACCTTATGGGCATCTTGGCATTGAATCTGAGGGCTCTTGCCACTGTCAACATGTGTTGCTGCTTTCTCTCCACCAAACCATTTTGTTGCGGGGTATGAACACAACTGGTTTGGCGTAAAATTCCATTTGAGGCATAGAATGAATCCATTTTAAATTCCATTCCATTATCAGAACGTATAACCTTCACGATAGACTCAAACTGAACCTTAACAAAAGCGCAGAAGTATCGTATGATGCTTCTTGCTTCAGATTTATTTTTCATCAGATATAGCCAACAAAATCTACTGTAATCATCAACAATAGTGAGAAAATATCTCTGATGAAACAATGTGGGATATATATATGGGCCCCAAATGTCAACATGTATTAGTGAAAAGGGACTTTTGGATACAGAATGGGATACAAGGAATGGTAGTCGTTTTTGTTTGGATAAGGGGCAAACTGTACAAAGAAATTTTTGATTGGGAATCACTACAGACGAGTCTAACTTCTGGATCTCTCTTATTCTAGTTTCAGAAGGATGGCCTAATCTTGAGTCCCATAGGCTGCCATCTAAGATTGAACCAGGTTCAGATGCTAATTTCAGCACTGAGTTCACCTTCATGTCTTGAGTCTTTGAGTCTTTATTCATCAGACTGATTCTAGTATTTTCATGTAACTGGTACAACCCTTTAACAACTTCAGCTGAACCAATCATCCTCATGGTTTTCTGCTCATAGATTACACAGTAATTAGAATTAAAGTATAATGACAGGTTGTTTGCTGATGTGAGCTTTCTGAGAGATATTAGATTGAAGATGAATGAGGGTATGAAAAAGACATTGTCAATAGTGAGAAGACTGTTAAGAGTCACTGTGCCAGTGTGTGTGACTTCAACTGATTGGTTGTTAGGTAACTTAACTTTCAGGTTGGTGGCAGACTTATGTAGGATCTGCAAGGCACCACTAAAAGGGGGGAGGGTTGAATAGGTGGTGCGGAAAGTGTAGTTTTTAAAATTTGTTTAAACCTAAACAACTCAACTTCTGAAAACAGATTCTGTTTTCAGGACCAGTTTTAAAACGTTTTTAAAACCAGGTTATAGGTCTCCAAAAATTATGCAATGTTGAGAGAACTTAGCCTCAGATTTTATGAGGGTCCTCTAAAAATTTCAAATTAAAATTCAACCTTTAACCCCTTCAAAACCCGTTGATACTCAGATTGCTCGAATCTGCCAGAAACGGTAGACGTTTTGAAAAATTTATTCCTATTTGTGTGAATGTACAAATGCTCTGAGAATTTAACCACTAACTCCTTATATACTACATTTAAGTGGGTTGAAACAGTTTTGCAAAATTCTTTCAGAAAGTAGGTCAACTACAATCAAAGTCTCAACCTTTGTAAGTCTGAAAAGCAGACTGCACTGGTCTCAGAACTTTTGATGTTTGATCGACTTATACTTGTCCAAAAGGGTTGAAACTTGTGTCAAATTAACCCTAGAACGTGTGAGTATATTTCTGGAAATGTTCGTGATTTTTGAAATTCGTTAACTATTTTGCCGGATGCAAACAAGAAGGGTAATCAGTGCAGTAACTGAAAAGTAAATGCTGAAAGTAAATGGCACCAAGATTTTTATACTGGTTCGGTTATAAACAACCTACTCCAGTCTTCAAGGAACACCTTCCTTGGTTCACACTAATCACACACAACACACCTTACCACAGGGTTGATAGAGTTATACCTAACTCCAACCCTTTACAAACCTTGTACGGAGAATACAATATGCACGAACACCACCACCTCGCAAGAATGAAGATTAATCACACCTTGATCAATCTTTTACAAAGATATATAATGAGTGGTGGTCTATGTCAAGCCTATTCAAGATTGAAAGATATGAATACAATAGGCTTACAAAAAGAGAAAAAGAAAGAGAATGTAGAAGAAGAAGAGCTAGGCTTTTTGATCACTTTGATTTGCAATGCTTGTGCTTTTTTTTTCTCTCTCTTCTCCTTCCTTTTAATGTGCATGGCCGTCCCCTTGTATGTGCCTCCCCCTCTTGAAAATTATCTTCTAAGTCCTTGGGAGAGAGTAAGACATCATTGTGACAAGGCCTTGCTTACTTGGCATCTTCTTATTGGATGATCATTTAAGCTTCGCTTACTTGGCACCTTCTTATTGGATGAATGTTGTCATCATTGATGACTTGGAAAAATCTGAGAATTACACTTAAACATGTGCCAAAATCATCACAAAATAACTTCCATAAATCATAAGATATATCTCATAAATTGCAACACAAAAATTCCTTCCTTTCTAAGACAAAATTTCGCCCATTATGTGACATTGCCATGCTGAATTTTCAGCATGTGCATCATTCCACTTCATTCAAAATAATGACAAGTTTAATTTGATTTTTCTTTATAAAATGAATCACCAATTAAATGGTAAATATTCCTATCACATGAGAAATGAATATGGACACTTTTTAGCTCATATATTCGGCCACACAAGTCTCACACATGCTGAAAAATTTTCAGCATGTGTGATACATAAAATATCACACTTTATTAATTTAAATAATATTCAAATCATTTCCATTTCTTCTTCCAATCAATCACACAATTAAAGATGATGAAATATATCACATAAATGTCATAAAAATCGGCCACCTTGTTTAGCATGCTGAAATTTTCAGCATGTGATATAAGAGAGACAAATTTTGAATTCTTACCATTTGTAGCTTCTCTCTTTAATTCACCAACATTGTATGATTGATCCTTGACCAATCAATATGCCAACAAGGCTCCAAATAAGCTCCCTCTCAGCTGTAGGTGGCGTTGGATATGTATGTGTATGTGCTAAAATTTATTTTTGCTAACTTTGTAAAATAGTGCACATTTAATAATACACACATGTTATATTCCAATCAGCCCTTAATTTAATTTTCTAGAACACTTTAAGATGTATAACATATGTAAAAAGTGTCTAGATACATGTCACATGACGTACCAAAAACTTTCCATGAGTTGTGTGCGTAGAAAACCGAATTTTCGATATTTATCGATAACCCGATTTTTCTCTAATTTAAATTCCAACTTTTGCACATGTTATATATATTATGTTATACATAATATATATAATATATACTTTAAATCTCAGCACTTGGCTGGTCTAAAGTGGTACCATTAACATGTGACAAAATTAAACTTGGAATCTTCACATTTTGGCCTTAATGTGGGATGATTTGTGTGTGCCAACATGGAAAGTATTTTTAGCTGAATATTACATGTAGCCCACGAAATTTTTATCAATTTTTGAAGTATAGGGGCTGGCCATTTATTTATGGCAAGTACGTGACACGTTGGCGAAGTGTCGGTATTCGCCCGATACGACAAATTTCGGTTTAGAACCTTTTATCGTGTCGTATTTAATTTGTCATCGCCATATATTATATCATATGATATAAGACCTGAATATACTCATAAATATGAGTTAAGTATAGTGGTGTGATGTTAACGTACGTACGTAAAATATATAACGTATCGGTAGTACGTTGGAATACATGTGTATGTGCCTTTCTAAAAAAAATGAAAATATGTGTAATATATATGTATATGGCGTGTACACATTAAAGAGGGGAGGAGGAGAAAACTTTCCTTCCTTAGCTTTGTTGCCTTTGTGCCTTTTTCAAATGTGGCTTCCTTTAATGAACTACTTAGTTTAACAAACTAAGTACTTCACTTAATTAACTAGTTTAGTTCATTAATAGTGACACCTGAAAATAGTATAAACACAACAAATGTTTGTCATATGATGTAAGCTTTAACGCTTCATGGCTCATTAGTCCGGCAACATTATATATAAGCTAAATAAGGCAAGTAATAGCAATGTATCATACATACATGTACACGTTTGTATATATCATATGCTCGTTTTTGTGCACATTTAAATCATGTATTTGAAAATCACTCAAACCCCTTTTTCTCTACAATCTCCCCCTTTTGATGATTTTCAAAATAACTTATGCACATGATTTAAATCTTATCGCTCCCCTTCAATTATGTATAAATTCAAAATTCGAAATTTAAATTTCGAATCCGCTCCCCCTTGATTTATGCAATTAGTATCTCTCTCCCCCTTAAATCATGCTTTCTCTCCCCCTTTATTTTGGAAAGAAAATCAAAAGATGCCTGTAAAGATGAAGAAAAAATATCATGCATTTCATATATGTGCGTTCGTAAGGGTTATTTATTCAACCCTTTGAAAATGTCCCTTTTGGTACCCACATTTGGGTGACCTTTCTAGGTCTTCCAAGAGGTGAGAAAGATGATGAGAACGCAACATAATAAACTTTTGGTGCAACTGTATATGGCCTTTGGCCAAGAACTCCTTTATACGCATTATATGTAGGACGTTTTTGATATGTCCTTGTGTTTGTATGCGTAGTGCGTGGATGGAATGAATGTCGTGTATGCATTACTCTTTTCTTTTCATATCTATGTGGTACAAAGTTGTATTTCACATGACGTGAAGAGGAAGTGGGGCGTGATGAGGAAATAGGCAATTTTTGCGTCATCTTAGACGCCATTTTAGGCTTAAGGGTGTCTACTTTCTTATACACAACAAACTTAGTTTGTTTGGTGGATACTTCATTAGTATCAACGTATCCCAACCCCTTTTTGTCACTATCATGCTTTTGTGATAAGATAATACGATGCAGCATGTTAGATCCCGTGTCAAATTGTTTCACCTTTTTCTCTACATCCGCATTCCTTGATTTCAAGTTTGAAATCTCGGATTTCAATTCAATGTTCTCGGATGACAATGATGAAATTTCAGATTTTAATGAATTTATAATGCATGACGACTCTTCTTTTGAATCGTTTAATTGAGACACAAGATCTTTGTTAGAAGATTCTAACAATTTCTTGTCTTCAATTAATCGCTTCTTTTCTTTTGCAAGAGTCTTTGAAAACTTATGCAATTCTAAATATTGACTAAATAAATCATCATATGAACATTCAGAGTCGGAATCAGAGTCGGGAGATACCTCATTTGATGCTTTAGATGTAAAGCATACTTGTGCCTTGTGTTCTTCCGTATCATCAGTCTCAGAGTCGGATGTGTCACTCCAAGTGGAGGCTTTGAATGCTCTTCTCCTTTGCTTAGGTTCTGAGACAAGTCTATTCTTGTTCCGATCCTTGTCAGGGTATTTGTTTGTTTGTTTTTCTTTATTAGGGCAGTCATATGATAGATGTCCAAGTTTGCCGCATTCATAGCACTTTATTTCCTTATTTTTATTTTTATGATCCTTAGATGAGGTAGACTTATGTTTAATCGATTTTCTCAATATTTTTCTTAATCTTTTAGCCATTGTGATTAAGTCCTCATCATCGGAATCTGTGTCACTATCATCTACGACGTATTCATTTGATTTAAATGCTATAGCCCTACCATTATTTGAAATGGACTCAGAATGTCTTAAAGCAAGTTTGTTTTCATATACCTTAAGTGATCTGAATAGTTCTTCCATTTTAATCGATTTGGTCTCTTTGCTTTCTTCTATGGCCGTTACTTTAGGGTCCCACTCGGATGGAAGGCTTCGCAAGACCTTTTGTACCTTTTCCTGCATAGTGAAGGCTTTGCCAAGAGACTCAAGAGAATTGTAAATGTTAGTCAAGCGTAAATCCATTTCAACAATAGACTCATTTGGCAATAATTTAAAGGACTCAAGTGTGGACATAAGCATATTGATTTTGGACTCCTTTACTTGGCTAGTCCCTTCATGTTTCAGAGAGAGGTCACGGGTTCGATTCCCAGCAGGAGCAATTGCTGAGGGGGAGATTGTTGGGTGCAGCAATTGTCCCGTGGCGTAGGCCGTGTGGGCGTAGGCCATGTGGGCCAAGTCACAGTCGAATGCCATAGGCGCTTGTGTGTTGAATGCACTATAAGGCTAGGGTATGCGCATCTTCTGTCACCAATTGGTTTTGGGAGAGATGGTAGCGCCTGAGGTCCTACAACTTATAGAATCAAATAAGGCAAGGGAACAACAAATGTGGTCTGTGGCACCTGAGTCCAAAATCCATGTATTAACAGACTTATATGATATATTACCTGCCATCTTACCTAAAGTGTCCTGTTGTATAGCTGAGACATCACAGCATGTCCCTCATCAACAGCATCAGCTGGGACCAACTATCTTTAGATCCTTTCCTATGGTGCTCATGTAACATTCCAATTAGCTGATTGTATTGCTCTTGTGTGAGCATGGGTGGTGTCTGAGGAAAAGGATCTTGTTGGGGCTATGAACCTGCAACTGTTTTGGAATAACTTGGCTCCACTTGGTAATTAAAGTCACCCTGGCCATCATCATCATGCTCAACTCCAGCACAGTTTATCTGTGATCTTGGTTTATAACCTGGTGGAAAGCCATGTAATCTATAACATCTGTCAATTGTATGGCTAGTCCAGCCGCAGTGAGTGTATATAGGCTTTCTTGAACCATCAACTCCTATCCTCTGAGGATTGACTCCTCCTTTTTTGAATCCTCTTCCTTTTGGTCTCGCTTCTGCAACTCCAAATCCCATACCCTGAGGTCTTGGGCCATTGTGAGTATAAGCATCCACACCTTGACGGACATTACCAACACTTAAAACAAAAGAGGGATTATTAGTGAAGTTGTTGTGTTGGCTACTATATACTATCTTTCTCTCATATTTGACTGCCATAGCAAAAGTGGTATTCATATCTGGCAATGGACTCATTAATAGCACTTGTGATTTTACCGCTTCATACTCATCAGATAAACCTTTCAAGAACTTTATAACAAAATCATTTTCAACGAACTTAGTCACTTAAGCAGAGATATTACAATTACACCTACCACATATGCACGAGGGAACTGATCTCAACACTGTCAGTTCCTCCCAAACTACCTTGAGTTTGGTATAATACTCAGTCACCGATAGAATTTCTTATTTAATACTATAAAAATCCTCATGTAAGTCTGATAAACGAAATGCATCGACATTTCCATATCGCAATTTCAAATCATTCCATATATCTACA
The DNA here is from genome assembly GCA_036186865.1 of Eustoma russellianum. Taxonomy (NCBI): domain Eukaryota; kingdom Viridiplantae; phylum Streptophyta; class Magnoliopsida; order Gentianales; family Gentianaceae; genus Eustoma; species Eustoma russellianum. The sequence continues at coordinate 26,160,823 of AP025071.1, read as the reverse complement.
GCATCATCAATCCACATGACACTCTGGGCAATAGAGGGTATAACAGAATTTATAATCCAAGAAACTACCATGTTGTTGGCCTTAAGCCAACTGGAGTACTTACGATCATTTTGCGCTGGTTTGACAACTGTGCCATCCACGAAGCCAATTTTGTTCTTGGACTCAAGAGCACGTCTGATGGTGCGGCACCATCCATGATAGTTGTGCGAATCATGCAACGTCTGGGCTAATACGAGAGAAGGTGAATCACTAGGATGTACATACAGAGGATCCTCAGTTGGATCAACCGTTCCAGAAGTAGTTGATGAAGAGGTCATTCTCATCAATCGAATGCAAACTGACTATCAAAAATTCTTCGAAGAAAATTTCAAGAAATTGAACAAGATTCAAGTATCATTCAACTAATTTGACATCGCTCTGATACCATGTCGAAAACTTAACAGAGGATCAAATGAATTCGATCAATGGAAGGAAGAGATAGAGTGAGGAGACGAAGGGCACAAAATAGAGAGAAATAAGAAATTTTCATTCAGGCAAAAACTGAATCTCCCATCTTCGTTTACAGAGCTGCAATTCGGTTAAGTAGTGCTAACTAACTCTACAAAGTAAAATGACAAGAAAGGACAGCGGTTATAACGAATACAATTCAGCTCCAGGGGTATTCTTGTCTTTTCACTCATTTGATAATTGTTCCCGCGCTCCCTCTTCTTCCTGCTTCGTTCTTCCTTCAGCGTTCTGTTGGCTCGCAACTTCCTCCGCCAACTGTTTTCAGTTCTGGGACTCATTCCACTTGCTATCACTCACATTGCTTAGAGAGATTGTTCAGCTCTTGTGTTACACATCTTTCATCTCCATCCTTTCCACCTTCAGCATGTTCCATTTGTTTTTCCAATGTGTTCGACGCCTGTCCTGCTTACTTCAGCAGGCTGATTTTCCACCATTTCAACAGTTGGAGGGCATGATACTGCTTCCTCTGCATGAGCTTTCATCGTCAAATTTCCTTCTAAGTTCCCTCAGATTTGCGATGGAGTTTACATTGTATTGTATTTTTCTTGCTCATAATATATTAATCAAGGAAAATATCATGTTGTGGTGACGTAATGAGATTTATTGTCCAATTCTTTATTGCCTACCGACTGTTTATTTTGGTGAGGTGATGAGATCTACTGTACAAAATTACTAACACTATATGCGTTTGTTTACATTGTGTTTTGTTTTTCTGACATTTACAATCTATGCGCTTTTAAACTAAAAGAAAATACTATTTTTCGTCCAAAACTAGCGACTGTGTCATGTACACGTGCTTTAAAATGGTATAAGGAAAATGTTGGATTTAATTTAATAAATCCCTGAATAGGACCGTTTAATCGAATCAATGGACAAAGTAACAAAATGCGGAAAATATACCTTGCTCCATTACTGTTATTAATCTGGACACGTACGCTGCAACTGGTCTGGCTGATGATGAATCTGGCGTGATCTAAGGATTCACGACCTACCACCAATTGCTGATACACCCCTTGAACGGAATCAACAATTCACTGCTTTACCTGATGGAGAGGCTAGGCAATTGGGCTTTATAGAAAATTTGGCACACCTTCCCTCTAATGTTGTATGGCCGCTGGTTTTTTTTCTTTTGCGTACTGCGTCTGTTTTTGATTTGATAATCTGAGGAGGTGATGCCTCCTCCTTTATATAGAGGGGTGGAAGGATCTGATAGGTTAGGATTTAAATTTAAACTTAAATTTAAACTTAAATTCAAATTTAAATCTGAATTCAAATTTAAATCTGAATTTAAAACTCAACTGTATCTTCCTTTATTAAATATTATCTAATATTTAATAATAAATATTATTATTAAATATTATTTAATATTTAATTATTGTGCCAATAATTATCTACTAGCCACACGTGGGTTGTCGTCCCTCGGGGACCAGACGTCGTAACTTTATGGTCGTTGCACTTTGAGCCCATCCATCGAGGTCTCTGACCATATGACTGTCTACATATTTGGGGTTTCCATTTAGACCACACTATACATCCACGAACATACCCGATGATCAATTAACATGTGGATGTTTTACGTAATAATTAATATTATTACGTGATATATGTGACATATAATATTATCATACATAACGTCCACCTTATGATTAATTCGTATAAACCTTATCAACGTGCTGTTAGGTCCGAAATACACTCTGGAGGGGGGGTGAATAGAGTGTTTGGCTCTTTTGCGGAATTTTCTCGTTTGTCTCAACTCAAAAAGGATATTCAAAATCAGAGCAAGAATTGGAGATGAGAGATAATGAATGAGTACACCGGATATAGAGTGGTTCGAATCGTAAATGATTCTACTCCACTACCACTTTGTTTCCAAAGTGGATTTTCAACAACTACTCTTCTTATTATGAACAATAAGAACAACCACAGCAACACTTACACTAACACTTTAGTGTAAGCAACAACAACAGCAACTTCTTGCACAAAACACACTTGTGCAACGACAGCAACTACAGCTCTTAGCAAGAACAACTTCTTGCTTCCTCACAACTTCAACAAAAGTTCCCTCAAGAACTTCTCACAGTGGGTTGAAGAAATATAGTAAGGTTCACACTTTCTCACAAGTCTAAGCACAAGCAAGAGATCAAATATTTATGGTTCCTCTTGTGCTTGACTCTTTCTCTCAATGTACAATAATGAAGATCAAAGAAAAGCTAGACAAGCTTTAAACAAATTTACAAGTATGAGAGAAATATAAAACAATGGAAAATGAAGCTAGATGATGTTGAAAGTGTGTATTTGCTCCATCCAAGCCTCCTCTATTTATAGATGAAGTTCACCACGTTTTTGAGGCTCTCCATCAAGTCTTCATCTTCAAAAACGTCAAGATAATGCCCAAATAGTCTCTAGCCACCCTATGGAGTGATTTGATCTTGGATAGCCACCCTAGAGAATCTTAGACATGTATACAATAGTCAAGGAAGCATGTAATAGGTTGGGTTAAAGTCCACAAGAAGTTTGAAGAAGATTGGAAAGGGAAAACCTTAAAAATCTGCCTTGGATTTTGTTCTAACGTTCAGAAAATTTGAATTCTGGAGGACATCGATCGATCGAAGTCCCTGGAAGGGAGAGATCGATGTCCTCTGATCCTACATCGATCGATCGAAGTCTGGGAGGGAGAGATCGATGTTCTTTGATCCTACATCGATCGATCGAAGTCCTGGGAGGGAGAGATCGATGTTCTCTGATCCTACATCGATCGATCGAAGTCCTGGGAGGGAGAGATCGATGTTCTCTGATCCTACATCGATGGATCGAAGTCCTGGGAGGGAGAGATCGATGTTCTCTGATCTTAGATCGATCGATCGAAGTCCTGGGAGGGAGAGATCGATGTTCTCTGATCCTACATCGATCGATCGATGTCAGGGGATGAAGTGACATCGATCGATCGATGTCTCCAGCTTGAGAGATCGATGTCAACCAGTGAGTTCCAATCTCAACCATCTTTGGACATAATGTGTTTTGCCCATCATGCATCAAATATCAAATATAAATTTAACTTATTCAAAACATCTTTTTATCATCAAAACATTTTACAACTTAAAAATCTCCCCCTTTTTGATGATTTCAAAACCACGACTCAAAAGATGTTTTTACATAATACTTTTTCAACTAACCTTGATATTTTACAACTCCCCCTTAGTTCATGCTCCCTTATCATATAAAAAAAACTTCAATCTAACCAACATGCTCCCCCTCAAACTATGCATCAAGTTTCATATTTTCATCATTTCAATATGTAAGATATCATGCCAAGAGACTTCATGCTATGTCATCCAACTTCTCAAGGCTAACAAGCTAACATGTTATGCATACTACCAACTTAAGACCATATAGCTAATTTAATATGCCAAACCATGCCATGCCAAAACTATACCAAAAAAAATCATATTAAGTCATACTAAGAACATGTCAAAACTATACCAAGTAATGTCTATCCAACAATTCCAAGCATGGTGTCATACTAAGAACATGCCAAAACTTATACCAAGCAATGTCTAACCAACAATTCCAAGCATGGTAAATCCAATGCCCAAACAATCATGCCAACAACCAAATATTTCTCCCCCTTTTTGAAAGCATCAAAACATAAGAGATATTAAAATGAGGGATAAATATCATTAGGAATATACCAAGTTTTGAGATACATAGGTAAACTCAAACTTGTAAAACTACTCTATAGCTACAAAGGAATAGGGATAACTACTCTTCATCAGAAGAGAAACATAATCCGGAGAGTGCCGCTTTAAGCTTGGTCTTCAATTTTTGGTACTTGGTCTTTTGTATAGTGAGCTCCGTTTCTAAATTTTTGACCCTTTTTGTGAGATTTGCGTTGTCCTTTTCCAAGTCATCAATACGGACTGCTTCCTTAGTTAAATCTTCTCCCCATTGACCAAGTGTATCACGAATGTCTTCAATTTCGGCCTCCGCATCGAACTCTTCATCTGACCCACTCCCTTCCGTCATTGGGGCTTTTCCTTTGCCCTTTTGGGATGTGGAGGCTTGTTTTGGGGGTGGTTGTGGTGATGGATGAGAGGAGGGTGCCATGGGAGGTTCGGTAGGAGACGGTGGAGGGATGGGATCTTCCGGCTCTTCCTCTTCTTGTTCTTGTTGTCCTCCCCGTTTTTGAGCCTCCTTTCGAGACTTATGTATTTGTTGGATTTTGGCTTTGGTGTAATAATCCTTATTGGTAATCTGTTCAGTATAGTCTTCATCCAATAATACATTAGCCTTTTTGAGCAATCTATAGATGAGATTGCTATAGGGAAGGGCCTTGGATTGCTTTGTTACGGCTTCCAGCATGTTTGCAAATATAATCTCCCTAATATTCATAGCTTCGTTATTTGCAAGCCGATAAGCTATATAAAAATCCAAGTTGCTCGGAAGTTTAGCTGATTTTCCATTGATACAAAAAGTGACAATGGCAAGTAAAACTCTATACACCAAAGGCATGTCATTTGTATTTTTGGTGGGGTGAAATCCAAGAAAATATTTAACTTCATTTTCAGAAATTTGATACTTGTAGGAATCCCACTTCCATGGATCAAAGTCTTCCCAACCCTCAGCAGGAAAGTCAAGCAAATCATTGATAGTCTTAGAACTAAACATCAACAACTGTCCATCTATCAATGTATGAAAGGCATAAGGCACACCATGTTGGTATTCTACCCACATATTAGCATAAAACATCCTAGTGTATCGAGTAGACATATTTGTCATTTGATCGACATCCCAAATATGTATCCATTTTTGATGATTAAACCAATCAATGATTGGTTTCAACTCTTCATTTCTCAAAATGTCTTCAATTTTGAGCAGTTTAAGTGGAATGGTGGATCTTTTCTTGCGTTCCCATTCATGAAATAATGTTTGAGATTTAAGAGTGATGTAGCCAAATTTACCTGTCCCTGTTGGCTCTTTCAAAGCATCCTTGTAATCTGAAGACTTCAGCCATGGAAAGTTGTTGAGAGTGAGCTTTTCCCTTGTTTCCTTCAACTCAGTGTTCTGAGATGCAGTTGATTTCTTCCTCACACCTTGTGTTCTAGATCCCGTCGGAACTTGAGGGTGTGATTGTTGTGCCTCTCCTTCACCTTCTTGTGAAGTTCTTGCTCTTTTGGAAGAGGGTTTTGATTTTGAAGCCATTTGATGTTAGGGTTCGGATTTTGGAGATGGATTTGAAGAATACGGTTGTATTTGTATCAAAGATGGAGTTTTTTCGCAAGAGTTCTGAGTTTAGCAGAGAAATTTGGTGTATGTGGAACAAAGTTCTTTGGTTTTGCAGAGAGAGAGTTTAAGGATTTCGTTTAGGAGAAGAGGGAAAGTGAAGAGGAAAGAGAAAATTGCAGATTTTGATGGCCTGTCCGCGTCGACATCGATCGATCGATGTCTGGGACTTCGATCGATCGATGTCCTAGACATAGATCGATCGATGTCTGTTTTTGCAGCAGATTCTTTGACTGTCACATAGATCGATCTATGTATGTAAGGATCTGCATTTTTGACCTTTTTGATCTTTTAACCTTGGTTAATCATTCCTAATCTTGCTCTAATTGATTCGAATGTCTCAGTGGGAAGGGATTTAGTAAAGATATCAACTAGTTGGTCATTTATTGGAACAAATTCAACGCATACCAATCCTTTTTGAATGCAATCCCTTATGAAGTGATGCCTCACTTCTATGTGTTTTGTTCTACTATGATGAACCGGGTTTTGTGCTATACTTATAGCTGATGCGTTGTCACATAAGATGGGAACCTTGTCAAACTTAATATTGTAATCGTTCAAGGTGTTGATCATCCAAAGTAACTGTGCACAACACGAAGCGGCCGATACATATTCGGATTCCGCCGTTGAAAGTGACACACTATTTTGTTTCTTGGAGAACCAAGAAACTAAGCAATCTCCAAGGAATTGACACGTCCCAGAGGTGCTTTTCCTATCAACAAGATTTCCGGCATAGTCGGAGTCACTATACCCTCTTAAATCAAAACATCCATTTTTGGAATAAAACAATCCAAAATTCAAAGTTCCTTTTAAATACCTAAAGATACGTTTAACAGCAACTAAATGTGATTCCTTAGGCATACTTTGAAATCTTGCACATAAGCACACAGCATGCAAAATATCCGGTCTACTAGCGGTTAAATAAAGTAAACTACCAATCATACCCCTATACTTTGTTACCTCAACCGGCTTTCCTTTTTCGTCTTTGTCAAGCTTTGTACTTGTGCTAATCGGAGTGCTCACACTTCTTCCATCCTCGAATTTGTACTTCTTGAGCAAATCCTTTGTGTACTTTGTTTGAGATATGTACACTCCATCTTGAGTTTGCTTGATTTGTAGACCAAGAAAGTAGTTGAGTTCACCCATCATGCTCATTTCAAATTCTCCTTCCATCAATTTTGCAAAATGCTCACAAAGAGAATCGTTAGTAGCACCAAATATAATATCATCCACATAAATTTGAACAAGCAACTGATGGTTTCCTTGTTCTTTAATAAAAAGAGTAGTGTCGACTTTTCCTCTTAAAAACTCGTTCTCAAGTAGAAAGTTACTTAACCTATCATACCAAGCCCTAGGAGCTTGTTTAAGTCCATAAAGGGCCTTTTTGAGTTTAAAAACATGATTTGGAAAATCATGATTTTCAAACCCCGGAGGTTGAGCTACATAGACCTCTTCTTGAATTATTCCATTCAAGAATGCGGATTTCACATCCATTTGATATAGTTTGAAATCCTCATAGCATGCATATGCTAATAGCATCCTAATAGCTTCTAACCTAGCTACGGGGGCAAAGGTTTCATCATAGTCTATGCCTTCCTCTTGCCTATAACCTTGTGCTACTAACCTAGCTTTGTTTCTAGTGATGTTTCCTTTATCATCCATTTTATTTCTAAATACCCATTTAGTGCCAATTACGGGATGATCACTAGGTTTAGCAACTAATTCTCAAACATCACTTCTTTCAAATTGATTTAATTCTTCTTGCATAGCCAATACCCAATCTTCATCATTTATTGCCTCCTTTATGTTTTTAGGCTCAACTTGTGAAATGAAGGCATTTTCATTGAATTTTCTCCTAGTCATTATGCCTTGGCTAGTTTCACCTAATATCAACTCTTTAGGGTGATCTTTCCTATACTTGTATGAATCCGGTAAATTTGAGGTATCTCCTCCTACTTCTTCATTTTCAACCTTAGGTTCAAGTGGATCAATCCTAAGGTCAATAACAATATTACCTTTTGGATTCTCAAATTTCTCTATATGGCTTACTTTAATTATTTCATCATCATCATCATCATTAATGTTTAATTTGTCCTCATTGAGTTCACTAAATTTGAATGAATTGATTCTTCAACTTTCATGCTTCTTTTATTATATACTCTAAATGCCTTGCTATTTTGAGCATAGCCCATAAAGATTCCTTCATCCGCTTTGAAGTCGAGTTTATCCAAGTTATCGTTTAGCATGGCTCTACTCATTTCTTGAAGTGTTCTATTCTTCCTTTCCGCAACACCATTTTGTTGAGGAGTTCTTGGAGCTGAGAAATTGTGTCCATACCCCTTGGATACACAAAATTCTTGAAATTCTCCATCAAACTCACCACCTCTATCACTTCTAATTTCCTTAATTGTGTCCTCTCTTTGATTTTCTAATCTTTTACAAAGCTTTATAAATTCTTGGCATGCATCATTCTTTTTAGCTAAGAACATTACCCAAGTGTACCTAGAGAAGTCATCTACCACCACAAAGGTGTAATGTTTTCCACTTAGACTTGTCGTACCAATATCCCCATACAAATCCATATGAAGCAATTGTAGGAGTTTGGTGGTGGAGATTTCACTTTTGGGTTTGAAGCTTGTTTTAACAAGCTTTGCCTTTTGACAAGTGTCACATAAGCCATGGTTTTTGAAATTTAATTTTGGAAGACCTTGGACCTTTTCATTTTTGCAAATCTCTTTGAAGTTTTTAAAGCTAATATGTCCAAGTCGTCTATGCCATAGTTGAGTCAAATCATTTTTGGCAACTAGGCAAGAAATATTTTGTGATATCAAATCATGTGTGCTAAATTTGTAAACATCATTTTTACGAATAGCTTCAAAAACAATCTTATCGTTCTTTTTCACAACACATTTTCTTTTCACAAACTCTATTTGAAAATTAGCATCACATAGTTGGCTAACACTTATCAAATTATACTTAAGCCCTTCTACATATAGTACATTATTAATACTAAAGGAAGAATTACCAATTTCTCCATGTCCAAGGATTTTGGCTTTCCCATTGCCAAAATGCACCGTTCCACCATCTTGGAGCTTGAGCTTGGTGAACAACATTTTGTCTCCAGTCATGTGCGTTGAACATCCGCTGTCCATAAGCCATTTGGTTCCTTCTTCTTTGGCTACTCCATTTATCTTGAGAGCCTGCAAAACCAAAAGATGTATGCATTGGTACCCTTTGATGGTTGGGTCCTTTAAGGTTAGTTTGTCGACCCTTAGGCTTCCAAACATATGTGCTTTCAAATCGAGCTTTACATGCTTTCTTTACATGTCCTAGTTTGTTGCAATAAAAACAAGTGGGTACATGCTTTGGTTTAGAAGATGATGAATTTTGTTGTGTTTTTCTATTGTTTGTCTTTTTCTTTAAGGACTTAGGTTTAATAGAAGAAGATGATGAGTTAAATCCTAAACCGGATTTATCATTTCCAATTCTTTGATTTCCAAGTAGTATGTCTAAGTTGTTTTTACCATTTGTTAGTCTTTGTAAGTCTAACTTTAGTTTCTCACATTCTTTTCTAATTTCTTCATTTTCAAGAGCTACGGTTTTATGCATGGTAAGTATGATATCATGCTTTTGAAACATCAAAATATTTTTGTCATGCAAGCTTTTATTTTCTAAAATGCATTTCTTGAATTCTTTCTTTAAATGCTTATATTTCAAATTTAATTTCTCAAAGTCATCTTGCAAATCTCCTATTTCATCATGCAAATTTGAAGGGTTAGAATTTACCTCAAGGTCATCTTCAATCGCCATAAGACAAGTATGTTGAAACTTTGGATTGTCAACCATTGCCACAAGTCCAACACCTTGATCTTCACTCTCTTCTCCTTCCGATTCCGAAAGAAGATCATCCCACGTGGTTACCTCCGCATTGAGGGCTTTCTTCTTTTGAGGAAAGACCTTCTTCTCTTGCTTTTGCGGCTCTTTTACGTGGCAATCGGCAATGAAGTGACCGGGTCGACCACATCTATAGCAATTTTCACTTGCTTCCTTTTCTTTAGATGGTCTTTTGAAAAACTTTCTTGCTTGAGCTTTGTTTCTAGTTGCCATTCTTCTAAATTTTCTTACTAGAAGAGCAACTTCCTCATCCGATTCATCGGACTCTACTACCAATCCTTTGTGTGATGTTTGTGTAGGCTTGATGGGATTCATCCTATGTTGTTCATCAATAAGAATTTCATGAGTATTTACCGGATAGCTCATCAAGGGTAAGAGTCTTGAGATTCTTTGATTCGGTGATGGCGGTGACTTTGGGTGTCCATTCTCTTGGCAAAGAGTTTAGGAGTTTTGAGACAAGGTCTTCATTTGAGATTTTCTTGTCAACCATGGAGAGTTGATTCACTATTCGTGTGAATCGATCGATTGTCTCCTCAATCTTCTCACCGCTTTTCATTCCGAACATCTCATATTCCTTCATGAGCATAAGTTGTTTGGCCATTCTTACTTGCTCAGTTCCTTCATGTATCATTTCAAGCCTTTTCCATGCCTCATGAGCTGTTTCAAGACCTTGAAGTCTTATAAGCTCGGTGGTGGTGAGAGCACTTGAGAGAATATCAAATGCTTTGCCATTAATGGCAAATCTTATCTTTTCTTCATCGGTGTAGTCATCCTCATCTTTGAATATTGATTCTCCTTTTGAGTTGGTAATCATAGGAACTTCAATTCCTTTGACAACGGCTCTCCATATATCGAATCCACAGTCTTTCAAGTGATTGATCATTCGAAATTTCCACAAGAAATAATTTTGGGCATCAAACATAGGTGCTTTAGTGTTTGATCCGGAAAATAGTGCAGTAGGCTTAGGAGATGAAGAGGTTGAGGTTGAAGTTGAGGTCGAGGTTGCCATGATCTTCAACCTTGCTACTTGCAAAGATAGGCCAAGCAATCAAGGTTAGGCTCTGATACCAATTGTTAGGTCCGAAATACACTCTAGAGGGGGGTGAATAGAGTGTTTGGCTCTTTTGCGGAATTTTCTCGTTTGTCTCAACTCAAAAAGGATATTCAAAATCAGAGCAAGAATTGGAGATGAGAGATAATGAATGAGTACACCGGATATAGAGTGGTTCGAATCGTAAATGATTCTACTCCACTACCACTTTGTTTCCAAAGTGGATTTTCAACAACTACTCTTCTTATTATGAACAATAAGAACAACCACAGCAACACCTACACTAACACTTTAGTGTAAGAAACAACAACAGCAACTTCTTACACAAAACACACTTGTGCAACTACAGCAACTACAGCTCTTAGCAAGAACAACTTCTTGCTTCCTCACAACTTCAACAAAAGTTCCCTCAAGAACTTCTCACAGTGGGTTGAAGAAATATAGTAAGGTTCACACTTTCTCACAAGTCTAAGCACAAGCAAGAGATCAAATATTTATGATTCCTCTTGTGCTTGACTCTCTTTCTCTCAATGTACAATAATGAAGATCAAAGAAAAGCTAGACAAGCTTTAAACAAATTTACAAGTATGAGAGAAATATACAACAATGGAAAATAAAGCTAGATGCTGTTGAAAGTGTGTATTTGCTCCATCCAAGCCTCCTCTATTTATAGATGAAGTTCACCACGTTTTTGAGGCTCTCCACCAAGTCTTCATTTTCAAAAATGTCAAGATAATGCCCAAATAGTCTCTAGCCAACCTATGGAGTGATTTGATCTTGGATAGCCACCCTAGAGAATCTTAGACATGTATACAATAGTCAAGGAAGCATGTAATAGGTTGGGTTAAAGTCCACAAGAAGTTTGAAGAAGATTGGAAAGAGAAAACCTTAAAAATCTGCCTTGGATTTTGTTCTAACGTTCAGAAAATTTGAATTCTGGAGGACATCGATCGATCGAAGTCCCTGGAAGGGAGAGATCGATGTCCTCTGATCCTTCATCGATCGATCGAAGTTCTGGGAGGGAGAGATCGATGTTCTCTGATCCTACATCGATCGATCGAAGTCCTGGGAGGGAGAGATCGATGTTCTCTGATCCTACATCGATCGATCGAAGTCCTAGGAGAGAGAGATCGATGTTCTCTGATCCTACATCGATCGATCGAAGTCCTGGGAGGGAGAGATCAATGTTCTCTGATCCTACATCGATCGATCGATGTCAGGGGATGAAGTGACATCGATCGATCGATGTCTCCAGCTTGAGAGATCGATGTCAACCAGTGAGTTCCAATCTCAACCATCTTTGGACATAATGTGTTTTGCCCATCATGCATCAAATATCAAATATAAATTTAACTTATTCAAAACATCTTTTTTATCATCAAAACATTTTACAACTTAACACGTGCTGCGCATTACACGTATCTCGAATTAATCCCAACAATCTCCCACTTGGACTATGTATGTATCTTAAAGATTATATGTCACCCTTTTGAGCTCATATACCGTATGTCCCTTAGTGTCTTTCCTTTTCCGGTCCATCAGCAAATGTTAGCAAAAGACTTAAGCCGCACGTCGGCACATTAAATTAGTGACTTGTCCCTCTTAAATCATGATGCTAACATTCTACTGAATGATATGTATGCTGAAATGGATATGTAGTGTGGAATTAATATGCTAGGTGATCGTACATATTAATTCCAACTTGGCCCTCTTTAGCAAGATCAATAGAATTCAGAATGTATACCGTAACTGCTTAATGTACATTACTTCTGCAGAAAACTTAATATAACCGAAATGTACATTATACTGTTTGTCTGAAATAAACAACTTTATTGAACACAAGAAAAACCTCACATGTAGAGAAAAAGGGGTTTGAGTGATTTTCAAATACATGATTTAAATGTGCACAAAAATGAGCATAAGAGAAAACGTGCATGATATAAACAAACGTGTGCATGATATTGCTTAGTACTTGCCTTATTTAGCTTATATATAATGTTGCCGGACTAACGAGCCATGAAGAGTTAAAGCTTACATCATATGGCAAACATTTGTTGTGTTTATATTATTTTCAGGTGCCACTATTAATGAACTAAACTAGTTCATTAAGTGAAGTACTTAGTTTATTAAACTAAGTAGTTCATTAAAGGAAGCCACATTTGGAAAAGGCACAAAGGCAACAAGGCTAAGGAAGGAAAGTTTTCTCCTCCTCCCCTCATTAATATATATACACGCCTATACATATATAAATATATATATTTTCAGATTTTTTGAAAAAGACACATACACATGTATTCCAACGTACTACCGACACGTTATTTATTTTACGTACGTACGTTAACGTCACACCACTATACTTAACTCATATTTATGAGTATATTCAGGTCTTATATCATATGATATAAGATATGGTGATGACAAATTAAATACGACACGATAAAAGGTTCTAAACCGAAAATTGTAGTATCGGGCGAATACCGAAACTTCGCCAACGTGTCACGCACTTGCCATAAATAAATGGCCAGCCCCTATACTTCAAAAAGTGATAAAAATTTCGTGAACATGACCATATGTTCAGCCAAAAATACTTTCCATGTTGGCACACACATATCACTCCACATTAAGGCCAAAATGTGAAGATTCCAAGTTTAATTTTGTCACATGCTAATGGTACCACTTTAAACCAGCCAAGTGCTAAGATTTAAAGTATATATTATATATATTATGTATAACATAATATATATAACATGTGCAAAAGTTGGAATTTAAATTAGAGAAAAATCGGGTAATCGATAAATATCGAAAATTCGGTTTTCTACGCACATAACATGGAACGTTTTTCTTGTACATCATGTGACACGTATCTAGACACTTTTTACATATGATATACATCTTAAAGTGTTCTAGAAAATTAAATTAAGGGCTGATTGGAATATTACATGTGTGTATTATTAAATGTGCACTATTTTACAAAGTTAGCAAAAATGAAATTCAGCACATGCATATACATGTATACACGCCCCTACAGCTGAGATGGAGCATATGTGGAGCCTTGTTGGCATATTGATTAGTCAAGAATCAATCATACAAAGTTGGTGACTTAAAGAAAGAAGCTACAAAAGGTAAGTTTTCAAACTTTGTCTCATTTGAAACACATGCTGAAAATTTCAGCATGTAGAATTAGTGCTGGCCGATTTTTTCATTAATATGACTCATATTTTATGTCTTGATTAAGGTGGATTAATTAGAAGACAATATGGAAGTGTTTTAAATATTTTATGGAATTAAATTGGTGATATATTTGAATATCACACATGCTGAAAATTTCAGCATGTGTAGGAGTGTGCATGGCCGAAATTTAGGTCATATTATTGTCTAATGTTTATTCCATAAAAGATGAGAATATTGCACACTAAATGATGATTGAATTGTTGGATTAAATCAATGCAAAATAGGCAATAATTTGAATAAAAGATGAATGATACACATGCTGAAATTTCAGCATGTGCATGATCATAATGGACGATTTTCTTACCCATTTTTGGAGAAATATTGTCTTGCAATTTATGTGACAATCTTATGCATTATGGAAATAATTTTATGATTGATATTGGCACATGTTTAAAGTGTTAATCTCAGATTTTTTCCATGTCATCATGTTGACAACATTGAGCCAATAAGGAGGTGCCAAGTAAGCGAAGACTAAATGATGATCCAATAGGAAGATGCCAAGTAAGCAAGGCATTGTCACAATGATGTCTTACACTCTCTCAAGGACTTAAAAGATAATTTTCAAGAGGGGGAAACTACCATAGGGGACGGCTGCAACATTAAAAGAGAAGAGAGGAGATCAAACAAAAACAAGAACAAGCATTGCATTCTAAAGAGATCAAATAGCCAAGCTCTTCTTCTCCTACATCTTCTTTCTCTTTTCTTGTAAAGCCTATTGTTTTTCATATCTTTCAATCTTTATTAGGCTTGAGATAAACCACCATTCATACATCTTTGTAAAAGATTGATCAAGGTGTGATCAATCTTCATTCTTGCGAGGTGGTGGTGTTCGTGCACATTGTATTGAACATACAAGGTTTGTAAAGGGTTGGAGTTGGTGTGTAACTCCATCAACCCTGTGGTAAGGTGTTTTTGAGTTGTGTGATTAGTGTGAACCAAGGAAGGTGTTCCTTGAAGACTGGAGTAGGTTGTTGATAACCGAACCAGTATAAAATTCTTGGTGTCATTTACTTTCAGCACTGATTTTCTGTTTCAACACTGTTTACTGTTTTTAATCACGTTCGTAAAAATAGTAAACAAATTTCAAAAATCACGAAACTTTCAGAAAACATAGCCACACGTTCTAGGGTTCTTTTGGCATAAGTTTCAACCCTTTTGGACAAGTATAAGTCATTCAAACGTCCAAAGTTCTGAGACTAGTGCAGTCTGATTTTCAGGCTTGCAAAGGTTGAGACTTTGATCATATTTGACTAACTTTCCAAAAGAATTTTCCAAGACTGTTTCAACCCATTTAAATATAACATATAAGGGGTTAGTGGTTAAATTTTCAGAGCATTTGGAGTTGTGTACAAATAGGAATTAATTTTTCAAATCAGTGTATCGGTTCTGACAGATTTGCGCAATCTGACCACCAACGAATTTTCAAGGGGTTAGAGGTTGAATTTAAATCTGAAATTTTTAGGAGATACTCATAACATCTGAGTCTAAGTTATCTCCAAATTTCAGAATTTTTAAAGGCCTAAAACCTAGTTTTCAAAACGTTTTAAAACTGGTCCTGAAAACAGAATCTGTTTTCAGAACTTGAATTGTTCAAGTTTACAGAAATTTTAAAAACCACATTTTCCGCACCCACTATTCAACCCCCCCCCCCCCCTTCTATTGGTGCCTTGCAGATCCTACAATTGGTATCAGAGCGCAGGAACACTCACTTCAAAGAATCCAACGATTCAGTGAGATGGCAACCACAACCGTACAAGAAGGAATGTCAACCATAAGGCCTCCTCTCTTTGACGGTGAGTCTTTCGTTCAATGGAAGGTAAGAATGAAACTTTTCTTTATGGAAATAGATATTGATCTCTGGTCGATTATAGAAGATGGTCCTTTTGTTCCATCTAAGTTATCCACCGTAGACGGTGTCACACTAGAGGTTACAAAAACGAAACAAGAATACACTAGTGATGACAAAAAGAAGTTGAGTATGAATGCTAAAGCCATGCAACTACTATTAAATGGCCTAAGTAAAAGTGAGGCTAGTTACGTGTCTAATTGTTCTAGTGCTCAAGAGATGTGGCATATTCTTGAAATGAAACATGAAGGGACTAGCCAGGTAAAGGAGTCCAAAATCAATATGCTTATGTCCACACTTGAGTCATTTAAATTATTGCCAAAAGAGTCTATTGTTGAGATGGATTTACGCTTGACTAACATTTACAATTCTCTTGAGTCTCTTGGCAAAGCCTTCACTATGCAGGAAAAGGTACAAAAGGTGTTGCGAAGCCTTCCATCCGAGTGGGACCCTAAAGTAACGGCCATAGAAGAAAGCAAAGAGACCAAATCGATTAAAATGGAAGAACTAATCGGATCACTTAAGGTATATGAAAACAAACTTGCTTTAAGACATTCTGAATCCATTTCTAATAATGATAGGGCTATAGCATTTAAATCAAATGAATACGTCATAGATGATAGTGACACAGATTCCGATGATGAGGACTTAATCACAATGGCTAAAACATTAAGAAAAATATTGAGAAAATCGATTAAACATAAGTCTACCTCATCTAAGGATCATAAAAATAAAAATAAGGAAATAAAGTGTTATGAATGCGGCAAACTTGGACATTTATCATATGACTGCCCTAATAAAGAAAAACAAACAAACAAATACCCTGACAAGGATCGGAACAAGAATAGACTCGTCTCAGAACCTAAGCAAAGGAGAAGAGCATTCAAAGCCTCCACTTGGAGTGACACATCCGACTCTGAGACTGATGATACGGAAGAACACAAGGCACAAGTATGCTTTACATCTAAAGCATCAAATGAGGTATCTTCCGACTCTGATTCCGATTCTGAATGTTCATATGATGATTTATTCAGTCAATATTTAGAATTGCATAAGTTTTCAAAGACTCTTGCAAAAGAAAAGAAGCGATTAATTGAAGACAAGAAATTGTTAGAATCTTCTAACAAAGATCTTGTGTCTCAATTAAACGATTCAAAAGAAGAGTCGTCATGCATTATAAATTCATTAAAATCTGAAATTTCATCATTGTCATCAGAGAACATTGAATTGAAATCCGAGATTTCAAACTTGAAATCAAGGAATGCGCATGTAGAGAAAAAGGTGAAACAATTTGATACAGGATCCATCATGCTAGATCACATCATTTCTTCTCAAAAGCATGATGGTGACAAAACCGGATTAGGATACGTTGAGAAAAGTAAGTCACAAAATAAACCAACCAAATTCATCCCATCTAAGAAAATAGATGCATCAAAGACATATGTGGCATCTAGAAGACGCATAGGCCTTTTCTTATGACATCTCAATGTGCTTCTTCTTCACATCATGCAAAATATAATTATGTGTCATATAGGTATGAGAAGAAACAAGTGATGCATACGCGACACTCATATCACAAAAGTGCATCTAGATCACGTCCCGTACATGCAAAACGAAATGCTTATCAGAAACCATACTACATGCACGATGGGATTCTTGGCCAAAGGCCAAACGCATTTGTCCCTAACATATATTATGTTGCCTTCTCATCACCCTTCTCACCTTTTGGAAGACCTAGAAAGGTCACCCAAATGTGGGTACCAAAAGGGATATTTTCAAAGGGTTGAATCAATGACCCTTACGAACGCATGTAGATGAAATGCATGATTTTTTTTGGCATCTTTTGATTTGCTTTCAAAAATAAAGGGGGAGAGAAAAGCATGATTTAAGGGGGAGAGAGACTAATTGCATAAATTAAGGGGGAGCGACTCGGAATTTAAAATTCAAGTTTTGATTTTATGCATGATTGAAGGGGGAGCGATAGGATTTAAATCATGTGCATAAGTTATTTTGAAAATCATCAAAAAGGGGAGATTGTAGAGAAAAAGGGGTTTGAGTGATTTTCAAATACATGATTTAAATGTGCACAAAAACGAGCATAAGAGAAAACGTGCATGATATAAACAAACGTGTGCATGATATTGCTTAGTACTTGCCTTATTTAGCTTATATATAATGTTGCCGGACTAACGAGCCATGAAGCGTTAAATCTTACATCATATGGCAAACATTTGTTGTGTTTATGCTATTTTCAGGTGCCACTATTAATGAACTAAACTAGTTCATTAAGTGAAGTACTTAGTTTATTAAACTAAGTAGTTCATTAAAGGAAGCCACATTTGGAAAAGGCACAAAGGCAACAAGGCTAAGGAAGGAAAGTTTTCTCCTCCTCCCCTCATTAATATATATACACGCCTATACATATATAAATATATATATTTTCAGATTTTTTGAAAAAGACACATACACATGTATTCCAACGTACTACCGACACGTTATTTATTTTACGTACGTATGTTAACGTCACACCACTATACTTAACTCATATTTATGAGTATATTCAGGTCTTATATCATATGATATAAGATATGGTGATGACAAATTAAATACGACTATCCTTTAAACAATTTTGTATCTTATAATCACTTGTCAAAACACCTGAAAACATTTGTTTCAGCTGTTGACAGCATACATATTCCCAAGACTATTCATGACGCATAGTCTGAACCAAAGTGGAAATAGGTTGTATTGGAGGAAATGAATGCTCTTGTGAAAAATCAAACTTGGGAACTTGTTCGTGATGTTGAAGGAGTTAGACCTGTTGGATGCAAATGGATATTCTCAGTTAAATATAACAATGATGGGTCAATTAACAGATACAAGACCAGGTTGGTTGCAAGGGCTTTCACCTAAACATTTGGGATTGATTATGAGGAGACCTTTGCTCCTGTTGCCAAGCTTAACACTGTATGGATTTTATTTACTCTTGCAGTTAACCTTGACTGGCATCTTCTTCAACTTGATATTGCAAATTTTTTTCTTAATGGAGAATTGGAGGAGAAAGTTAGTATGGAAATTCTTCCTGATACAAACATAAACATGGTATGCAAATTAAAGAAATCTTTATATGGCCTAAAGCAATCACTTAGATCTTGGTTTAAAAGGTTCAATTTTGTTGTCTCTAATCTTAGTTTCACACAAGCACACAGTGATCACATCATCATCATCACCATCCGTACCCAGTATATCACAACGACAGCAAAAGCTATCGCTAGGGTCTGGGAGGGTATGCACTTGATTTATTGCAGGAAAACAATATGACAGGGTGCAAACCAGCAAGCACTCTTGTTGAGACAGGACACAAACCAGTTGAGGTATGGGATTCTAACTACACTAATAAACGTAGACATCGGACATTGACTGGTAAACTCATCTACCTTTCAAACACCAGGCCTGACATTTGATTAGTCTGTACCACCACCTACCTGCTCGTCGATTGTTCCAACATGGCAAGTAGATGGCACCGAATGCGATACATCTCCCAACATTGTACCATCTGATGGACCAGTACTGCTTAATGATCCTTCTAGAATGAATGATGCATCCGAGTTAAGTAATTCTGATACAACTAATGAACAATGTAATACTGTTACTAGCACTGAATCTTCTGCTCTTCTAGACCTTAACACTGTTCCTAAACCACAAAATGACCCAGGCACTGAAATAGACACCCTCTCTGACCATAGCCAGAAATGTGTACGGACACTAATATTTCTATTGAGATGTAGCATGTTTGGGTGTTGCCACCTCGGAGTAAGCGTGGAGTTCCTCCAAAAAGATATTCTCTAGAAGAAGTATCAAAAGTGTCTAGGTATTCGGTGAGGGCCCTTACAGGAGGATTATCTGAGTTGGCTGAAGATTTCTTTGTGTCTTTATGTTCGGAAAAGGTTTCGCAAAATGTCGAACAAGCTTATGCTCAACCAGCATGGAGGGCAGCCATGGTGGTAGAAATGGAAGCCTTGGAAAAAAACCAAACTAGGGAAAATTGTCCTCTTCCGTCCAGAAAAAACCAAGCGGGTGTCGGTGGGTATTCACGATCAAATACAAGGCTGACGGGAGCATCGAGAGATACAAGGCTTGATTAGTAGCAAAGGGATATACTCAGACATATGGAGTAGACTATTCAGATACTTTCTCGCCTGTAGCATGTATTGATACAGTATAGTATTGTTTTCTGTAGCGGCAAACCAAAATTGGCCTCTCCATCAATTCGATGTCAAGAATGCGTTTCTGCACGGTGACCTAAAATAAGAGGTGTACATGGAACCATCGCCTGGCTTCTCGTCCAACTTTAAAACAGGAGAAGTATGTAGATTGAAGAAGGCCTTGTATGGATTAAAACAGTCTCCCAGAGCCTGGTTCGGCAGATTACCGAGGTCATGAAACAGGATGGCTACAAACAGAGCAATGCAGACCATACCCTGTTCACCAAACGGAAAGGTAAGTTGATAACTTGTTTAATTATTTATGTAGATGACATGGTAATAACAAGAAATGATACCGAAGAAATCACTCGCCTTCAGAAACATTTGTTCACTAAGTTTGAGATGAAGGACCTCGGAGGATTGAAATATTTCCTAGGGATTGAGGTGTTAGGAAATCGACATGATCACTTCAAAAACGTGCAGCGGAAAAATAAAACTTGGTCTCCGATTTCCTACCAAAGATCCATGTTGTTCGTTTAATTCGATGAAAAAAACTCAAAAATTACCTCTGTAGATTCGAAATCCGCAGATGAAGGAGGTGTGATGACACGAACACCTTCTTCTGGTATCCACACGAATCTTTCCATCCGGAGTGCTAGCTCTTGAAACGTCTCTCCTAGGAACTCGGGTTTTCTCCAAAAACGACTAATGTTTTTCTCTGATGATTGTGTGTCATCTGTATACGAGATGCACCATTATATATACATATATATAGACATCAAATCCGAGTCCAAATTGGATTAGTTAAGCCAATCAGAATCCATATCAGATATGGATTTTATCAGGATATTCAAAATCCATATCAGATATGGATTCATTCCTTATTATCCGATAATACACACACATATATATAATAATCATAAAAAACAAAAATAATATTAATACTAATTGATATCTAATATTAATATTATTAATATTATTAATATCAGCCCATACGCATTCTTGTGTGTGACCTGTTAGACCCATATTAATTGGCAGTCGGTTAAATCTTTATTAAACCAACAAGTCGTAATTGTTCAGAGCATTTGGAGTTGTGTACAAATAGGAATTAATTTTTCAAATCAGTGTATCGGTTCTGGCAGATTTGCGCAATCTGACCACCAACGAATTTTCAAGGGGTTAGAGGTTGAATTTAAATCTGAAATTTTTAGGAGATACTCATAACATCTGAGTCTAAGTTCTCTCCAAATTTCAGAATTTTTAAAGGCCTACAACCTAGTTTTCAAAACGTTTTAAAACTGGTCCTGAAAACAGAATCTGTTTTCAGAACTTGAATTGTTCAAGTTTAGAGAAATTTTGAAAACCACATTTTCCGCACCCACTATTCAACCCCCCTCCCCTTCTAGTGGTGCCTTGCAGATCCTACATCACAGACTCCCACTAGGATAAAACATCCTCAACTTGACTAAGACCCATACGGCTAACATGCTTGTGAAACACAACAGGTTCCACGGTATTAGTCAAAGGGTCGGTCATCATGGAGTCTGTACTGATATGCTTAATACTGATCAGACCACTCTGAATTCTTTCTTTAACAGCCAGATACTTCATCTCTATATATTTTGCTTTAGATGAACTCTGGTTGTTATTTGAATATAGCATCACAACATTATTGTCACAGCAAATCCTCATTAGAGACGTGATAGTCTATAATACCCGCAGTCCTGTGACAAAATTGCGAAGCCATATCACCTGATTGGATGCGTGCAAGTAAGCTATGAATTCTGCCTCCATAGTGGAGAACACCAATAAGATCTGTTTCGTGCTTTTCCATGAGATCGCACCTCCGGCTAGGGTAAACACGCAGTCTGAGGTCGATTTCATGCTATCATAGCATCCAGTAAAATCGGAATCTGTATATCTAGTGATCTCTAACTTATCAGATCTCTGATGCATCAGTACGTGTTGTTTCGTTTCTTGTAAATATTTCAGCACCCTCTTTGTTACGGTCCAGTGATCCTTACTCGGATCAAAGAGGTATCTGCCTAACATTCCCATAATGAATGCCAAGTCTGGTCGTGTACATACTTGGGCATACATTATACTCTCTGCTACCGAAGCATAGGGAGCATTCCTCATTTCCGAACGTTCAAACTCAGTATGGGGACATTGTTTCAGACTAAACTTATCTCCTCTTGCCACAGGGGTATTAAATAGTTTACACTTATCCATGCTATACCGCTTCAACACCTTTTTGATGTATGTCTGTTGTGAGAGACCTAAGATACCTTGGGTACGATTCTTCCGTATCTCAAGTCCCAACACATATGAGTCTTCACCAAGGTCTTTCATCTCGAAATGTTTTCTCAGAAAGGCTTTGGTGTCTTCAACATGTTTACATCGTTTGTTGCAAGCAGTATATCATCTACGTACAAGATCATGAATATGAACTTGCTCCCACTAAACTTGTGATACACACATTCGTCAATTTGGTTTGCCTCAAAACCGAAGGAGACAACCACTTTGGCGAATTTGAAGTACAACTGTCGAGACGCTTTCTTGAGCTCATTGATGGATTTCTTTAGTCGACAAACCATGCCTTTTGGATCTCCCACTTCGAATTGAGGCGGTTGAACCATGTAAATGGTCTCGTCGAGTTCTCCGTTTAAAAACGCAGTCTTAATATCCATCTGATGTAGCTCAAGATCTAAATATGCCACTAAAACCATGATTATCCGGAAGGAATCCTTCGTGGATACTGGAGAGAAGGTTTCCGTATAGTCTATGCCCTCTTTTTGGGTAAACCCTTTAGCAGCAAGTCGAGCCTTATATCGTTCTACGTTGCCTTTTGAATCCCGTTTGGTTTTAAATATCCATTTGCAACGAACGGATTTCGAACCTTTAGGCAACGAGACGACATCCCAAACCTTGTTGTCGTGCATAGACTTTATTTCTTCTTCCATGGCTTTTATCCACTTTTCTGAATTTCAACATTGCAATACTTGTTGGATGTTTTCGGGGTCATCATCCAACATACCAATATCGAATTCGTGTTCTTGGAGATACACCACATAATTGCTAGGTATGGGGTTTCTTCGTTCACGAGTAGATCTCCTTAGAGGCACTTGTTCTTGGGATACTGTAGGTTCCTGAACTGCATCAGCCGGTAATTCATCGGGTTCTTCAGTAACTTCCTCAGGAACATGAACTTGTTCCTGTGGAGCGTCACTACTGGGATGAGGTACCTCAGGTGCGGGTATCGCTGATGCTATCTCCCCAAAAGATGGTTCGATTCGCATTTCTATCGCTTCTGAGTGTGCCTCGTCTAACTCGATGATCTGCTGATGCAAATCATTCCCCCCGGAACCAAAGTATCCTCAAAGAACTTTACCGAATTTGTATCGAAAAACACTTTACTTGTGGGATCGTAGAATTTATACCCTCGTGACTTTTCCGAGTAACCAACGAAATAGCAACTAACTATTTTGGTGTCCATCTTTCTTTCATTTGGTCTATAAGGCTTCGCCTCTGCTGGACAGCCCCAAACCCTTATGTGGTTAAGGCTAGGCTTACGCTTAGTCCATAACTCATAAGGGGTCCTTATCGTTGCTTTAGTTGGTACTCGGTTGAGGATGTAAGCTGCGGCTTTAAGCGCTTCTCCCGAGAGGAATAATGGCAGCGTAGTTTGACTCATCATGCTACGCACCATATCCATAAGTGTGCGGTTTCGTCTTTCAGCTACATCATTCATGCTTGGTGACCCAGGCATGGTGTACTAAGGGACGATTCCTTTTTTCTCTAGGTATTTAGCAAATGGTCCTGGACACTGTTCTCCTGATCCATCATATCGACCGTAGTATTCACCTCCACGGTCCGATCTGACAGCTTTAATGCTTTTGTTGAGTTGTAACTCAACTTCAGCTTTAAAGGATTTGAACATGTCTATTGCTTGCGCTTTTTCTTTAATCAAGAATATGTAGCCATATCGCGAATAGTCATCAATAAAGGTGATAAAATAAGAGTGTTCATTTCGAGTAATCGGATGAAATGGGCCACTAATATCGATATGAATCAACTCTAATGGACTATTTGCACGATTTGCTTCATATCTTCGGACTTTAGTTTGTTTTCCTTCAACATAAAATACACATGACTTTAAGTCGGTTAAGTCTAAAAGATTGAGAATTTCTGTTTTGACAAGACGTTCTATTCTGTTTTTGGACACGTGTCCTAAACGTCGATGCCAAAGTGATCCTGAATTCTCATGAGTTAATTTTGTTTTAACGTTTCGCGTTACAACATGCAAGGTTTCCTGATTTGAAGCGACATTTATTGAATAAAGTTTATCAATTTCGGACATTATACCGTGACCAATCAATCTAGAAGCATGATAAAGTTGGAAATTTCCATTTCCAAAATAATTGTAATATCCACTTTTATCCAATCGATAAAACGAAATAAGATTTCGTTTAAACGATGGTACTACAAAAGTGTCATGCAAATCTAGATAGAAACCGGATGTCAACAGCAATCTTAAATGCCCGATGACTTCAACCTTTATGCCGCTGCCGTTTCCCCAATAGACATACCTTTCATCGTCTCTTGGTTTTCTATGGCTTAGGCAACCTTGCATAGTCACAGATAGGTGAGTCGTGGCTCCCGTATCGACCCACCAAGTGGCTATATCCGAAACAAAATTAACTTCAGAACAAATTAAGAATGTACCCTTTTTCTTGAGACAAGATATATAACCGGTACAATTCTTCCTTAAATGTCTTTCCTTATTGGTCCTTCCTTATTGCAAAAGAAACAAGTCATGATTTTGGGTGTGTCAGTAGTAGGCACCCCCTTTTCCTTTTGACTTGCCTTTTGCACAGTAACCATTTCCGCAGCTTTGCGTTTCTTACCACCGAACTTGGTGGCGACAGCATTCATAACTTTATGCACCCTTATGCTGTCGATTCCACGGTACTGCTTCGAGCAAAGTTTCTTTAAGAGATTGCCTGCCTCGGCTTTCTCATTCTTTACATATCTTTGCTTGAGATCGGCTAAAACTTCTTTAGCCGTCATGGACTCAGAAACGTGTCCCCTGAAGCATTTGTGGATAGTCTTTTGCATGATCATAAAACACGTGCGATTTGATCGTAGCCAGCGTGCCATGTGAGATTTTTCCTCACTGGTACTTTCGTCTGTTAGCACAGCTGGACGGTCTATCTGTAACGCAGTGTCTAGATCAGCAATCCCTAGAAAGATCTCAAATTGACCTTTCCATTGCTTATAGTTTGAACCGTTCATTGTAGGAATATCCTTAATGTTAGACATTATTGCTGAAAAGCAAACAAGAAACAGACTTAAATACACAACACATGTAATCTTTAAACTACATACAAACCAAATATCAAAATAGAACCCCGATTCCATCTACCAATTGTCTTTCAATATTAGGACTCTTTAGAGTCATCCCAATATCTTCCAACAATTGGGTGTAGTGGTCAATATGACGGCTCTCCAAGCATGGGTTAACCACCTTCTTTTGGGCCGATGAGTTAACCTATGCATTTAAAGCTCCGCCGCCGGCCCATTTGGGTCCACTACCATGCTCATATGTGTTTTCGACAATAACACCTTCCTTTGGGCCGGTCAATGATTGCCTCCAATACATACATGCCCTTCACGATCATAACAAATATAGTGGCGATGATATGATTGCCGCACTTTAAGGGGATCATATTAAGGCCCTACATTTGCTAAGTCGCGTAACTTTATGGTTCTACATGATCCGCAGTTTACTGACTGACCCTTTTGCACGTACCGTGCAATACTTAACACCAACATTCGTTTTGTTTTACTTAAACCACTTCCAACTAGCTTGATTCCATTTACGGCCAAATAAGAACCACCTTGAACCAAGCTCAGTTCTCCTTACGGTATAACAAAACAATATCTTCATCAATCAATTTAACAAGTGATATAACCTTATGATGGGTCACATTGAGTGTGAAGTGAACCGATTCAGCAATACCCACTTGCCATAAGGGTGTATTACCATTCCACATAATTTCCAGGCCACCGCTGGAGTCACAATGGTCTCGCTTAAGTACCGGCTTTCTTAGACAAAACTATGTGTACAGTGTTTTTATCACAACTTAATGAGTCATCTATCACGAGTATAAACCGCATTGATTGATAAGTGTTGGTTAATTCAGTCAATTTAGCTCATCGAATTAACTTGGTTGAACTCGGTCAAACCGGGTCAAGCAAGATTCGGATCCTTATTGGATTAAGTTCATTAACTTTATTTTATTTATTTATTAACATGCATAAACATAAGGCATAAATAAATAAATAAACAAATAACTGCATGCATATAAACATAATAATGCAATAACCGGAAATTAAACTTAACACTTGATTATTATTATTTTGGATTTTTTTAAAATAATAATAATAATAATAACAAGAATTTATTATTATTATTACTATTTTCCTTAATAAACTTTAAATAATAACAATACTAATGGCATTATTATCATTATTATTTATTTTATTTCCTTTAAAAGAACTTTAAAACAATAATAATAATAATTAATTATTATTATTACTATTTTCCTTTAATAATAATAACAATAATAATTAAATTATCATCATCATTATTATTATTTTCTTGAAAAGGAGACTTTAAAATAGTAACAATAACAACAATTTGTTATTCTTACTATTTTTCTTAAAAAACTTTAAATAATAATAATAATAAAAAGAATTATTATTATTTACTTTATCCAAAATAATAATAATAAACCAAAATAAATAAATAAAACTGAAAGTAAAGGGGCTGGGGCGCGGGTCGGGTCGGGTCAGACCCGCCCTACCCAGTTTCTGAATTTCCTTTTTTTATTTAAATGCTAATTGGGCTAAAGCCCTTTCTGAACCGGACAAAAGCCTGCGATATGAGGCCTGTCAGGAGCCGCTTGGAGCAGTTCCAGCGTCAGGCCCAATCCGCCAGAATTTGACCTCCAGCCCGTCAGGTACCCAAAAAAAATTCCAGAATTCAGCCGAAAGCAGGGAAAAAACAACTTGCTTTGTTTTGAACACGCGACCTGTCGGTCGCTGTCCCAGGCTGGCCAGCAGCCTTTTTTTTGATGTCAGGGGAACTTTAATATTTATTTAAAGACGAACAGAATTCCAGAAAACAAAAAATATCCTGAAATTTCGCTGGAGCAAGAATGGAACACATAACCCCTCTAGATGATGCCTGAAGGGCATGCCACCAGCAACGGCGCCTGATTAGTCCAGAATGCCTTACGGCTTTTACTTAATTACAGAAACAGAAGCTTTTTCACCGAAACTTGATCCGGAAAAACGTTTTGACCCAAAAAAATTCGTTTTTTTTTCAGCATGAACAGATAAACAGATTAACATAATGATTCGATTAGGCTTGCTCTTATACCACTTGTTGGATTTAATTTAATAAATCCCTGAATAGGACCATTTAATCGAATCAATGGACAAAGTAACAAAATGCGGAAAATATACCTTGCTCCATTGCTGTTGTTAATCTGGACACGTACGCTGCAACTGGTCTGGCTGATGATGAATCTGGTGTGATCCAATGATTCACAACCTCCCACCAATTGCTGATACACCCCTTGAACGGAATCAACAATTCACTGCTTTACCCGATGAAGAGGCTAGGCAGTGTGAGCTTTATAGAAAATTTGGCACACCTTCCCTCTAATGTTGTATGGCCGCTGGGTTTTTTTTCTTTTGCGTACTGCGTCTGTTTTTGATTTGATGATCTAAGGAGGTGAAGTCTCATTCTTTATGTAGAGGGGTGGAAGGATCTGATAGGTTAGAATTTAAATTTAAACTTAAATTTAAACTTAAATTCAAATTTAAATCTGAATTTAAAACCCAACCTTATCTTCCTTTATTAAATATTATCTAATATTTAATAATAAATATTATTATTAAATATTATTTAATATTTAATTATTTTGCCAATAATTATCTACTAGCCATACGTGGATTGTCACCCCTCGGGGACCAGATGTCGTAACTTTATGGTCGTTGCACTTTGAGTCCATCCATCGCGGTCTCTGACCATATGATTGTCTACATATTTGGGGTTTCCATTTAGACCACATTATACATCCACGAACATACCCGATGATCACTTAACATGTGGATGTTTTACGTAATAATTAATATTATTACGTGACATATGTGACATATAATATTATCATACATAACGTCCACCTTATTACTAATTCGTATAAACCTTATCAACGTGTTGCGCATTACACGTATCTCGAATTAATCCCAACAGGAAAAACTAATTTTCCACCCGTGACAAAACATTCTAGAGATCCTTTCTGATAAAATGTAAAACAGGAACCAACCTCTCATGTATAAACCACTTTTTTGGCCCCAAAATGACAACTGGAGCATGATGAAATGAATTCGTAGATGTTTATAAGATGTATATCATCTAATTTTTACATATAACATAAATACTTTGCTTTTAAATTTTATAACTTATTTCAAGACCTTCCATGACATGAGTGGCACGTATTATTAGTTTTTATTCTTAATTATTAAACTTGTACGTACTTCGTAAGTGTCTTTAGTTTAGATGTCACTTTGGTAAGTGATATTTGATTTCTGTATTTTTTTTCAATGTAAATGATACTTATGGATGATTAAATCATAATTTTACAGTTATCAAATATATACGATGTTTAAATATTATAAACATTTGTCGAAGAAAAAAAGTATATCTGAAGTTAAAAAATTTCATGCATGCAATTATATCTGAATGTGAGCGATGTGTGTGTTTACTTCATGGGTTTGCATTATTATTATTTGTGCTTTTATAGGTAGATAAGTATATCTCGATCACTGCTGTCGTAAAGTTTCAGGCTTTGAACTTTAAGCTTAAAAGTGAGACTTGTTGCTGGTTATTGGATCATCCGCATGTAAACCACATCGTAATTGCATGTCATAATAATATTTACTCGGTGCTTTTCAAAGACCAGATCTATTAATCTCGTGACTATAATACAAATGAAAATCAAGCTCTTTCATAAAACCAATTGACGGGGCTAAATTACCACTGAGAGTAAAGACAAACGTATTCGAGTAAATCTATGAACAATAAACGCCAAATAGCAGGACAGGGTCTTGGTCAACATCCTGGTCCCATATATGTTCGGCCGAAAACGCACTTGTCTGCTCGGACCCCATGGCTTCCGCTTCTCCTGCCCCGCAAGCCTATTCAGGGGGCAATCTGACAAGTCCTTACACCTGGCCAGTAACAATTAATGTTGTTGGACTCTGCCACACGTGTATGGCACCCACCTCAGCCAGCTCAGCCGGCACACTAAGAAAACCATTGACCCAGCATACCTCCATCAGCTCAGCCCGGCAGGCGACCAAGGACAGCGCCCTTCATCTCATCTTGGCCATGTATGCTTAAACAGAAATCTACCAATGAGTCATCTTAACCATGCACCGTGATATGTGGCGTCACGCGGCCATGAGATCTGCCAGTAGAACAGCCAGGTATCGCCATCCCCACAACTTCTCGCCGTGCACTACGTATATGAAGAGAGGAAAGCTAAGTGAAACTAGGTCATTCCAATCTACACAAACGAAGACAGCCACCACTTCATGAGAGTGTAACCCAAACAGGTTGCATCGGCCTCTATACCATACTTAACACCATGGACGTGCTCATAACTTATTCGAGAGTCGGAGGGTTTTCTCCAGAGCACTAGTCCTGGGGCCTCTAACGTCGTCCTTCCCTCGCAGGTTTCAGGAAAAGATCACCTCGGCGTTACGGCGAGGCACTAACAGCGTTATCCTACGGGTCACCTCTGATCCTTTGGTGAAGATCCGACTTCGTCACCAATGATACAGTTAGAGGCTTTATTCTAGGAAACCAAACTAATATGTATGTATGTGTGTGTGAAAAAAAATTTATATGGATAAACGTACGTGCTAAGATACTAAATTTGCTCATCAATAAATTAATTGAAGTATAATATTTTACACAAAGTGAACAGCATGTCTACAGTTGAACATTTATCATTTTTAGTAACTTCTATAGAGCAAGAAGATGTACTGTAATTCTTCATAGACCTTTGTGGTTGATAACATTATGAATTTGGTTGAAGAATGACCTTCAACTTTTAGTTGAAAAACATTAGATGTGTAAATATGTGAACAAAACATGAAAGGGTATCCTGAGTATTTCGCCAATACATGATGAGTCAAAAATTAATTATCTGTATTTTATCTATAACAAGCAGTACCGGGTGCTTTAATTTAAACATGATCTTTGAATCATAATGATGGGTATAAGTTATTTTCTCAACTTGATCAACATGAAAACATGAATAGTAAGGGGTAGTTTAATGTTGTGATCCATATGTTATTAAATAAGGAATCAAGAACAAAGAACAAGAGAGAATGAATGAGAAGAAGATTGGCTTGAGGCGTGAGAATCACTTTCCGTAAGGAATATTTGCCCCCACTAGTTGCTGCAGGGTTGTAATCAAATTTTCTCCTAGGATACAACAGCCAACAATCTCTTATTCTCAGCAAAAGAATAGAGATTTAATGAACTTTCAAAAACAAGAGTGATAATGAGTAGGATTTAGAATATAGAATGCAAGTATGAATTAGGTTGAAAGACGTCTTGAAAAATGTGTTTTAACAGCCTATTTATAAGCTTTCAAACTCCATTCAGACGTTCAAGACCGTTGCATGGTGGTTGGGTATGTCCCTTGGTACAAAAATTGTGATTCTACATGAAAAGTCACTTCTGTTGACACATCGATCGATCGATGTGATCGATCGATGTCTCACAGTAAGCTCCAACTTTATTCTGTCCAACTTCTATCTGTCACTTCGATCGATACAAAAAGTTTCAACTCTGCACTCAGGGTACATCTATCGATCGATGTGATCGATCTATGTGACATTGATCAATCGATGTCATCGATCTATGTCCGGCAGAATACTAAACTTCATTTTCAAGCCACATAGATCTATTCAATTGAGACATGGATCGATCCATGTCATGAGTCAAGCTATTCTTGCTTATTCCAATACCCATTTACCATCATCTTTGATCTCATGCATCCATTCTTTATCTCATTGCCTTTACAAACTATTATAACACCATATGTGTAGAAACAAGCTCAGCCGTGTGTGTCGAGTTCAACCGAAGTGCGCTGACTTAAACAAATGTAAGGGTCATGTAGGAAAATAAGACAAATGGCCATAGTAAGTCAGTCAAGCTAAGCTGGCCTGTATATGGGAATAGCTGAGGTGAGAAAAAGAATGGACGAAATAAAGCCGTTCTGAAGAAAAGATTACAGAAGAGCTGAGGTGAAGTGAAACACAGAAATAAGACTAGTTGAGGTGAAAAAGGGCAGCAAAGCAGAGCCAGAGTAAAGATGTGTTGAGCCGAGATGTCGAGGTAAAGCACAAGTCAGGCAGCAACTCTAAGGCCAAGCTGCTATACTTAGTCTTGTAAATATTGTAACTTAGAACTTTTATTGTACATAAGGCCGAG
Source organism: Eustoma russellianum (assembly GCA_036186865.1). NCBI lineage: Eukaryota > Viridiplantae > Streptophyta > Magnoliopsida > Gentianales > Gentianaceae > Eustoma > Eustoma russellianum. The sequence goes on along the minus strand of AP025071.1, from coordinate 26,129,228 downwards.
TAGAACAGATAGCTAATTGTTATCTATATAAACATTAGAAAACAGTGTACATGAATAGTAACTACTATACAAGTGGAAAAATAGAACCGTTAGAGGCAGAAAGACTCCTATAAAGGAAAAGCAACCTTGTAAATTTAATTCTTTACTTGAATGAATTTCTAAATTCTTCAATATCTACGATAATATTGTTAGGTCCGAAATACACTCTAGAGGGGGGGTGAATAGAGTGTTTGGCACTTTTGTGGAATTTTTCTTGTGTGACTCAACTCAAAAGATATTCAAAATCAGAGTAAGAATAATGAATGAGTACACCGGATATAGAGTGGTTCGAATCGTAAATGATTCTACTCCACTACCACTTTGTTGTCAAAGTGGATTTTCAACAAGTACTCTTCTTATTAAAGACAATAAGAACAACCACAGCAACACTTACACTAACACCTTAGTGTAAGCAACAAGAACAACAACTTCTTGCACAAAACACACTTGTGCAACTACAGCAACTAAAGCTCTTAGCAAGAACAACTTCTTGCTACCTCACAACTTCAACAAAGTTTCCTCAAGAACTTCTCACAGTGGGTTGAAGAAATATAGTAAGGTTCACATTTTCTCACTAGTCTAAGCACAAGCAAGAGATCAAATATTTATGGTTTCTCTTGTGCTTGACTCTCTATCTCTCAATATACAACATTAACAAGCTTTAAGCAAATTTACAAATATGAGAGAACTACACAACAATGAAAACTGAAGCTAGATGATGTTGAAAGTGTCTATTTGCCTCATCCAATCTTCTTCTATTTATAGATGAAGTTCACCACGTTTTTGAGGCTCTCCACCAAGTCTTCATCTTCAAAAATGTCAAGACAATGTCCAAATAGTCTTTAGCCACCCTGTGGAGTGATTTGATCTTCAATAGCCAACCTAGGATTGCTTAGACATGTATACAATAGTCAAGGAAGCATGTAATATGTTGGGTTAAAGTCCACAAGAAATTTGAGCAAGATTGGAAAGAGAAAACATCATAAATCTCCCTTGGATATTGTTCCAACGTTCAGAAAATTTGAATTCTTGGGGACATCGATCGATCGAAGTGCCTGGGGGAAGAGATCGATGTCCTCCAGAAATATTTCAGTTTTTGTCCTGCTGACATCGATCGATCGATGTCAGAGGCTAAAGTGACATCGATCGATTGATGTCCTCAGCATGAGAGATCGATGTTGGACAGAATGCTTAGTGACTGACATCGATCGATCGAAGTCTCACTGAGGAGAGACTGAAGTGACATCGATCGATTGATGTCCCTGGGTTGAGAGATCGATGTTGGACAGTAACCTTTCTGACTGACATCGATCGATCGATGTCAGAGGCTGAAGTGACATCGATCGATCGATGTCCTCAGCCTGAGAGATCAATGTTAGATAGTGAGTTCCAATCTCAACCATTTTTGACATAGTGTAATTTTCTCATCTTGCATCAAGTTTCAAACATTAATTTAACTTATTTAAAACATCTTTTCATCATCAAAACAATTTATAACTTAACAATCTCCCTCTTTTGGATGATTTCAAAACTATGATTCAAAAGATGTTTTTACATGATACATTTTCAACTAAACTTGATATTTTACAACTCCCCCTTAGTTCATGCTCCCTCATCATATGAACACATCAAAAATTTCTTTTCAACATGCAATCTACCCAAGATGTGATATCAATACCAAAATGCTCCCCCTCAACCCATGCATCAAGTTTCACATTTTCATCATTTCAATATGTAAAGCATATCAAGAAACTTCATGTCATGCTATATCAAATTCAACTTCTCAAGCTAAGCTATGTGATGCAAAAACATCAATATCATATCAAGATGAGACATTAAGATACCTATGCTCAACCAAACTATATCATGCCAACATGTCAAAACCAAATCATGCAATGTCCAACCAACTATGCCAAAACATGGCAAAACCAAATCATACAATGTCCAACCAACTATGCCAAAACATGGGAAAACCAAATCATGCCAAAGTCCAACGCATCAAGATACTATCAATTTCAACATATAATATATTAATAAACTTAAGCATCAAGAATAATACTAACTTCTCCACCTTTTTGAAAACATCAAAAAAATTAAGAGACATAGATAAATATCATGAAGAAATATCAAGTTTTGCGATACATAAAGAAACTCAAACTTGCAAAACTACTTCATAACTACGAGGGAATGGGAATAATGAAAACTACTCTTCATCAGAAGAGAAACATAATCCAGAAAGAGCGGCTTTCAGTTTTGTTTTTAGTTTTTGATACTTGGACTTCTGTATGGTCAGTTCCGTTTGCAACGTTGAGACTTGAATATCCACCTTCTTTTTTAATGTCTTAACATGGTCTTGGAGTTTCTTATAGTGTCTCTCTAGATCATCTATACGAGTAGCCTCTTTTGTCAGGTCTTTCCCCCATTGATCAAGATAACGATGTAAATCATTAATCTCAGCCTCTGCATCAAATGGTAGTTCAGAACCACTATCTTCTTCCATAGGAGCCTTGCCTTTGTCTATTCGGGAAGTAGGACTTTGAGGATGAGGTTGGGGTTCAATGGTAGGCTTAGTAGGGTGTGTTGGCAATACCGGCTCATTTTCAGCTTTATCTTCCTCAGGTTCATGAGTACCACCCCGTCGTTGCGCTTTCTTCCTTGACTTATGAATTTACTGGATGTTAAACTTTGTGTAATAATCCTTATTGGTAATGGACTCTTCATATTCATCATCCAGCACTACATCGACCTTTCTCAACAATCTATATATCAGATTGCTGTAAGGAAGTGCTTTTGATTTCTTTGTAACTGCTTCCAATACATTTTCAAAGAAAACTTCTCCAAAGTTTACTTGTTCCTTCATGGCTATGCGGTAGGTAATATAAAAATCTAGGTTGCTTAGAAGTTTTGCCGATTTTCCATTCCCAAAGAAGGTAACGATGGCAAGCAAAACTCGATAAACTAAAGGCATATTATTTGTGTTTCTTGTGGGATGGAATCCAAGAAAGGTTTTTACTTCGTCCTCAGTCACTTGGTACTTATAATAATCCCACTTCCAAGCATCAAAATCTTGGATTCCTTCATCAGGTACACCAAGAATTTCATTAATAGTTTTGGTGTGAAATGAAACCACTTGACCATCAATAACCGAATTTAGAGAAAAAGGCTTCCCATTGAGATATTCAATCCAGAGATTAGCATAAAACATTCGTGTATAACGAGTTGACATAGAGCTCATCTCAGAAGAGTCCCAAATAGGCATCCATTTTTGATCATACAACCAATCAATGATTGGTTTTAACTCCTCACTGCTCAAAATATCCTCAATTTTGAGCAGTTTCAACAGAATAGTAGACCTCTTGCTACTTTCCCAATCTTCAAATAACAATTGAGCTCTAAGAGAGATATAAGTAAATAAACCTGAACCTAGTGGTGCTGCCAGTGCATTCTCATATTCTCCAGTCTTAAGCCAAGGGAAATTCTGAATCACAAGCCTTTCTCTAGCCCACGTAGCAGATTTTCTTGGGATGGCTCTGGTTGCTTCCTCTGTCCTGTTGTCCGAGAACCCGTTGGTATGCCTTGTTGTGAAGTTCCTTGCCTTTTTGGATGATTTTTATTTCTTGGTGACATTTGAGAAGGTTAGGGCACGAAAAATTTGGATGTGGTGATGGAACTTGTAGATAGATGGGGATTTGGGTAGTATTGACGAAAAAATTGGAGCTTGAGAGAAACATTTGAGATTTGGGTTCGAAATCTGAATGTTTTTCGCAAGAGGAATGTTAGGGTTCGAAGTTAGAAATGAAGAAATGAGGGTTTTCGCAGTTTTTATAAACCATGTCCTGCTGACATCGATCGATCGATGTCTGGGACTTCGATCGATCTATGTCCTACACATCGATCGATCGATGTCTTAAAAGACATCAGTCTATGAGGCTTCCACATAGATCGATCGATGTATGCAGGAATTCGTATTTTTGATATTTTTGACCTTCTAACCATTGTTTATCATCCCTAATCTTGTTCTAATTGATTCGAATGTCTCAGTGGGAAGAGATTTAGTAAAGATATCCGCTAGTTGGTCATTTTTTGGAACAAATTCAATGCATACCAATCCTTTTTTGAATGCAATACCTTATGAAACGATGCCTTACTTCAATGTGTTTTGTCCTACTATGATGAACCGAGTTTTGTGCTATACTTATGGCTGATGTGTTGTCACATAGGATGGGAACTTTATCAAACTTAACATTATAATCGTTTAAGGTGTTGATCATCCAAAGTAGTTGTGCACAACACGAAGCGGCCGATACATATTCGGATTCCGCCGTTGAAAGTGACACACTATTTTGTTTCTTGGAGAACCAAGAAACTAAGCAATCTCCAAGGAATTGGCATGTCCCGGAGGTGCTTTTTCTATCAACAAGATTTCTGGCATAGTCGGAGTCACTATACCCTCTTAAATCAAAACAACCATTTTTGGGATAAAACAATCCAAAGTTCAAAGTTCCTTTCAAATACCTAAAGATACGTTTAATCGCTACTAAATGTGATTCCTTAGGCATACATTGAAATCTAGCACATAAGCACACAGCATGCAAAATATCTGGTCTACTAGCAGTTAAATAAAGTAAACTACCAATCATACCCCTATATTTTGTTACCTCAACCGGCGTTCCTTTTTCGTCTTTGTCAAGCTTTGTACTTGTGCTCATAGGTGTGCTTACACTTCTTCCATCCTCAAATTTGTACTTCTTGAGCAAATCCTTTGTATACTTCGTTTGAGATATATACACTCCATCTTGAGTTTGCTTGATTAGAAGACCAAGAAAGTAGTTGAGTTCACCCATCATGCTCATTTCAAATTCTCCTTCCATTAATTTTGCAAAATGCTCACACAGAGAATCATTAGTAACACCAAATATAATATCATCCACATAAATTTGAACAAGCAATTGATGGCTTCCTTGTTCTTTAATAAAAAGAGTAGTGTCGACTTTTCCTCTTGAAAACTCATTTTCAAGTAGGAAGTTACTTAACCTATCATACCAAGCCCTAGGAGCTTGTTCCAGTCCATAAAGAGCCTTTTTGAGTTTAAATAACATAATTTGGATAATCATGATTTTCAAACCCCGGAGGTTGAGCTACATACACCTCTTCTTGAATTATTCCATTCAAGAATGCGGATTTCACATCCATTTGATATAGTTTGAAATCCTTATAACATGCATATGCTAATAGCATCCTAATAGCTTCTAACCTAGCTACGGGGGCAAAGGTCTCATCATAGTCTATGTCTTCCTCTTGCCTATATCCTTGAGCTACCAACCTAGCTTTGTTTCTAGTGATGTTTCTTTATCATCTATTTTGTTTCTAAATACCCATTTAGTGCCAATTACGGGATGATCACTAGGTTTAGCAACTAATTCCCAAACATCACTTCTTTCAAATTGATTTAATTCTTCTTGCATAGCTAATACCCAATCTTCATCATTTATTGCCTCCTTTATATTTTTAGGCTCAACTTGTGAAATGAAAGCATTTTCATTGAATTTTCTCCTAGTCATTATGCCTTGGCTAGTTTCACCTAATATCAACTCTTTAGGGTGATATTTCCTATACTTATATGAATCCGGTAAATTTGATGTATCTCCTCCTACTTCTTCATCTTCAACCTTAGGTTCAAGGGGATCAATCCTAAGGTCAATAACAATATTACCTTTTGTATTCTCAAATTTCTCTATATGACTTACTTCAATTATTTCATCATCATCGTCATCATTAATGTTTGATTTCTCCTGAATGAGTTCACTAAACTTGACACGAATTGATTCTTCAACTTTCATGCTTCTTTTATTATATACTCTAAATGCCTTGCTATTTTGAGCATAACCCATAAAGATTACTTCATCTGCTTTGAAGTCGAGTTTATCCAAGTTATCTTTGGTGTTAAGTATAAAGCACTTACAACCAAATACCTTGAAATAACCAATATTTGGTACTCTACCTTTCCAAAGCTCATAAGGAGTCTTTTTGAGAAATGGTCTCAAATAAACTCTATTGATCACATGAGAAGCGGTATTTACCGCTTCAGCCCAAAAATATTTGGACAGCTCAAATTCGTTTAGCATGGCTCTACTCATTTCTTGAAGTGTTCTATTTTTCTTTTCCGCGACACCATTTTGTTGAGGAGTTCTTGGAGCTGAGAAATTGTGTCCATACCCTTTGGGTACACAAAATTCTTGAAATTCTCCATCAAACTCACCACCTCTATCACTTCTAATTTCCTTAATTGTGTCCTCTCTTTGATTTTCTAATCTCTTACAAAGCTTTATAAATTCTTGGCATGCATCATTCTTTTTATCTAAGAACATTACCCAAGTGTACCTAGAGAAGTCATCTACCACCACAAAGGTGTAATGTTTTCTACTTAGACTTGTCGTACCAATATCCTCATACAAATCCATATGAAGCAATTGTAGAGGTTTGGTGGTGGAGATTTCACTCTTGGGCTTGAAGCTTGTTTTAACAAGCTTTGCCTTTTGACAAGTGTCACATAAGCCATGGTTTTCGAAATTTAATTTTGGAAGACCTTGGACTTTTTCATTTTGCAAATCTCTTTGAAATTTTTAAAACTAATGTGTCCAAGTCGTCTATGCCATAGTTGAGTCAAATTATTTTTGGCAACTAGGCAAGAAACATTTTGTGATATCAAATCATGTGTGCTAAATTTGTAAACATCATTTTTACGTATAGCCTCAAAAACAATCTTATCGTTCTTTTTCACAACATATTTTCTTTTCATAAATTCAATTTGAAAATTAGCATCACATAGTTGGCTAACACTTATCAAATTATACTTAAGTCCTTCTACATATAGTACATTATTAATAGTAAAAGAAGAGTTACCAATTTCTCCATGTCTAAGGATGTTGGCTCTCCCATTGCCAGAATGCACTGTTCTACCATCTTGGAGCTTGAGCTTGGTGAACAACGTCTTGTCTCCGGTAATGTGCTTTGAACATCCGCTGTCCATAAGTCATTTGGTTCCTTCTTCTTTGGCTACTCCATTTATCTTGAGAGCCTACAAAACCAAAAGATGTATGCATTGGTACCCTTTGATGGTTGGGTCCTTTAGGGTTAGTTTGTCGACCCTTAGGCTTCCAAACATATGTGCTTCCAAATCTAGCTCTACATGCTTTCTTCACATGTCCTAGTTTGTTGCAATTAAAACAAGTGGGTACATGCTTTGGTTTAGAAGGTGATGAATTTTGTTGTGTTTTTCTATTATTTGCCCTTTTCTTTAAGGACTTAGATTTAATAGAAGAAAGTAATGAATTAAATCCTAAACCGGATTTATCATTTCCAATTCTTTGATTTTCAAGTATTATGTCTAAATTGTTTTTACCATTTGTTAGTCTTTGTAAGTCTAACTTTAGTTTCTCACATTCTTTTCTAATTTCTACATTTTCAAGAGCTACGGTTTTATGCATGGTGAGTATGATGTCATGATCTTGAAACATCAAGCTCTTATTTTCTAAGATGCATTTCTTGAACTCTTTCTTTAAATGCTTATATTTTAAATTCAATTTTTCAAAGTCATCTTGCAAATCTCCTATTTCATCATGCAAATTTGAAGGATTAGAATTTACCTCAAGATCATCTTCAATTGCCATGAGACAGGTATGTTGAATCTTTGGATTATCAACTATTGCAACAAGTCCAACACCTTGATCTTCACTCTCTTCTCCTTCCGATTCCGAAAGGAGATCATCCCACGTGGTTACCTCCGCATTGAGGGCTTTCTTCTTTTGAGGAAAGGCCTTCTTCTCTTGCTTTTGCGGCTCTTTTACGTGGCAATCGGCAATGAAATGACTGGGTTGACCACATCTATAGCAATTTTCACTTGCTTCCTTTTCTTTAGATGGTCTTTGAAAAACTTTCTTGCTTGAGCTTTGTTTCTAGTTGCCATTCTTCTAAATTTTCTTACTAGAAGGGCAACTTCCTCATCCGATTCATCGGACTCTACCACCAATCCTTTGTGTGATGTTTGTGTGGGCTTGATAGGGTTCATCCTATTTTGTTCATCAATAAGAATTTCATGAGTAAGAATATTACTGGATAGCTCATCAAATGTAAGAGTCTTGAGATTCTTTGATTCGGTGATGGCGGTGACTTTGGGTGTCCATTCTCTTGGCAAAGAGTTGAGGAGTTTTGAGACAAGGTCTTCATTTGAGATTTTCTTGTCCACCATGGAGAGTTGATTCACTATTCGTGTGAATCGATCGATTGTCTCCTCAATCTTCTCACCGCTTTTCATTCCGAACATCTCATACTCCTTCATGAGCATGAGTCTTTTGGCCATTCTTACTTGCTCAGTTCCTTCGTGTATTATTTCAAGCCTTTTCCATGCCTCGTGAGTTGTTTCAAGACCTTGAAGTCTTATAAGCTCGGTGGTGGTAAGAGCACTTGATAGAATATCGAATGCTTTGCCATTTATGGCAAATTTTATTTTCTCTTCGTCGGTGTAGTCATCCTCATCTTTAAACGTTGATTCTCCTTTTGAGTTGGTAATCATAGAAACTTCAATTCATTTCACAACGGCTCTCCATATATCAAATCCACAGCCTTTCAAATGATTGATCATTCGAAATTTCCACAAGGAATAATTTTGGGCATCAAACATAGGAGCATTAGTGTTTGATTCGGAAAATAGTGCAGTAGGCTTAGGAGATGAAGTGTGAGATGAAGAGGTTGCGGTTGAGGTTGTCATTGCCATGATCTTTAACCTTGCTACTTGCAAAGATAGGCCAAGCAATCAAGGTTAGGCTCTGATACCAATTGTTAGGTCCGAAATACACTCTAGAGGGGGGGTGAATAGAGTGTTTGGCACTTTTGCAGAATTTTTCTTGTGTGACTCAACTCAAAAGATATTCAAAATCAGAGTAAGAATGGGAGATGAGAAGTAATGAATGAGTACAACGGACATAGAGTTATTCGAATCGTAAATGATTCTACTCCACTACCACTTTGTTGCCAAAATAGATTTTCAACAACTACTCTTCTTATTAAAGACAATAAGAACAACCACAGCAACACTTATACTAACACCTTAGTGTAAGCAACAACAACAGCAACTTCTTGCAAAAACACACTTGTGCAACTACAGCAACTACAGCTCTTAACAAGAACAACTTCTTGCTACCTCACAACTTCAACAAAGTTCCGTCAAGAACTTCTCACAGTAGGTTGAAGAAATATAGTAAGGTTCACACTTTCTCACTGGTCTAAGCACAAGCAAGAGACCAAATATTTATGGTTCCTCTTGTGCTTGACTCTCTATCTCTCAATATACAACAATGAAGAGCAAAGAAAAGCTTAACAAGCTTTAAGCAAATTTACAAATATGAGAGAACTATACAACAATGAAAAGTGAAGCTAGATGATGTTGAAAGTGTGTATTTCCCTCATCCAAGCCTCTTCTATTTATAGATGAAGTTCACCACGTTTTTGAGGCTCTCCACCAAGTCTTCATCTTCAAAAATGTCAAGACAATGTCCAAATAGTCTTTAGCCACCCTATGGAGTGATTTGATCTTCAATAGCCAACCTAGGATTGCTTAGACATGCATACAATAGTCAAGGAAGCATGTAATATGTTGGGTTAAAGTCCACAAGAAATTTGAGAAAGATTGGAAAGAGAAAACATCATAAATCTCCCTTGGATATTGTTCCAACGTTCAGAAAATTTGAATTCTGTGGGACATCGATCGATCGAAGTGCCTGGGGGGAGAGATCGATGTCCTCCAGAAATATTTCAGTTTTTGTCTTGCTGACATCGATCGATCAATGTCCTCAGCCTGAGAGATCGATATTGGACAGAATGCTTACTGACTGACATCGATCGATCGAAGTCTCACTGAGGAGAGACTGAAGTGACATCGATCGATCGATGTCCCTGGGTTGAGAGATCGATGTTGGACAGTAACCTTTCTGACTGACATCGATCGATCGATGTCAGAGGATGAAGTGACATCGATCGATTGATGTCCTCAGCCTGAGAGATTGATGTTGGACAGTGAGTTCCAATCTCAACCATTTTTGATATAGTGTAATTTTCTCATCTTGCATCAAGTTTCAAACATTAATTTAACTTATTTAAAACATCTTTTCATCATCAAAACAATTCATAACTTAACAAATATGACTGGAGCAAGTAAACAAGCCATGTTTGCATTTATTACAGGTGACAACTCTGAATGATTAATTACATGAAGCCAGCCAATGCTGATGCGTTCTTCCTACAACTGATAATGAATTCAATGACCGAGATTTTTATGCTGCTTCTTAATTTTATGATCTGTTTACATACCCGTTCCTTTTTTTTCCTTGTTTTGGGATTTTTGTGTATAGAACAAATGGAGATCGCCAAATCAAAAGCGCTCGGGGATTTTCTTGAACTGGGATGATATTCAAAAGATAAAAGATTCATGGAATGTTTCATGTGAAGTATTGAGGCTCACCCCACCACTCCAGGGAACATTTAAGGAAGCCCGTAGTGATTTCATGAATAATGGTTTCTTTATTATCAGCAATAAAATTTATCCAACGATAAAACTACATACGAATTATAAAACTATGACATAATCAAACTCGAACGAACAAAATGTTGAATTGAATCGTACCAGTCTCTATTGGGTTATTAATCATTTTTGTACTAGTTGTTTTATTTTTCAATTTTTTCTTCAATTAAGAAAACGAAAGAGAATACATAAGAATTTGAGATGATATCTCATTAGGAAATTCTATGATTTTATGGGAATCCTTTTGTTCATAATAGATACGAACAAAGACAACTTGAATCACTGCATCCTGATATTGTTCACCATATAACTTCACTAGTTGATCAATTACATCATATATCTTCTTTTTTCACCACAAAAAGAATTTCGTTTACCGACGCAAAATTCACCGACGAACCATGGTTCGTCGGTGTTGCGTAGGTAATTTGCGACGCATTTGCGATACACTTGTTTTCGTCATTAATTGCGACGAAAATACGATGAAAGGCATTGTCGCTAGCAGAAAAGTAGTCAGATTAAAACGTTCGTCGGTGTTTTGTCGGTGGTGCGTCGCTATTCTGGTATGTTTTATTTGTCGCTATGTAGTTTGTAGCCTTACGTCGCTATATCGTAGCTATTTTGTCTCTAAAATTCCAGAACAATGATAAAATAAATTCGTCGTGAGTAGGTTCTTGGCGTTGTGTATCGTCGGTTTTTTTGTCGATGAAACCCGCATGTCGCAAACGTTTTGTTTTACTTTTCGTTCATATTCCGATTTGTCATTGTGTCATCGCAGATTCGTCGAGGATTAAACACGTGTAATAATTAAGGAAAAAGAAAGCAGTGATTGGAAAAAAAATTATTAATTTAATAATAAAAATTTTACATTATGAAACGAAAAATTAAAAAAAGAAATCTAAAAGAGAGGGGCAGAGAGGCCGTTCACTCTTCGTCATCGGAAGAAAGAGTGGCTGTCACATTATCTGCGAACTCTCTGAGGAGACGCTTCAGTTTGGAATATCTGAATTTCAACTTCCGCAGCCTTCTAGTCATGCTGTGCAGTTGTCTCGACTGCTGTTGCATGTTTGCTATCAGCATACGGTAGTCGATATCCTGTTCCGACGTTTGTTCTTGAGCATCCTCTCGCGGTAGTGGGCCATACACAGATACGGAACCCTCCCGCTCAACCGATGGTGGTTGGGGAGGAGGCCCTTGTGGCGGGACACTGTTTGCCCCTCCACCATGCCTTGGGGTTCTTCTAAAACGACGCGGCATATTTTGATATTTTATAAATTTGTATGTGTGTATATATATGTGCGGATGTTTGGGGTATAAATAGGTAATTTTAGTGACGATATAGCGACGAACTTGCGACGCATTATTCGACCGTTAACCAAACTGGGAATATGTGCAGGTGTGACGATTCGTGCGAATTAGAGACGCATTAGCGACGAATTAGCGACGAACTTTGTGCGGGCAGGACGGTTCGTCCGAGTTAGCGACACACTTAGCGACGAATTAGCGACGTAAACACGTTCTAATGAATGGACACGGCTTAGCGACGCCATAGCGACGCATTAGCGACGCAACATGAAATAGGTATGACGGTTCGTTTGAGTTAGCGACACACTTAGCGACGAATTAGCGACGCAACATGAAATAGGTGTGACGGTTCGTTTGAGTTAGCGACACACTTAGCGACGAATTAGCATCAATGGGGTGAAATAACGTCGTGCGTCGCTAGGGCGTCGGTAAAGCGTCGCTAATTTCCAATAAATTCGCGCAGTCGTTAAGTTTCGCTGATAATATGTTCTCGTCTCATCGTTGTATTAAGTTTCGTCGATATGTTTAGTAGGTTCTCGTCTTAGTATTAAGTTTCGTCTGTATATAGTTGATGTTTAGTCGGTCAATTTGAGACGAGCAACATTTCGTTTGTATTTTAGCGTCGTCAAAATTCGTGAGAGATTAAACACGTGTTTAAATTAAGAAAACAAAAGCGATGATTAGAAAAATAAAACTTCATTAATATAAACTTCGATCGCAGCTCTTGCTGCGGACGCAGACCTTTTAGGGTCTGCCGAGAGGTCCGCACCCCCCCGATCTACGCCGCCACCCACACCCACCGGTTCAGCACCTCATCCGGCGTCTGATGCGGCATCGGACGAGGGTGTCATACGAGGGCGTCGTGCCCTCCCTTGGTCATATGATACCCATACGTAAGTAATAATTTATTTTTTAACACGTTTTGAAATATATTTCACGCGTTATTTTTTCTTAACAACTTCACCTCTTTCAGGTTTGCAGCGGACCAGGGCCAGATTTCCGGTTGCATCACTCGGTCCTTCCACCTGAGGCAGGACCCAGCTGGATACCGCTGGGATTTTGTCACCATGCAGACACGTAGATTCTACTGGGATGAGTTTCAGGTATTCAAATTTGGTGAATTTCATTTTTTGATACGTAATCGATCATTACTTTTCTAACCACGTTTTTACTTTTCCTCCGTATAATAGGCGTACAGCTGGCCAGCTGACATCGCCCACGACGTGGAGCAGGCCTGGCGGCATAGGGCTGCCACACGCTACAGGGACTTCATCAACTCGCACAAGACCAAGTGGGAGCGTGACCCCAATTATGCCAGGCCTGCCTACATATCCGAGGCCACCTGGGCGGGGTGGATAGCAGGTTGGATGGACCCTGCTACCCAAGCCCGCAGCGCCCGGAACGCGGCGAACCGGCGCAGCGGCAATGTACAGGGGCCCAGCACCTGCCACACACTCAGGTGGGTCAGTTTCCCACACCACCACGATGCGTTCTATGGTAAGTATTTTAATATTGGATTATTTAGATTCATTGATTTCATTGAATTATTTAGATTCGTGGACTTAAGTGGATTATTTACATTCATTGACTTAAGTGGATTATTTATATTCATTGATTTCTTATGTTGCGCTGTTGTTTTTTTTTGGTATTTGTATATGGTTAATTTAAGTAGTATATGTTTTCATTTGCCTTTTTCTTTTTATTTTTTGCTTTGACTTGGGAGAGGCCTTTAAGGTCGGGATACCTCCAATAAACGAATAGGTCATGCCAAAATTTTTAAAATTATGGATTTCACTAACATATTTTATTTCATTCTTTCAGCAAGAGGAGACGGGGGAGTGGCCAGCCTCCTACGATCTCTTCTACAAGACGCATCGGAAGAAAGCCTCCGACGGAACGGAGGACTGGATCACGGCGAAGGCGCGCGACATCAGTGTAAGTAGACTACGATATCATTTGTTTTTTCATTAGTTTGTTTTATTTTATTGCTAAACCCTAAACCCTAACAATTCTTATTCTCATTTCAGGACGAGTACAACAGACTACTCGCACTTAGGGGAGAAGAGGCCGACAAGAACCGCGCTTATTGGGATGCGGTTCGGACCGTCGGCCCTCAGAATAAGAAGAAGAGGGAGGTGTACGGGGTCGGATCAGCAGCGCCGCGATTCTTTCCCGAAGTTCTGCATGCAGGTGCTTCCTCTGAGGCCAGCACCTCCGCGCCTTCTACGGCCCCAGAGACTCTTTCGCGCCTGGAATCAGAGCATGCGGCGCTGCAGCATGAGGTGGAGACCATCAGGGCGCAGCATGAGGAGAGCGTACGAGCACTGCGGTCGCAGCTGACTCAGACCCAGCAGGAGCTGCAGCAGTCGCTTCAGCAGGCGTTTCAGCAGGTGCTTGAGCATTCGCAGCAGCAGACGATGCAGGTGCAGCAGCAGACGATGCAGGTGCAGCAGCAGACGATGCAGGCGCAGGAGCAGACGAACCAGCAAATCTCGCAGCTATCGAATCTCATCATCTCTGTGATTTCCAGCAACTCGCAGTCTCAGCGTCCCCCTGATGGTCACTCTTCTCCGCATGATCCCCCTCCATCTTCCTCTGCATAGTATTTCATTTTTTGATTTTTCGTACAGTCTATTTCGTTTATTGTATTGAGATATCCTTTGTACTTTTATATTTTATATGACATTTATACGGATTCTATTTCGTTTGTGTTGTTTACGAACTTCAATACGCAAGTACTGTATTTCGGTATAACATTCGTACAAATGATTTAATATACAAAATATTTTTATTATTATAAAAATTAAATAATAATAAAAACTATTTAATTAATAATATATTGTATTATTTATAAATTAAAAATATATAATATTTAATATTAAATATTAAATTATAAAATAGCGACAAACCTGCGACGAAAACTAAATGTCGCAGACCGGAAATAAAAAATCAAAAATTTAAAAATAGCGACGAAAAAATATACCGACGCAACTTTGCGACGAAAAAATATGTCGCAGAAAGGAAATAAAAAATAAAAAAATTATAAAATAGCGACGACAACATACACCGACGAAACAACGACGGAAATATCTGGTCGCAGAACTGACATTTTTTCGTCGCAATTGTGCGACGCAACATCGACGAAAACTTTTCCGTCCCAATATAGCGACGCACCACCGACGAAATTTACTTTGCGACAAGCCGTATCGCGACCAACTTTTTTCGTCGCAATTTCGTCGCTAAATGTCCTTAACGACGACATAGCGACGACATTTGTCTGTCGCTATATGTCTTTTTTTTGGTGGTGTTTGATACACGATTACCAAATTGATCACATAATGGTATAGCCTTACCTAAAGTAGATGAAAAATAATGGGATGAAGGTGATAGCATTTGATATCCTATAGAAAGGGGTGGAAGGTAAAAATTTAAACACATGAATGCGCGTACGTGGACAAATATACGCATACACTTAATACATATATATATATATATATATATACACACACACATATATATATATATATATATGTATATGTATATGTATGTATATATATATGTGTGTGTGCGCGCGCGTGTGTGTTTATGTATGTGTATTTCTGTATTATCTCTGTGTATGTATGTACTGATGGAAAATTCAAGACATTTAACAAGTTTTGTCAGAAACGTCAAACTAGGAAAACAATTAAATAAAGGAAGATTGTTAGCATTGCCGAGCTCAACAAGCCAGTGTTATACAATCAAAAACGATGATGTAATTTCAAATCTGATGCAATGCGACAAAAATCGATTTCCGATAACAAATTCGATTTCCAAATCCGATTTCCAATGTCGATACGATACGATATGATGCGATGATAATACGATACGATACGATGCGATGTTCGATACGATACGATATGATGTCCAATACTTATGTATGATCCATGATTTGATACGAAAATATATATACGGATTTCACAAATTCATAATAAGTACAGAAACTGCACTTACATCGATCGTTTATACTATACCAAAATGTCGCGCTAAGAGTTTGTTCCGCAAAGTTTCTTCTTTCTTACTCCAAAGTTGCTGGCCGCTTATCACTTATATGGTGGTGTCGGGTTTGGAGTGTGTGTAGCTATGTATGTGTATGTGCGTGTTTATATATATATATATATATATATATATATATATATATATATATATATATATATATATATATATATAAAAGGAATTTGGGCGAAAAACCTTTAGGTCTAGCGGTTGAGTAGCATTTATCCCAACCCCGGGTCTCGAGTTCGATTCTCCTCCCCAATTTTAAAATATATATATATATATATATATATATATATATATATATATATATATATATATATATATATATGGAATTTGGATTATTTTTCCTTTTGTTGTTTTTTCTCGAATTGCTGCACCCAGACTCCTTGTGGTGAGGCTGCTAGAGTGTTTTTGAGGGTGTGGAGGGGAGAAGGAGGGGCAGCCGGCTGGGGGAAAAAAGGTGGGTTTACGCTGTTTTCTTTTTCTTTTTTAGGTTAGGTATATATATATAATTAGGAATATAATTTAGTAATTTCTATTAGGTTTAGGAACTTTATAATATAGATAACTCTCCTTATTCCATCTCTATCACATATGTTCCTATGTCAATCATATAACTTTAAGATAAATATTATCTCTATTTATGTTAAGTAGGCGGACCTTCACTTAACTGCTTATTGTGATTCGAATTGGGCAAGCTGTCTCCTTACCAGACGATCACTCTCAGCCTACTTCATTAAACTTGGCATCGCGCCCATCTCATAGAAGACTAAGAACCAACACACTGTCTCTCGTTCTTCTGCGGAAGCCAAATATCGCGCAATGGCATACACTACTTGTGAGCTGAAGTGGCTACTCGGTCTTCTTCATTTTCTCGGCATTCATCATTCGCCTCCTGTTGCCCTCTACACCGACAACCAGTCTGCATTCCATCTCGCACACAATCATATCGCCATGGGCGCACCAAATATATCGAGGTTGACTGTCACTTTCTCCGAGATGCAGTCTTAGATGGCCAAATCCGCCCTCTTCATGTCTCAACTACTCATCAGCTTGCGAATATTCTTACTAAGTCTCTTGGCACTTGCGACTTTCGCTTTCTGTTGTCCAAGTTGGACGTTTCTTACCTCCACGTGCCAACTTGAGGGGGGTGTTAGCGTTGCCGAGCTGAGGTGAGCTGACCTGACCTGCTGAGCTCAGCTGAGCTCGGCGGATCTCCCCAGGCTGTTGATGATTTGGACTGACTTACTGGTTGACCCGACCTGCCGAGTTCCGACCTGGTCTGCCGAGTTAGGATGAGCTCCGCAGATCTGAAGCGCTGGAAGCATAATGTTTTCGAATATGATTAGATATGATAATAAATATCCAATCTAATCAAATATATACTATTTATTCATTTTATCATGTACATAAGTATAGAGATGTGATATGATTTGTATTTATCTTTTTAGCGTTAAATTAGGCAATAGATTAGAATGAAATGATCATGGTATTTACTATAAATTGACCTTGATCAAATAGAAAAAGGTAAAGATTTGAGCTGTCAAATCTTCTTTTACATGATAGATGTAAGATGTTCTTGATGGATAGGCAGATTGAGGAGGAAATCAGAGTAATATCGGGAAATGAGTATACTGAAGGAAAAGGAGAGAATTTGAAGGAAACCTTGCAAAAACATGTGATGGGAGTGGGGATGGATTTGTGGTTGCAGCCTTGAGTTGAGTTTGCTGGGTTCGGGAAAGAAGGGGGGATGGGGTTGCAGAGAATGAAAACCAAAAAAAAAGATGGGAGAGGAAGATGTCCGTTTTTTTTTGGAAATTTACTATCGTATATATTTCAAAAACAAAGTGTTCTATACAATGGAAACTACGTAGAAATTTATCTATACAACGTTATCTACATCAAAAAAGCAAGCTGCCAACAAAACAAAAACTCTGTGTTTCATAGACTGGACAAAATGACTAGGATAAACCTCCTGATGGACGCCCTCATGTCTGATTTTGAGCCGATGTTGCCAAATGCCATAAAGTATCTCACGAAACATATAACGCCACTCGCCGGCTGGATCAGCGTCCCCCCAACTCTGTTGCACGTTCATCGCCACCCACTTGCAGTCCAACAAAAGTCTGTCAATGCTCCGGATGTATCACCTCTCTCCAAACTTGTCGCGACCAAGAACAATCCCGGATCTCATGCAAGGGTCCAATGTCCCCCCTCCCACACGTCTCGCAGGACAAACAAGAAATGACACGGCGACTAAAGAGAAACTGCTATGTTAGAATCCCATTATTCATGAAGCGCCATAGAAATAGGTTACTCCGTAAGGGTCCTTTCATTCCCCAAATCAGCTCCCATCTTATATGCCCACTCATCGTGTCCATTAGAGGGAATTGCATCATATACGCACTATGCACTGAAAAGGATTTTGCTTCCTTACCAAACCAGGTAACCGCCGACTCGCTTATAATCGTACCATCATGAAGAAAATGGGAGCTTTCAAGCCCCGCTATAAGTAATCGTGCTGCATGCCAGATACCCCTCCATGTTTTGGACACATTCTGGTTCGGCTTGTCCACCAATGGTGAACCATACTTGGCCCACAATATCTGTGCCCAAAGTTTCTCTTTGTCGACCAGCATCAACCAACCCAGCTTGACAAGAAATACAAGGTTCATCTTTCTAATATTCTTGAGACCCAAACCTCCATGAGTCTTGGGGTACATATTTTCTCCCACGAGACGTAGTGTATCTTGCGGGAATCCTCAGTCTCATCCCACATGAACTTCCTTATATGTTTTTCCATCTCCTCCAGAATTGACACCGGGATCTCCACAGTCTACATAACATAGGAAGGTAAAGCACTGAGAACGGATTGAATTAGCACGCACCTTGAAGCCTGAGATTGAATCCGCGCTTTCCATCTATTAAGTCTGTTACGCGTAGAATCTAGTAAAAACTCATATGTTTTGGTGGTAGCTCGGCCATGAAGGATCGGGACCCCTAGATACTTGCCAAAGTCGTCAGTCTGGCGAATTTTAAGTCTGCGACACAGAGATGCTGTAATGGTTGATGGAGTATTCTTGGAAACAAACAATACCGATTTAGCAAGGCTAATCTTCTGACCTGATAAAGAACAGAACTTCCCCAAGACTTGCTCCATAGCATGAGCCTGATGATCAGAGGCCTCCCCAAATAATAGTAGGTCGTCAGCAAAAAAGATATGAGATATCTGTGGGCCGCCCCTCGATGCTCTTATAGGCTTCCATTTCCCACTGGCCACCGCATCCTTGATAAGATGACTCAAAATGTCCATGCATAGGAGAAACAGGTAGGGTGCTAAGGGGTCACCCTGTCTGATGCCGCAAGAAGGTTGGAAAGCATCCAGTTTTTCCCCATTCCACAGGAGGGATAAAGAGGTCGAGCTTACACAGTACATAACCAAACTGACCAAGTTCTCATCCATACCCACCGCCTTCATAACATCCCGCAAGAAAAGCCATCTGACTCTATCATAAGCTACCACTTTAGTGATAATTTGTTTCACTCTCTGATTACCACGCTTATTTAACCACCATCATTCTCTGATTACCACGTTTATTTCGCATGGTATGAATAATTTCCTAGGCAATAATAATATTCTCCGCCGACTGTCTTCCGGCCGTGAAGGCACATTGGGATGGGTCAACCACTTTAGGGATAATTTGTTCACTCTATTCGCCATCACTTTAGTGATAATCTTAGACACCACATTAGCTAAAGCAATGGGTCTAAACTGGCTCACTAACTCAGGGGTCTTACCTTTCGGGATAAGAGATATCAGCACTTCATTCATTTGAGCAGGAAACGTCTTATCCCGAAAGCGTTCATAACAAACTGACAAACAGAAGGGCCAACAATACGCCAGTGGCACTGATAAAAGCCTGAGGGGAGACCATCTGGACCCGGTGCCTTAAAAGGCCCCATCTGGAATAAGGCGGATTCAATCTCCATACAACTGACTGGCCGGTTCAAGAAGCGAACATCATTTCCCCCGTGCCACGTCGGATAAACAAACTGGGCATCCTCCGAATATAGGGAGATAAAGTACTCCTGAACCATCTGTCGAAGCTCCGTTTGATCAAACACCCACTCGCCACTGCTGGATTTCAACCCTCGGATCTTTGGCTTCGTTCGGCGAGTCCGCAGTGATTTATGAAAGTAGCTCGAATTCCTTTCCCCGTTGGCTAACCAATTCAGCTGAGATCTCTGTTTCCAGAAGGTGTCTTCTTGCTTTAGTAATCCCCCATACTCAGAGAGAATATCGGCTTCCAAGCTAGACAAAAAACGAGATGGGTGGATGGATAATGCTCGCTGAACTCCTCCAAGCCGAGCCTCACACCTCCGTTTCATATGGAATAAGTTACCATACACATCCTTGCTCCACTTACGCAACTGGCACCAAAACAACTGAATATCACCACTCAAATCATTATGCGGACTCGGCCAAGCCTGGGAAACGAATTGTCCAAAAGTCTTATGTTCCATCCAGTTTGCTTAGAAACGTAAGTTTTGAGGTCTAGGTTCCAAATCTTGCCCACCCTCCAACAATAACAACAGTAGATGATGATCGGAATACATTCTCGGAAGATGTCCGTTTTTTGGTTTTCTAACGTTCTTACATTAATTTTCCTCTTTGCTTTTAATTTAGCATTTTGTATTGTAAAACAAAGAGCCTACGAGACACCTTATAATTTTAACGCAATCTTGACAGAAAAAAGCCATTTAGCCACATAGATTAGATGACTGTGGCTATTTTAAAACGCCAGAATTGTTTTGATGATTTTGCCAAACATCATGGGTTTTTCTATGGGATAGGATCCCCTCACCCATTTTCCTTCACCTTACGCGTCACCGCACGATACGTAGCAGCAAGGGGTGGTGAGGCTAGATGAGGGTCACTCGCATCTAGCCTCACCACCCCACACTGCTGCCACGTGTCGTATGGTCATGAGTAGGTTGAGGGGATTAAGTGTGAGAAGATCCCATCCCTTTGGCCATAACCCAAAAAAATGACAAACTCTTTTTTATTTTGCTGACAAATAAAAGGACAAAAATTTAAGACGCAATATTAGGAAAGCACAATTTGAGGAACTACGTCATTTTACACAAAACAATTACAAGCAAATCCTACAAATTCCTATAAATTTCAATCCTTGAAAACTGGCACGCCGCAGAAATTATGGTTCATAGTCCTGCCTAAGGATAGAACTCACAGACATGTGCATAAAATAACAAGTGAAATAAGAACAGAAACAAATGTTTTGCCAATAGAGCCTAGTTCCTGGGAAGCAGCGCCGTAGTATTCCTGGATCTGAATGGTGAATTTGCAGCTTCCAACTGAAGGGTCTGATCTTGTCACAGTTGCAAGACCTGAGAACTTGCAAGCCTCATCAAGTTGATTGTTTATTTGATAGTAGCTGTTATACGCATACGAAATGTTTCCTCTAGCATCCAAATTCCCACAAGATGTCTGATATCCGAGGGCCGTGCAGTCTGCAAGTGAACAAGCATAGCTCACAGTATCCGCTACATGAGCCGCGTCAAGCCTTGCATCTGGCTTGAATATGCACCATTTTTGTTCCAGCCTGTTCACACCCTTTGCAGGGATGAGACCTGTATTTGTAGTACCAAGGTTAAGGGAGTATTTGGCTTGACCATCAAAAGAGAAAATACCCCAATGTCGCTCGAAATTTCCAGGCTGAATACTCTTGGCATCCTCATCGATCCAGCTAAACAGATACGCGTCAATGGGTCCAGGCCTCAGTGGAGTTCCTTTTCCGCCTGATATCCTCTGCATAAATCCTTGGGTGAACCTTTGTGCGTAGTTCAAATTCGCATTGCGGTCTCCATCAGTAGGCCAACCGATTTCTCCAATGATTATAGGAAGATTACCAAAGCCATTTTTCTGTAAGGCTTGCACGAGAGTATCGTAATTGGCATCAAACATGTTATAGTAGTACGTCCCTCCATCATTCAGAGGCGTGGCATTTCCATCAAAGAAGGCATAATCGACTGGGAAATTTGCATCGTCATAAAGACTGATAAACGGATAGATGTTAACTGTAAAAGGGGAACCATTATCGCTCAAGAATTTCACTATTTGAAGGATAAAATCACGGATGTCAGTCCGGAAATCGCCACCAGATGGCATACTGTTTGAGCTCTCATAGATATCAGCATTCTGCGGAACAGTTACCTTCACTTGACTGCTAAGACCTGCTTTTATGAGGGCAGCTTGAACATTTTGAAGAGCAGGGTAAGTTGATTTCAGAAATGTTCCATTGTATGTTGTCAAGAAAGGTTCATTGCCAACGGCTACATACCTGCAAAACCATGAGAAGTGCATTTTGTCATACGTAAGGATTGAGAGAATTTGATCTTTCTACTCTCTTTTGCATTCACATTGACTTTAGACCTCCACACACTGTTTCAGATGCAGCAGAAGGAAATATCACAGGGCAACGGCATTATGTTTTTCGAATTCACCATAGTGATACTAGCTCAAACAAATACAGTATTACATCAGCAATCTGCCAAAAGTGAGTAGACACAAAGATACTCTAGCATGATCCGGCCAAATGCTATAAACATCCATAATTATTTAAGCACTACCATCCAGGAGGCTTCGGTTCTACAACCACGAATAGAACTTCTGGTAAAGTAAGTATGAGAACTCTAGTCTTGAGCTTCTACAACCGCGAAAACTTTAATAAGTGGACATGCATTCATACTTCGTTAGAGAGGTAACCTCTAAAATTGCCTACTCTGTTCTATATCCAGCATTATGACTCAGTAGCAGTAGGACAAAGACCGAGAAAGGACACTCTATTTCATTAATCATAAGCCCAGCTACTTGAGTATCCGCAATTTGCAAGACAGCTACCTCTCTAAAAACCATATGTCAAAAGCAAAACCATCACATTGAACGTCAAGAAACACTAGCAAAGGCTCCAACGTCGACACAATATCGTTTGTAGACTACATAACTAACACCAAACCATAAAACATAGAAATAAAGTGCTGGAAAGTAAAATGACAAGAGAGATGTTTACGCGGTTCGGTGGAAACTTCACCTATATCTGGCGGGGGCTTGCCCAGATCAAGAAATCTCCACTAACACCAGACAAATTACAGACTCCAATTTATAAATTACGTATACTTTCCAAAGTTTACTGCATCCCTGACAATTTTCATGACACTCTGTCAGCTCGGTTGCGATCTAAAGAGTGCTTGCTCGAAATTGTTAGTAACACGGCTGGCTAGATAATGTAAAGTCATTATAAAAATGCACATCAAGCACCTAGGAATTCCAAGCTCTGTTATATTCGAGGAGAAACCTTCTACAAAACCTGCTAGATGTCTAGAGAATTAATCCTCTTTTATTTGATAGCATTATATGGTAAGAAATGTGTTTAAGACACTTAAAATATAAAGAAAACGAAAACAAAAACCCACACTATCTACCTATCTAGACTTCTTGCACCTCTACCATCAAAACCTAGGATCAGTAGCATTCCCAACCTTGGTACAAAATTGAATTTAGGGGGCAGAAAACTCTATCAGCCAGAATCATACAATATAAAACCTCTGAAAGGAACCTTGCACTTTTCTACTCAACACGGTTAACTTAGAGGCATCTCTTGCAAACTTAATCCCTTGCACCTCGTGTACTCGGCTAATCTCTTGTCTTCCAGCATTTCACTATAAACCCAAAACCAAAAGAAAATGCTTTCTTTTCGCCCTGAATCTAAGGAAATTATTTCAAGGAAGAAAGAAAGCATTGTTGCAAATAAACTGTTAGCAGTGTAAGTGCACACTCCACTGAGTATGCACAATAGCTAGTGAAAATGATCTTTAAGTCGCAGAGCAAGATATGCCAGACACTATAAGCTTCACAAATCACACCCATATATGCAAGAGCACAAAGGACCAAAATCATAAAACTACGATATTGAGACATTAAAATCACCATAGATGATTTTGCTGTACTATCCAGTTGCCTAAAATAGTTGTCCTGGGCATATGGTGCTCCTTCATCCTCATTCTCAAATAAGCACCATCTCTAAGGAAGTTTACGCACAGTATCTAAGAAACATACATAAGTATCCAAAGTAACTCAAATTTTCTAAACGACTTCAAAATAGTATTTGCTTGCCAAGTGCACAGTTTCTAATTACGGGATAATTTAACAAAAGCTCTTTTGTAATTGTTCAACAATAACACCAACAATATTACTTCACTGCTTTACAGGCTCTCGCCTTTGACGGCAAGGGAGGGGTCGGATGTACGTATGTGTTGAAACACACAAAAGGTGTGTCCGGATGACCCATAATGATGTGTCAAGGATTGTGTCAACCGACTGCTACTTCACAATATAAGAAGCGGATACAATTTAGTTAGTCATTTTGTTTTGTTCCATCATATTCCAGAGTTAAAGAAGAGTGTGTCATTGACTCCATTGGAAATGAAGTAAAACAAAATGACTCACTAATGACTCAAAACAAAATGACTCACTAATGAAACTTTGTGTTTCAACACTCTTATATGATGGAACAAAACAAAAGCGTTTCTTTTTTTTTTTTAGAGTTTGAACAATACAGAAACATCTTGCATGACATGAGACGCAAAGATAATATCAGATAGTGAATCCATATCTCCAAGACCAATTATGAGGCAGAGAGAGAAAGTTGAAATCCATTTAGGACTATGAAATCATAACAGGAAGATCTTTAAGTTATTTTGCCAGATTCATGATCAAATGGTCCACCTGCATATTGGTGAAAGTCATTTAAGTTCCAATATAGTAAAACAGATACCATACATTCCAATAGCTAAGTCATTGTACACAACCATCCAAGTAAAATGACAGAAGCAAGTTGATCTAAAACAGACCATTCAAACACTTGGAGACAAATCAAACTAATAACATGGGTAAATTGAAAGAGACCACATAGAAAGTCCACAAACACTACTTACAGAATAGACTTCCCCTTCATATCACCTACCATTCTATCACACAGCTTTCCATAAGCCTTGGAAATTAAAGACTACCCAGAGTACACTACAGGAAACTCAATTATTCAACCCACCCCCCACCCCCAACAAAACACCCCTTCTCTTCTGAAAAAATATGCAAAATTACAAGTGGCAGCAATAAGCAGAATTTCACTCACAAAGTATATGAGTAGAAGTATGAAGAACACACCTTATGTTAACATTGCTGCTTTTTATGTGGGAAGAAACATTTTGACTGACCCATTTTTCAGCAGCCTTCATGCTGACAGCCAAAGGCACAAGCATGTCGTTGGGAATGCCAACCATGACCTCAATCCCAGACCTACTCAAAGCTTTCAATGTGTCATAATCTGCATCAAAAAGCTTGACCTTTGCAACCCCATTTTCTCTTAGCATCCTAACCACTACATCAGGCGGCAGCCTATGAGTGGACTGTGTGCCCCAATTAGCACCTATCCCATGAACTGAATGTATTATTAAACATACTGAGAATAGCAGCGTTAATCCCCCCGCTGCTCTTGAGAAACCCCCCATCGAAGTCTTGAATCAAGGTAACTAAGTAAGAAACAAGTGAGAACAGATTGAAAACAGCTAAGAACCTAGTTCCAATCAATACTGTTTAAATTCTGTTTGCTTAGTGGAATATAACTCTTGGAACAAACCTGTGGGATGTTAAAGTTCAAATCTTGACAAAGAAAACACAACCCTTTAGCTCCTAATCGGAAGAACAGCTACAAAATTCAGAAGAATAAAGCAAACATATAAAGGGATTTTCATGGAAAGAAGTAATATTGATAAAGATGTAGCAAAATCCTTGAACTTAAAGCATAACCCCACACACAAGAAAGAGAGAGCTGGAAAAGGTAAGTCTCTAAAAGCAAAAACAGCCGGTTATACTAAAGAATCTGTTTTGCAAAGAACCACCCAAAAATAGCTCACAAGATTTAACTGATGAAAAACTTACTGAAAAAAGAAAAGGGCAAAAAAGTAACCTAAATGAAAAGAAATGGGTTAGTCCATCTCAATTAAAGGGGTGTGATTATTGAAGGAGAAAATCTGAAAGATATGAAGCTGATGCTTCTTGGTCTGCAGCTGGACTTGAAGTACGAAAAGGATTATATATTTCGAAAGCTTGAGAAAGAAAGATGAGTTTTAGAAAAGTAAACTACTTGGAATAATGACGTGAAATGAAGAATCTTTGTGTAATCTATGCACTCTGCATTTATGAAAAAAGCACTTTCAGACAACAGACTGCCAGAGAGAGGAGTACTTGTTTCAGTTTTTTCTTTGTAAAAAAATAAAATAAAAGTACCGGATAGAAAAAATAAAATAAAAGTGATAGCATGTTAAAGGAAGTTTTACACGGGTCAATTAATAATTATTAGATATCTTAATATCTACATATTAAATAACAAGACAATAATATTATTAGATATCTTAATATCTACATATTAATAACATGATAAGATAAATAAACGTATATTGATATGTTGGTGATCATAATTCATAAATATAGCAAAACAAGAGGCAAGGTTGTATTTTGTTTTTAACTTCTAATTGGAGACTGTAACATGTATAGTACTAGTTAGTTAATTAGTGAGTCAAAAAAAACAAGTTAGCGTGTTTGTTCTCTAATTATTTTTCTAACATTTCTTATTCTGCACACTTCTTCATAAAGTTTTAACTCACTTTTTTATTTTTTTTTACTTTTCACGGTATAAAAAATAACTTTTACACTAATTAGCGATATTATTTTTAAAAAACGAGTATTTTATATTAAAGATTACGTTACAACTATTAAAGCAAGTATCATATTAAAATTTTGATATTATCTACCGGATTCTTAAGATAGTTGATATTTGAAACTAATAATTGAAATTGTGTTTGAATTTATAATATTTAAATTCTTTGAATAAGTTTTATAAAATAAAAGTATGACATAGGCAGTATAAAATATTCAATGTGATACTAATTTTAATCTTTGAAATACACTTTTTAACATAAGCTAACTTGTTTTTACAAATAGTGTTTTTATTTTTTCACAAAAAAATATTTCCATGATAAAAATTAACAAAAGAAAAAATGAGTTAAACTTTACTGAGATGTGCAAATAATAATATTTGATGATTATACATTGGTAATAGAAAAATGTCAATCTTGAAAAAGGAAACCATATAGTGGAGACGGGCACCTCACTTCTCAAAAGTTCATAGGGAAAACTAGAACAATCAATATATTCTCATTGGATAAGACCATTATCGTGGGATGAAGGATAACAGGATAATATCTAGGTAAATACTTTGTGTTTATGTTTATCCACAATCATCTCTAGATTTTATTGTAAAAAAAATCAATTAGACTAAATTGGAAAGATTTTTTTTTGTCAAAATTAACAAAAATTATCATCCAATGATTTGGCAAATGATTGATGACATTTCTTTTCAATTTAAACTTTTATTTTTGTATCGTATGTGTTTTTGAATTAAAAGTATAATTTTCTTTGTCTTTAATCGAAAAGTCTTGAAGGCAGTTTAGTCCAAAAATATTGGAATATAAATGTCGAATTATAAACTAAAAATGGTCTAAAATAATTACGTCTAAATATAGAACGTAAAAGTAATTATCTCTATCTTGAAAAAGTAGCGGAGCTCCAAAAAAATTTATCCAATAAAAAAAGACACTTAAAATTAAAAAAACTACAAATATCCGTTATCTCATCTTACCCAAACCATTACTTAAATAAGAAATCCAATCATCGAATTTAATCGTATGTACGTAAATTTAAATACATAATTAACTTATTTGTTATCTTACTCGTTCTATGGTAATTTGATGCAAACCACGACCTGTTCTAGATACCTTTATGCACATTATTTAGGGAACTAATGTTATGTATTTTTCTAGTTTATAATGATGAAAGACCTATGTTGTGTGTAAGATTTTATTCAAAATCTCATACAAATTATTATGAAGCTATGTTGGGGAAAATTCGAAAAATATTTAGTTTTAATTAAAATTTTCACAAATAGGTACTTTTTGAAAAATTCAAAAAAAAAAGTAAGACGGTATTCTGAATGACGCCTAAGATGCCCTAAGGCGTCATTCAGAATGGCGCCTTAGAGGCACCCCTAAGGCATCATTGTGAATAGCGCCTTAGAGCGAAACTGTTTTTGGGGTGCGAAACCACTCACATTAGGCGCTATTCTGAATGGCGCAGTGCCTTATGTGTCTAAGACGCCACTATAAAAGGCGCTCATTCTCCTCCATCTCAGACGGCCATTTCGTTTCTCTCTTCCATTCGCATAGAAATAAAAATAATTTTGCATTTTATTCGTAGCTGAGCAGCACAACTTGACAGACACGTCATCAACGACGAGCGACGATTGGGCAAACTAGTTAAAGTTCTTAATTTTATTAGTTTTAAATTTAATATTTATACATTTTTGTTGTTATTATGTTATTACTATTATTAATACGTTGTTATTACGCTATTATATTATTGCTATTATTTATTGTATGGCAACTGTCATGCTTTGTATGTTAACTTGTTAATTGTGTTATCTCAATAATTGTACGAATAACTCTAACCTTAACTATAACCCTAACCCTAAACCCCAACCCTAAACTCTAACTCTAACTGCATCCTCAACCCTAACCCTAACCCTAACACTGAACCCTAATTATAGTTGTCGTCGTCGCTATTATGCCATAAGTGTTGGCTTAATATGGTAAATCGATATCTTTTTAATATGTAATTATATTGTGTGACTGGGCACATAAGTGTACTTATGTCATCTCATGCTAATGGTAATGGTAGTGGTGATGATGCAGTACTGATAGAGGAGTTAAGACATGATGTTGATGATTTAATGACTCTCCAATGAGAACATAGGACACTCTTCTTTAGGGATAGTGATGTCTATAAGACATCGAATCATTTATGTACGATGAACGTGTATAGGAGGCATTGGACACCCCCCTTAGGTGCATACCTTATTTTCGAACGGTATGATTATGGAGAGTGACAAGTAATAGTAGGATCACAGTTGATCATGGATTGATCACGACATTCTTCAAGAGGTGGAGGCAGAAGACACACACATTTCACCTGCCTATAGGTGAAGTGACCATTTCGCTATAGGACGTGGCAATTCTTTTTGACTTGTGCATTGATATCGTGTCACTTAAGGGACTGAACCTAGGTACACGATAGAGGGGTGGGGGATATGTTTACAATATTGTTACGTTGAACTCATGTGCGTTAGGTTTCTATGGATACCGTGTATTCTGTAAGGGACTAGTGGAGTAGATACATGCGCCTAGCAGAAGATGAGTCGGCCTTACAAGTTAAGGAGAGGGCGCAAGCATTGATGTTCCTGCAGATCACTGCATTATTATGTGATCTGCTATTAGCCAGATGCAGTTGGTATATTTACATGTCCTTAGAGATTTGAGTTAGCTGCGACTTATTCTTGGGGCAGTGCAAAGCTTGCGTGCTTGTACCGCACCCTATGCGATGCTACCATGCGTTGCTCTTCCTCCTCCTGATACATCTTGTGAGACCTGGTGGCTCAAGAAACGTGATTTTAGACATGTCATCAGACACACTGTTGATGTAGTGCGTGATCAGCTGGACAGTATGACGGAAGATGATTTTATATGAAAGCCCTATACTGGTGATATCATTGTGGCCCTGTCGAGTATTTGTCGAGAGAGATCGGAGTTGTGGTGCCCTCGGGTGTTGCTAATTCTATGAGAGTAGGGTAATGAGATAGCTTGACCTAATACAGGGAGTGTCTGTTATTATTGACACGTGTATAGAGCTGCATCACCATAATAGAAGGGTTGTAGTGGTAGACTATACGGCTCGAATGCAGCAGTATCTGGCTCAGTGGGATAGACGCTATAATAGTATAGCGGAAGGATAACCCTACACTGGCTACATGGCGGATGACTCACAGCACATGCTGTGGTACAGATCTTGCACTCTCACCGAACTTGGTCAGCATCGTATTTAGCGCATTGGTGATGTCGGATTACGTGGTTTATCGGCTAATTTACATAACATGGTACATTTATTGTTATTTTAACATTTAAAATAGTGTTATTTGATGTGTTAAACTATATTGAATGCTAATGTTACATGTGGCTCATCTAAGGCGTATGGTGCACGTAGTGCGATTAGCCATGTTATCTGGTGCAAGATTGACAAGAATGTCAATTACCGAAACTTCGTAGCCATAGCATAAGAGAATTGGATCCTCAGGACCATATGTCAACTCATGTGATATTTAGCCTTTTTTGAGAGGATTTATTTTTTAAGTCTCACCATTCTTAGGCTCTAGTCATGACCTCGGCATACCAGGCCCTCTTGAAATCATGTAAATGACAGCATTTTCCTGGCACTGACTTGTGGCGTTAAGGTCATTATGACCCTCATTATCATTATCATCATCTTTGGGTCGGCGTTGCCTATCTTCCCGCCACGTTGCCTCAACAGGAGTTTGGTAAAAATCTAGCCGAATATCCAATTATAATATTGGGTCATAAACCTGCCGTGAATGACTCTTTTCTATTAGACACTTGATTGCTCGAGCCAACTGTCTGTAATTTTTCATATCATGACTAATCTCTTTATGTTACTTGTAGTACAACTTAGGATCCCTTTTTGACCTCAGCCTCTACTGTGGCCACAGGTCCTTCTTCAATCCATCATTCTCTATTATGGCCAAGATCCTTTCCTTAGAGGTAAGAAAAGGAAAACCATTCTTACATCGGCCTCCTAGGTGATCAAACACACTAAACTTGTTTTTGGAGTCTTTGCAGGCTTCTTTCGTGGCATGTGCTCGGATCGGCTTGCGGTAAGCTGCTCAGCCTCTCTTTTTAATCGGTTTGCCTCTTTTCTATAGGCAAACTAGTTGATTTTCTCTAAACAGCCCTTTAGAGATTTTGGATTCTCCTCGGCTAGCTGGGAGAAGATGCGACCTAACCTCAGCCCATTGATGAATGTTGCAACCATGACTCCATCGTTACAGTCTCTGACCTATAGTGACTTGTCCGTGAAGCGTTTCAAGTATTGAAGGACTGACTCCTCAGTTTTTTGCCATAAAGTCATAAAATGGGAGGATTTTTTAATGATGGGTTTGCAAGACACAAATTTTGTCTTAAACCACTAGATCAGCAGACTAAAAGAATAGACATACTAAGATGGCAACTCTTGGAACCATCCGCGAGCCTTTCCCCGTAAATGCACAGGGAATAGCATGCATCTTAGGAAATTAGGTACATTTTTTAGATTCACCGCTGTCTGGAACTAAAAAATGATATGTTGGATCCGAAGTGCCATCACAGATGTCCATCTTGGGCACCTTAAAGTTATATGTGGCCACGTACTATGCAATATCTTCAGGAAATAGACTTTCTTGCACCGTCCTAGTAGTCTGACGATGACTAATCCTTGAAACCACCTTGACCGTAATGAGACAATGATGCCCGGTGCCCATATTCTGAATGAAGCGACTTAACTCCCAAGGGTTTTTTTATGGGTGACGAAGGCTTAGTATGAGGCTTCTTGTCTATGCCTCTAGCATCTGTCATGAATTAATCCTTGGTATGGAGGAGTATTCTTGAGACTATTGCCTCCCTCGATAATCATAGGGAAGGTCTTCAAGTGCACATGGGGCCTCTAGGGCCTTGCTTTTGATATGTTTGATCAAAGCTTACAATGTACTCACGTTTTTGTCAACATGTTGGACATCTTTCATACGCTCTTCATACATGATTCCTGGATATTCATCGTGTTGCCTAACCTTCTTGTTGACGACCTGCTCCAATAGGCGATTGGACCCTTTATTCCTTTGACGATGAGAAGATTCTTCATCATTGTATTCAACGGTTTTCTTCATCCTTGGGTAATTTTATGTGGACTTTAACAAAGAAGATGGAAATAAGGCCTAGTTGGCCCTCTTTCTAGCACTAACTTGCCAAGTCGAATATTCACATTGGATTAAAGATGACCCAGTAATGGTACTTGCTGTTTAAATGCAATCAACAATGTTAGAGGCCCCGGAGTTGTTACTCCATGAAAAACTCTCTGAAGATCAAGTCAATTATGAGATTTTTCATATTTGGAATTGTGTATGCTGGAATATACTGGAAAATTAGATAAACATGTCTTTTTTCATGGTTTGAGAAGAATGTTTTTTTTATTCAACTGAACATAACATCTGTCGGGCGTTTTTAGTACCTTCTGTATGTTATGGCGAGCTAATGCATGTCTAGAAATTGTAGGAAGTCGTCATGTGTCTTGTCCTGTTTGTGCATTGTTGCTAAGTGGCATCACGCGTCGAGTTGTAAGATGAAGCTGCTCGCATGGCAGAAGTCTCCTTGACTGAGCTGACCTGATACTTTACACGCCAGGGCCACAAACTGACCTGATGAGGATAGTCGAGGTGCGTGTTGTAGCCGAAGTGACAGGTAAGACTGAGGTGATATTAAGGCCGAAGTGGTGCATGCGCCTGAGGTAGCTAGTCATGTATTATAATGTTTATTCAAGAAGAGTAATGTTTTAGGACACTCTATTTATACTACTACTTAAAACGCACTTTAGGTATACTAATAAAAAGAGGAGAGAAAATGAAGAAAATATGTATTTTTATACTTTCGCTCCTCTTTTTATTGGTCCACCTAATGTATGCTCTAAAACAATGTTTCAAATAGTATGTTATTTAGCCACACTCATTCAAGTATACTATGTAATATAGTGATTTATTTCATATAATATAAAAAAAAAAAAACTCAACCTCAAATCAAGTTGCAAATGGACCTCCATCCGACCCCCCAAAAAAAAAAAAAGATCCAAGGGATAAAATATTCCAGAAAATGCTCGCCTACATCCATCTGAATAACTCCATCCGGATAATATATATTGTACCCCTCGAGTTTTCCCTATATTCCACTTCTGACTCGATTCTTTGAAACGAACACATTTTAACCGCTGTAGTTTCATATTTGGAAGTCCCAGTGAGTCGATGGTTATGCAGCAACAACAACAATGTTATCTCATTGACTTATGGAGGGTTGTATAGACGCAAATATACACATGTTAGAAACACATGGAGGTTGTTTCTCAATGACCCATAATAAAAAAATGCGTCAAAATGTGTGGATTAACTGTTACTTCATAATTTTAGTAAGTTATTTTGTTTTATTTCATCATATTCTAAAGTTAAAAAGAATGTATCTATTAGAAATGGAAATTGAGGCGATGGTTACAAAAAGTTACAAACACTCCTCGGTTTTGTTTACACTTTACATGCTGTGTATCTCCCTACTTTTCATTTCTCTTTTGACGAATGACTACATTTTAGCCTACATGATTGAACCATACCTCGACTTCATTAAACAGCAGTCCAGGAAAAAAAAAAGCAAACAAAAAGATAATTAGAGTGAAAAAAGTGAATACAGTGATATACTGATATAGAGAAATAATCTTGCCAAAAACAGAATTGGCAAACTATTAAAAATAGGATTCCTCGGAGTTTGGATATCGACCCATAATAAAAATCTCGAAGAGAGTCTTCGATATAGGTTTATGAAATTAACACATATGACTCCGAGAGCCAAAGGACTCTAGAGGACTTTCCGAAATGAACCAGAATACGCTATAAGCGATAATTTGGAGAGGTGTATGCAATGTCCATGGACTTGGAGGGCCTACAAGGTTTCTCTTTGAGTTCAAGTTGTTAGACACTTGCTATTGACAAAATCCCTTCTCATAGTAAAAGATAAGGATCAGTATCAGAGAGATAAGGATGAAGGTAATAGAGTCCATAACGAGATACACTTCTCCCATGAGCAGGGGCGGAGGGAAGGGGGGGCCTGTGCCCTCCAACGTCGGTGGAAAAATCCTATAGATAGGTAGGTGTATTTGTATTTTTGGTCATTCAGTTCAAAGTGTGCCTTTGCTTGACAGAACACTAACCCTCTGTTAAGTGGTCACATAGTGTTTAGCATTCGGAAATTCTCTGCTAAGTGATTAAAATATGTCTAAAACTTACCAGAAGTTCGGTCTCTTAAATATATTAAAAAAATTCAAGATTTGGAAAACTAGTAGTCTTTTTTGCATGTAAGGTAATCGTAGAAAACTAGTAGACTTTTTTGCATTAGTTTGCTTATGAAAATGAAAGTTTCTTTTTTTAATTGGTTGCTAATCTTACGAATCCTGTAAGGGCTGATGCTCGTTAGTTGAATATATATTAATTTAAAAACGACATACGGTTGTGCCACTTCGTTGGGGAAGATGCTACAATTACACAGCTTTTGTTATTTTATTTGGTTGCTCTAAAATCGTTTCAAAGTTGAGAGCTACACATACCTTTAGGTTGCATTTAAATCCTTAGTGTTGGTTGTTGCTGGTGTGAAAACTATTTTACAATTTCTAGGCAACTATGTACATCGTATATGATTGGTTCATTGATTCAGCATCCAGACAATAAACTGTAAAAGGTAATATGCTTTTCCAAATGCTCATTGTTAAACACTAGCTTTTGTGACAGTTGTTTGTTTCTAATTTTTCTGTAATGAATATCGTCAAGACTGATCTACGCAACCGGTTTGGAGGTGACGTACTATCGGATTGTTTATTGTGTTACTTTGAGCTTGAAATTTTTAGCACCATTGAAGATGAAGATATTATGCAACGATTTCAATCAATGTCATCTCGAAGAAACTTTTTGCATCCCTTGGCAAATCCTTCTCGTTTTGCAATAGGCAAATAAAAGGTATGTATTGATGTATATTACTATATTCATTTAATAATTATGATCCGCATGTTGTTTGTTGTGTATTGTTTATTTTTTTGTACATTGGTTGGTAGAATGTGTTTTTTTTCACGTATTTTATGTTATAATACAAAAATATGTCTAGAAGAATTTGTTGGTTTTCTCGGTCCGAAACGGTGACCCGTGGTATTCCTATTGCGAAGCCTGCCAGTGCCCCTCCAAGAAGGGACTCCTGGCTCCGCCACTGCCCATGAGAAACATGTATAACGAAGAACCATCATCTCCTAGGAAATCATGTAAGAGAATACAAATTCCACTAGGACTCTAAATAAAAGCCGCCCTAGAATTTCACTTCAGCAAAAGTTCTTTCTCTATACAAGATACTCTCCATGGTAGGTAAAGAAAAAACTTGAACCATTGCTCTCAAGCAATATCTTAAGCATTAGAGAAGCTGAGGGAACCTCCTCCGATTCCAACTAGACTAAAGACATCCTCATTGCGGATCGATTCTGTAGCGTCCCGTTCCCGAATCCTAGCATCGGAAATAGTGCACACGCTGTAGCCTGCTAGGAGAACTACAAAACGTCGTCCAAATTTCTTGTACGTCAGAAATTTTTTTTGCGGAAACGATAATAGAAATAAATAACTCAATTAAATTAAATCCATCAACAATATAGCAAAGTGCAAGGGCTGATGAGACCCGCTACATCGAGTATGAAATAAATCAACCAACTCCATACTAAAGTCAAAACATGGGTCTATGTAGAGATCTATCAGGCTATCCCTCTGGACAGACGTCCGGTCAAAAGGTCCTATCACTGGTCTGGCTCACTCTCCCAGCTCGCCTAGTCAGCCCCATCCTCTATAAAATTGTACTCGTAGTCCTGCTCACCTGTGGAGGGGAAGTGGGGGTGAGTGATGGGAGTCACTCGTAGGTTACTCGTCTCTCCCGAAAAGGGACTGTCACATACTGAGTCGGGTAGACAATTAAGCATGTAAAGCAGAAACAGATAAATAAATCAAGCAATAAAAACATAAATTGAGAAATAGCACATACCCGATCCGATCCATATCCCATAACGTAGCACTGAAACAACTTAACAGCAAGATCAACGATAATCACAACAATAACAATGCAATGCGCAACTTCATGATGCATGCTTTTTCATCACCGTGTCACACACAGTCATTTAATATCACGTCATGCTCTTCATTTTCTATGATATGTTATGCATGTCCCGAGTCCTATTAGGTGAAGGTAACCGTTATTACCAACACTCATCACACGCCTCGTCAGGCCACACGTCTCGAAGGACCACACGGCTCATAGGCCAAATGCAATGCTCGTGCCATGAATGCTTCACACTTTCACACTTCCGTTTCTCCTATGTTGCATGCTTCGTCCTATGTTGCGTATTATCTATATTGCGTAATTACCCTATGTTGCGTGGGGTTCATTATTGTATTTTATTTTCTACCGTTATTTTATCTTACTAGACTTTATTTTAGGTTTCTACACTTTATTTTATTTTCCCGAGGCTTTCAAACACTTAAATCTTTTATTTAAATATTTTTAGCTTCCCCTACTATTTTTTATTTCTTTTATATTAATTTGTTTAACGGGTTTCTAAATTTCCTTATTTATAAAATATTATTAATATTAGATTAATTAATTATATAAATATTTATATATACATACCTCTTTTTTTCGGCCCTCAGCCCCCATTTCATTTTTCAATTTTTTGGTGTCTTTTAGTTTCAAGTTCAATCTTGAACGTTTTTGAATTTGATTTGTAATTGCGTGGTATTCGAACATATTTTAGGCAAAATCCAAATTATTTTTTTTTTCAAAAAAATGGTATGTATAAGTAAAAACATTCATACTAAATTAATACTTTTGATCAAGATTAGACTCTTACACAAATATATATATATATATATATATATATATATATATATATATATATATATATATTTCCCTATATATCATATGTGGATTGTCATATTTCTCATTTTACACTGTAACTTCTATCAACACTCCAAGCATATAAATATGTACGCTTTTTCCTTCGCCAAGGTTTTATCCACAAGGATGGTTTTACTTGGCAAGGTTTTAATGCGGCATATCATATATGACTTGGATGTTGATAACCATCTTTTTCTTTGTGCGTCATACTGTATTCGATGTAATAAGGTTTTCCTCCGCCATAAGTGAGGCCTTATGCTAATAAAATCGATCTTTACAATATATATATATATATATATATATATATATATATATATATATATGTATGTATGTATGTATAGACCAAAGAATGGAGCCAAAATGTAATGACATAATTCTGTGTGAAGTTTCTTATTTTAATATTCTTGCGTTGCTTTCTATTTTTTTATATGTCACAAAATATTTGTTTACCTTTTATAAATGGTGAAAAATGATTAAATAACTACAATATTTTTATTAGTTATATGCGTTTTGTAAAACCAAAAATTGTTTTTGTGGCAAATCGAAAAAGACATATATTAAATTAATGTTCAACTAAGTTTTATTAAGAATATACAAGTCAAAATTGGAACAAATTAGGACAGATAAAGTATATATTTGTCTTTGACTGTGTTTGACTTCAAACGCGTTTTTCGATGAAATGAACCCATTCCAACGTATTTCCGTGCTATATGATGTATATTCAATGCCATCCATGCAATTTTCATACCAAAACATAGAGAAGTCACAAGAAACATATAAAGAATAAACATACAACAATCCCAATACAGAATGCGAGGGAATCCAAAGCAATCCGACAGAAGGGAGGGTAACCTACCTCTTGAATATAAATTCACTCACCAAAAGCAAGATTAGATTTGATGTGGGTGGCTTTTCTTCCTCCTGCTCTTCTCTTTTTTTTCCTCTATCTCCCTTTCCCCTTTTCTTCCTCTCTTTTCTTTTCTTTTTCTTTTTCTTCTCACAGTCCCTCCTTCTCTCTGCTGTCAGCCGAACGTATCGAAATGTGTATATTGTGAATATGTGGGTTTGTTGAGAATGAAACGCCTGAGCCCTTTATGGGCTAATTTATTGTAGTCTTTTTTTTAATTAATAGGGAAAATTAGTTATGGGAGAGAGAAAATTTAGGGGAGATATTTATGGAGTTAATGGGGTGGTTATGTAGGACCTGCAAGGCACCACTAGAAGGGGGAGAGAGGTTGAATAGTGGGTACGGAAAATTTGGTTTTTAAAATTGTTTTAGACCAAAAACCCAACTTCTGAAAACAGTTTCTGTTTTCAGGACCTGTTTTGAAACGTTTTGAAAACTAGGTTACAGGTCTTCAAAAATTCTGAAATTTGGAGAGATCTTAGTCTCCGATGTACTGAGTATCTCCTAAAAATTTTAGATTAAAATTCAACCTTTAACCCATTCAAAAATCATTGGTGGTCAGATTACGCAAATCTGCCAGAAACGGTAGTCTGATTTGAAAAATTAATTCCAATTACACCGTGACTCCAAATGCTCTGAAAATTTAATGAAAAACCCATTATTATGTGTATTTAATTGGGTTGGAACAGTTTTGAAAAATTCTTTAGGGAAGTTAGTCAAATACGTTCAAAGTCTCAACATTTTCAAGCCTGAAAATCAGACTGCACTAGTCTCAGAACTTTTGATGTTTGGATAACTTATACTTGTCCAAAAGGGTTGAAACTTGCGCCAAATGAACCTTAAGACGTGTGGCTATGTTTCTAAAAAGTTTTGTGATTTTTGAAGTTCGTTTACTATTTTTAAAAACGTGATAAAAATGATGCATTGTTCTGGGAACTGAAAGTAAGTGCTGAAAAGTAAAGAACACAAGAAATTTTATACTGGTTCGGTTAAATCAATCTACTCCAGTCTTTGAGGACACCTTCCTCGGTTATCACTAATTACGAAACAACAAACAACACCTTGCCATTTTATCTTCCAATCAATCCATTTAATTCAAAGAAGTAAATATGTCACAATTTATCATAATAATTTCGGCCAACTCAATGCACACATGCTGAAATTTTCAGCATGTGTTACAAATGTGACATAGTTTGAAATATTACCTTGTGTAGCTCCTTCTTTTATGTCACCAACCTTTCTTGGCCGATCAAGATGCCAACAAAGCTCCACATATGCTCCAACAAGCTGATCTAGGCGTGTGCTGAATTTTATTTTTGTAAACTTTGTAAAATAGTGCACAATAATTATACGCATATGGTATACTCCAATAAGCCGTTAATTGATTTTTCTAGAACACTTTAGAATGTATAGAGTATGTAAAAAATGTCTAGATACATGTTATATGTCATGCCAAAAATGTTCCATGTGTCGTGTTTGTAGAAAACCGAATTTTTGACTTTTGTCGATACGCGATTTTTCTCTGATTGAATTCAAACTTTTTGCACATGTTATATATATTATGTCACACATAATATACATAGAATAACTTGAAAATTCAGCTCTAATGGCTGAAGTGAGTGGCGCCCCATGTGACAAAAATGTTGATTTTGAAATCTCCACAATTTGGCCTTAATTGGGGGTGATTTGTGTGTGCCAACATAGAATAATTTTATGGATGAATATAACATATAGACCACGAAATTTCTGGTCATTTTTGAAGTGTAGGGGCTGGCCATCTATATATGGCAAGTACGTGACACGTTGGCGAAGTTTCGGTATTCATCCGATATGACAATTTTTGGTTTAGAACCTTGTAACGTGTCGTAATAATTTTGTCGTCACCGTGACTTATATCATATGATATAATACCTGAATATACTCATAAATATGAGATAAATATAGTGGTGTGACGTTAACGTCCGTTCGTAAAATATATAACGTGTCGGTCGTACGTTGGAATGTATGTGTATAGTGTCTTTTAAAAAAAATCTGAATATATATAAAATTATATATAAAAGACGTGTTTAAGGAGAGGAGAAAACTTCTCATTCTTCAATTTGTTGCCTTTGTGTCTTCTCCAAATATATCACCATTTAATGAACTACTTAGTTCATTTAACTAAGTATTTCACTTAGTGAACTAGTTTAGTTCATTAATGGTGGCACCTGAAAATAGTTCAAACACAACAAATGTTCGCCATTTGATGTAAGCTTTAAAGCTTCATGGCTCGTTAGTACGGCAACATTATATATGAACTATATAAGACAGGTTTCATGCAAAAAAGTGTCAAGTCATAAAACGTGTCATGCATTTCTTTAGTACACGTTATTTAAATCATGCATTTTGTAATACTCAAACCCTTTTTTCTCAACAATCTCCCCCTTTTGATGATTTACAAAATAACCTAAGTTCATGCTTTAAATTTTGTCGCTCTCCCTCCAATCTTGCACAAATTCAAATTTTGAATTTTGAATTTTGAATTCTCTCCCCCTTGATTTGTGCAATCAATCTCTCTCTCCCTTAAATCATGCACTCTCTCCCCTTTTATTTTGGAAAGAAAATCAAAAGAGCATGTAAAGATGGAGATAGCAATAAAAAATCATGCATTTCAAATAATATCAAAAATGCGTTCGTAAGGGTTATTTATTCAACCCTTTGAGAATGTCTCTTTTGGTACCCAAATTTTGGTGACCTTTCTAGGTCTTCCAAAAGGTGGAAAAGGTGATAAAGACGCAACATAATATACGTTAGGGGCAAATGCGTTTGGCCTTTGGCCGAGAATCCCATCATGCATATAGTGTGGTTTTCGTTTTTGATATGCATTTCGGTCTACAAGCACGGGACGTGATCTAGATGCATTTTTATGATATGAATGTGCATATGCATCAATGGCTTTCTTTCATATCTATATGGCATATAATTGCACTTTGTATGATATGAAGAATAAGAAGCACGATGAGATGAGATGAGTGGTGTACTAGTCTTCTTCTTAGGTTGTATAGTTTCATGCGGTTTCATAGATGTAGATAAAATCAATTTTATAGCCTTATTTTGTACTTTATTCTCTTCAATGTATCCTACTCCGGTTTTATCATTTTCATGCTTCTGAGAAGAGATAAGACGATCTACAATACAAGTATCCGTATCGAATTGTTTTCTAGTCTTTTCTAGATCTTCGTTTCTTGATTTTAACTTTAAAATTTCGGCTTTCAGTTCAGTGTTCTCGGATGTCAATAATGAAATTTCAGACTTTAGTGAATTTATGATGCAGGACGACTCTTCTTTTGAATCGTTTAATTGAGACATAAGATTTGTGTTAGAAGATTCTAACAATTTCTTGTCTTCAATTAATGGCTTCTTTTCTTTTGCATGAGTCTTTGATAACTTATGCAACTCTAAATATTGACTAAATAAATCATCGTAAGAACATTTAGAATCAGAATCAGAGTCGGAAGATACCTCATTTGATGTCTTAGATGTAAAGCATACTTGTGCCTTTTGTTCTTCCGTATCGTCAGTCTCAGAGTCGGATATGTCACTACAAGTGGAGGCTTTGAAGGCTCTTCTCCTTTGTTTAAGTTCTGAGACGAGTCTAGTTTTGGTCTGATCCTTGTCAAGGTATTTGTTCGTTTGTTTGTCCTTGTTCGGATAATCATATGACAAGTGCCCAGGTTGTCCACATTCATAACACTTTATTTCCTTATTTTTATTTCTATGATCCTTAGATGAAGTAGACTTATTTTTATTTTTGATCGATTTTCTCAAGATTTTTCTTAATCTTTTAGCCTTCATGATTAAATCCTCATCATCGGAATCTGTGTCACTATCATCTAAGACGTATTCATTTGATTTAAATGCTATAGCCTTATCATTTTTAGAAATAGACTCGGAATTTCTTAAAGTGAGTTTGTTTTCATATACCTTTAAAGATCCGATTAGTTCCTCCATTTTTATTGATTTTGTTTCTTTACTTTCCCCTATTGCTGTGACTTTAGGATCCCATTCAGATGGAAGACTTCGTAGTACCTTCTGGACCTTTTCCTGCGTAGAGAAATCTTTGCCAAGAGACTCAAGAGAATTATAGATGTTAGTCAATCGTAAATCCATCTCAACAATAGACTCATTTGGCAACAATTTAAAAGACTCAAGTGTGGACATAAGCATATTAATCTTGGACTCCTTTACTTGGCTAGTCCTTTCATGTTTCATTTCAAGAATTCTCCACATCTATTGAGCACTAGAGCAATTTGATACATAAATAGATTCACATTTGCTTAGACCGTTTAAGAGTAGTTGCATGGTTTTAGCATTCATACTCAACTTCTTTTTGTCATCACTAGTGTATTCTTGTTTCGTTTTTATAACCTCTAGTGTGACACCATCAACAATAGACAACTTAGAAGGAACAAATGGACCGTCTTCTATGATGGACCATAGATCAATATCAATAGCCATGAGAAAAAGTTTCATTCTTAATTTCCATTGAATAAAGGACTCGCCATCAAAAAGAGGAGGCCTTACGGTAGACATTCCTTCTTGCACGGTTTTGTAGCTAGTGATTGCCATCTCACTAAGATCGTTGGATCTTCTTGTCGTGAGTGTGCCTACGCTCTGATACCACTTGTAGGACCTGCAAGGCACCACTAGAAGGGGGGGGGGGGTTGAATAGTGGGTGCGGAAAATTTGATTTTTAAAATTGTTTTAGACCAAACTGTATTAGGACCTGTTTTGAAACGTTTTGAAAACTAGGTTACATGTCTTCAAAAATTCTGAAATTTGGAGATATCTTAGTCTAAGATGTTCTGAGTATCTCCTAAAAATTTCAGATTAAAACTCAACCTTTAACACCTTTAAAAATTGTTGGTGGTCAGATTGCGTAAATCTGCCAGAAACGGTAGTCTGATTTGAAAAATTAATTCCAATTAAACCGTGACTCCAAATGCTCTGAAACTTTA
Source organism: Eustoma russellianum (assembly GCA_036186865.1). Taxonomy (NCBI): domain Eukaryota; kingdom Viridiplantae; phylum Streptophyta; class Magnoliopsida; order Gentianales; family Gentianaceae; genus Eustoma; species Eustoma russellianum. Next base: position 26,086,567 of record AP025071.1, on the reverse strand, counting down.
ATGACACACCCCTTATTATGCTTATTTAATTGGATTGAAACAGTTTTGAAAAATTCTTTTGGGAAGTTAGTCAAATACGTTCAAAGTCTCAACTTTTGCAAGCCTGAAAATCAGACTGCAATAGTCTCAAAACTTTTGATGTTTGGATAACTTATACTTGTCCAAAAGGGTTGAAACTTGCGCCAAATAAACCTTAAGACGTGTGGATATGTTTCTGGAAAGTTTCGTGATTTTTGAAGTTTGTTTACTATTTTTAAGAACGTGATGAAAATGATGCACTGTACTAGAAACTGAAAGTAAGTGCTGAAAAGTAAAGAACACAAGGAATTTTATACTGGTTCGGTTAAATCAATCTACTCCAGTCTTTGAGGACACCTTCCTCGGTTATCACTAATTACAAAACAACAAACAACACCTTACCACACAGGGTTGATGGAGTTACACACCAACTCCAACCCTTTAAAAACCTTGTAAGTGATTACAGCGATCACGAACACCACCACCTAGCGGATGCAAGATTGATCACACCTTGATCAATCTTTTACAACAATATAGAGTATATGGTGGTATATATGAAGCCTATTCAAGATATATGAATATGAATACAATAGGCTTAAAGAGAGAAGAAAGAAAGAAGTGTAGATGAAAGAGATGTAGGTGACATTTTTGCACTTGGAATTGTAAGCCTTGTCATGTATTTTGTTTGCTCTTCTTCTTTCCTTTTTATCAACAATGGCCGCCCCCTATACCTTCTCTTCCTCTTGAAAATTATCTTTTAAGTCCTTGGAAGAATATCTTGTAGGATCTTTAAGGCACCACTAGAAGGGGGGGGGTTGAATAGGTGGTGCGGAAAGTGTGGTTTTCAAAATTTGTTTAAACCTAAACAACTCAACTTCTAAAAACAGATTCTGTTTTCAGGATTAGTTTTAAAACGTTTTTAAAACCAGGTTATAGGTCTCCAAAAATTCTAAAATTTTGAGAGAACTTAGCCTCAGATGTTATGAGGGTCCTCTAAAAATTTCAAATTAAAATTCAACCTTTAACCCCTTCAAAAACCGTTAGTGATCAGATTGTGCGAATCTGCCAGAAACGGTAGACGGTTTTGAAAAATTTATTCCTATTTGTGTGTAAGTCCAAATGCTCTGAAAATTTAACCACTAACTCCTTATATACTACATTTAAGTGGGTTGAAACAGTTTTGCAAAATTCTTTTGGGAAGTAGGTCAATTACAACCAAAGTCTCAACCTTTGCAAGTCTGAAAATCAGACTGCACTAGTCTCAGAACTTTTGATGTTTGATCGACTTATACTTGTCCAAAAGGGTTGAAACTTGTGCCAAATTAACCCTAGAACGTGTGGCTATGTTTCTGGAAATTTTTATGATTTTTGAAAGTCGTTTACTATTTTTAAGGACGCCAACAATAAGAATAAACTATGCAGTAACAGAAAGTAAACGCTGAAAGTAAATGGCACCAAGAATTTTATACTGGTTCGGTTATAAACAACCTACTCCAGTCTTCAAGGAACACCTTCCTTGGTTCACACTAGTCACACACATGCAATACACCTTACCACAGGATTGATGGAGTTACACACCAACTCCAACCCTTTACAAACCTTGTACGTTCAATACAATATGCACGAACACCACCACCTCGCAAGAATGAAGATTGATCACACCTTGATCAATCTTTTACAAAGATATGGAATATGTGGTGGTCTATATCAAGCCTATTCAAGATTGAAAGATATGAATACAATAGGCTTTCAAGAAGAAAGAAAGAAGGAGAGTGTAGAAGAAGAAGAGCTAGGCGTTTTTGATCACTTGTTTTGCAATGCGTTGTCTTGTTTTTGCTCCACTTCTTTCCTTTTAATGTACCATGGCCGTCCACTATAGGTGTAGTCCCCCTCTTGAAAATTATCTTCTAAGTCCTTGGGAGAATGTAAGACATCATTGTGACAAGGTCTTGCTTACTTGGCATCTTCTTATTGGATGATCATTTAAGCTTTGCTTACTTGGCACTTCATGATAGGTTGGATGTTGTCATCATTGATGACTTGGAAAAATCTCAGAATAACACTTAAAACATATGCCAAAATCATCACAAAATAATTTCCATAAAGCTCAAGATTATCACATAAATTGCAAGACAAAATTTTCTTCCTTGCTAAGCCAAGAAATCGCCCATAATGTGGTGTTACCATGCTGAATTTTCAGCATGTGACACATGGAGATAAAGTTCAAAATATTACCATTTTTCTTTGATTTTTCTTTTTAAAATGAATCACCAATTGATGGTAAATATTCTTATCACATGAGAAATCAACTTGGACACCTTTATGCTCAACAATTCGGCCATGACATGTCACACACATGCTGAAAAATTTCAGCATGTGTGATATGTAGAATATCACACTTTATTGAATTTAAATAATATTCAAATTACTTCCTTTTCTTCTTCCAATCAATCACACAATAAAAGATGATAAAATATATCACATTAATATGTAGGAATCGGCCAGCCATGCTAATACATGCTGAAATTTTCAGCATGTGTTATAAGTGAGACAAAGTTTGAATTCTTACCATTTGTATCTTCTCTCTTTAATTCACCAACATTGTATAATTGATCCTTGACCAATCAATATGCCAACAAGGCTCCAAATAAGCTCCATCTCAGCTGTAGGGGCGTTAGACAATGTATGTGCATGTGCTGAAATTTATTTTTGCTAACTTTGTAAAATAATGCACATTTAATAATACACACATGTTTCATTCCAATCAGCCCTTAATTTAATTTTCTAGAACACTTTAAGATGTATAACATATGTAAAAAGTGTCTAGATACGTGTCACATGATGTACCAAAAACGTTCCATGTGTTGTGTGCGTAGAAAACCGAATTTTCGATATTTATCGATTACCCGATTTTTCTCTAATTAAATTTCAACTTTTGCACATGTTATATATATTATGTTACACATAATATATATATAATATATACTTTAAAACTCAGCAGTTGGCTGTTCTAAAGTGGCGCCATTCATCATGTGTCAAAATTAAAATTGGAATCTTCACATTTTGGCCTTAATGTGAGGTGATTTGTGTGTGCCAACATGGAAAGTATTTTTGGCTAAATATACAGTCATGTGCACGAAATTTTTATGGTATTTTGAAGTATAGGGGCTGGCCATCTATTTATGGCAAGTACGTGACACGTTGGCGAAGTTTCGGTATTCACCCGATACGACAATTTTCGGTTTAGAACCTTTTATTGTGTCGTATTTAATTTGTCATCACCATGACTTATATCATATGATATAAGACCTGAATATACTCATAAATATGAGTTAGGTATAGTGGTGTGACGTTAACGTACGTACGTAAAATATATAACGTGTCGGTAGTACGTTGGAATACATATGTATGTGCCTTTTTAAAAAAATCTGAAAATATATGTATTTAATATGTATATAGGCGTGTACATATTTAAGGAGGGAAGAGGAGAAATGTTACAACCCGAGATTGGGGCTAGTGGAAATGAAATAAAATGATGGAAAATAGAACATGAATGCGATGTCAATAAGATTTTCGATGGAATTTAAATTTAGAATTAATAAAGACATCGATATTAAATATCGGGGTTAGAAACACTCGGAAAAATAACGGAAAAATACGTTAACGGATATAATGATACTGGATGGGACTAACTAATGAATATATCAGACATACAATGTAATTAAATAACTTAGTCGATAGAAACATAAGTCGATAGATATAAATCAAACCAAATTAAAATACCCGATACAGTAACTATAATACACACTAGTATCACATTTTCTTCCACTTTATCCCATATGGAAACAAAAGACAAAACCTCCCCCATCCCTCCACCCATGACCGCCCCTACCCCCTTACAAGTCACTATCCACTTTTTCTTACACACTTTTCTTACACACCTCACCTATCACCATCATCCTCTATTTTTATTCCACTTTATTCATTTCTCTTTCTCCCATCCCTCACCCACGTTATTCCCCTTCCTTTTTCCCCCACTCTATTTTTTTAAGACAAAACCCATTCTTACACTATCTTCTTACACAATAATCCAAACCCCATCATTTCTCTATCTTTTTCCAACCCATTCCACTCACTTTTCACTTTCCTCTCTCCTCTCCATCACAATTCAACCGTACACCCCAAGGAGTAGAAACCCTCTTCTCTTCTTTACACTACACACTCTATTATTACACTCCAACTCAACTTCTTCAACCTTCTCTCCTCATTACACAACAAAACAATCCTTCTTCTCCTTCTACATATTTCGGCTACTACTTACCCAAGACAAGGAGAAGATTTCTTCTTCTTCATCTCAACCCACATAACAACTCCTACACTAAACTTAAACAACCCTCCATCATTCAAGCAAGGATTCAAGAGGTGTAACACTTAGAATAGAAGAAAAACCAAGGTAAGAAACTCCATGAACTTAGGCTAAGTTCTTCCATTCTTTTATCATTTTCATAAGTTACACACTAACTCTATTTTATATTTTTTTTAAACGTGAACAAGGATGGAGAAGGAAGGTATTTTTTCTTCACAACCAAGTGAAGAAACCCTCATTTAAGTGTAAGAAAGTGAATCAAGGCAAGTATTCTTCCTAGATCCTACATGGTTTTACAAATATTAAGTATTTATGTTCATATCAAAGTTGGATCATCATGTAGTATGTTCAAGATTTCTTCTCAAGAAAGTATAGATCTATGTTTGAGAAATAAGTATATACATACATACACTATATACACATACACACGTACGACATATACATGTATATATACATTATATATATACACGCAAACATATACATATTATAAAATATGTATGTTGATATATATATATATATATGTATGTATGTATAAGTGTATGGATCTACATGTATATATACGGATCTATGTATATATGTATATATATATATGTAGGTATAGAGGTGTAGATGCATATAATAAATATACTGTTTTGTATAAAAGTAGATATATATATATATGTGGTTGTGATATAGATGTATGTATAGATGTATAGTGATATATATATATATATATATATATATACGGTTTACACACACACACATATATATATATATATCTCAATGTTTTTAGGTATACATATATATATATATATGTATATACGGAAATTATATATATATGTATATACAATATATAAAATTCGGCTTTAAGACCATTTAAGGTTAAAATATGATTTTACATGTTTTATGTATACATATATGTATAATATATATTTTAAAGAGAGAAAATGAATAAGTATTTGTGTATTATGTTTTATGTATTATGTACATATGTATTATATATATATATATATATTTCGGTTTTTAATGTCTACTTATGATTATGAATAATTTTTTTATGTATTATGTACACATAAGAATACTATATATGTTAAATATGAATAATGGTATTTAGAATATCTTATATACTTATATATGTAGAGTATATAAATTTTTACAAGTATATATATGTGTATTCGGAAATTTAATAATTGTTGGCTTAATTGACTTTAATTTTATGAGTAGTATGTTTCAATAGTTAAAATATAATATGTGATGAAATATGAGTAAATTTGAATGAATATAACATATTATAAGACAAATATATATAAATGTATATATACATGATTTATTTTCGGCCCTTAGGCCTTTTATGAGAAAATAACCTTATTATGTAGTACACATATGTATATATGTATAATATAAATGTTAAGATATGCAAATGAATAAGTTTTGGATATTACATACTATATAGTAAAAGAATTTTTATAAATGTATACATGGTATACATATTTCGGCCATTAGGCTTTATATAATGAAAGGACTTTATTAAAATGTGTACTTATGAGTGTATATTATATGTGTTATATATGTTAAAGTATAAGATGAATAAGTGTTGGATATCATATAGAATATCATAAGATAATTAAGTATGTATATATATTTTGTGTGTGTACTTACATTCGGCCTTTAGGCCTAATATCATAAATGATTTTATTTAATGTTAATTGTATTCTATGTGTTAGATATGAATATGTGTAAGTTAAGATATAACTTATGAAATCCCTAGATGATATGTTGACGGAGATAGGAAGTTTATGCCCTAAGTACTTAAGTTATGATTTATGAAGTCTATGTGTGGACTTGATATTATGGAAGGAGGGTTATGGTATTTCTTTAAGTTATGATAATTAGACTGTAAGTATGTAAGGGATGTCACTAGTGGTAGTATGATAAGATATTCTTATTTGACCGAGTCTCACATTGCATGAAGACAAGATTTGCAAAGTTATGTTGTCACGTCTCATGTTTTTAAAAGTTCATATGCATAAGAATAATAAACACGAGACGAATGATTCTGATGAGACACGATATGTTATGTTATGTTCATGATCATGATTATGTTATGTTATGTTGAAGCGATGTCCTGACATCGGGACCGGAGTGGTAGGTGTCAGGGGCCCATGTTTACGTTATGGCTGAGTGTAACACCGGGTCTGGGACACGGGATCTCAGTCATAATGCGTCACCGTTAGCACATGTGCATATGATTCATGATGTTATGTCGCACATGTACTATATGGAGAATCATTCGGTATGTCGTGCGTTATTATTCCTATGAAAAGTGCTATAGCCAATGATGAAAATGTTATGTTTCATGTTATGAAAATGTCATGTCATGCAAGTTATGAATATGTCATTTTATACAAGTATGAAAATCATGTCAAGTTATGAAATGTCACATTTATGAAAAGTCATGAATACGAAAAAGTCATGTTTATGAAAAATTTGTATGAAAAGTCATGTTTTATGCATCACGTCATGACCATGTTACCTTAGAGTTATGATTAAGAATTCTTTAAGCATATGACAGCACTACGATGGACAAGGTACTGTTAAGTATGAAAATGTAGTACATGTAAGGTAGGCAAAGATGGTATAAGTATGGATTAGGAGTTAAGTATGGATGTAGTATGATGCTACGGATTAAGCAGAATGAGATGCTGTTATGCTATGTATGTTTGAAATCTTCCTTAATTACCTGTTTTTACGGATATGATATGATACTTGTTAAAAGGAGACGTGCTTATTATATTCAAAATTTATGGTTATTATGATTTGTCACCCCGTCTTCCCATGTATGATCCACATGTCGTATCTGGTAAGACTACTTGCTGAGCGATTAAAATTCGGTGGCTATCGCTCATACTTGCCTCATTTATAATTTTCCAGATAACAGGTATCAATATACAGGCTCGTTGAAGACATGCTAGATAGACCATTGATAACGAAGAGCATACTGAGAGATTATTTCGAAGGAATTAAGTTTCGGATTATGATGTATGATATATGATTTCAGTATTCTGTATATGATGACTGTACAGTTTATGATGTAGTACAGTGCATGTCGATGAAGATTTGTTTATGTTATGTTGCTTCTGCTTATCGATTCATTATTCATGTCGACATGTACATGTATAGTATCGACGCTTTGTACTCTATGGAGTAGAGTACGGCGGGTGCACTGAGCTGGAACCCTGGTTTCGGGCAGGGCGCTACAGTTGGTATCAGAGCAGTGTCTCTAGATCCACTGCGGACACATAAGATAAACAACGACATGTATTAGGTTATGATAGTAGAACCTAAGCTAAGATTTTATAGTCTACAGTTGGATATCATATAGAATATCATAAGATAATTAAGTATGTATATATATTTGTGTGTGTGTACTTACATTCGGCCTTTAGGCCTAATATCATAAATGATTTTATTTCATGTTAATTGTATTCTATGTGTTAGATATGAATATGTGTAAGTTAAGATATAAGTTATGAAATCCCTAGATGATATGTTGACGGAGATAGGAAGTTTATGCCCTAAGTACTTAAGTTATGATTTATGAAGTCTATGTGTGGACTTGATATTATGGAAGGAGGGTTATGGTATTTCTTTAAGTTATGATAATTAGACTATAAGTATGTAAGGGATGTCACTAGTGGTAGTATGATAAGATATTCTTATTTGACCAAGTCTCACGTTGCATGAAAACATGATTTGCAAAGTTATGTTATCACGTCTCATGTTTTTAAAAGTTCATATGCATAAGAATAATAAACACGAGACGAATGATTCTGATGAGACACGATATGTTATGTTATGTTCATGATCATGATTATGTTATGTTATGTTGAAGCGCTGTCCTGACATCGGGACCGGAGTGGTAGGTGTCAGGGGCCCATGTTTACGTTATGGCTGAGTGTAACACCGGGTCTGGGACACGGGATCTCAGTCATAATGTGTCACCGTTAGCACATGTGCATATGATTCATGATGTTATGTCGCACATGTACTATATGGAGAATCATTCGGTATGTCGTGCGTTATTATTCTTATGAAAAGTGCTATAGCCAATGATGAAAATGTTATGTCTTCATGTTATGAAAATGTCATGTCATGCAAGTTATGAATATGTCATTTTATACAAGTATGAAAATCATGTCAAGTTATGAAATGTCACGTTTATGAAAAGTCATGAATACGAAAAAGTCATGTTTATGAAAAGTCATTTTATGAAAAGTCATGTTTTATGCATCACGTCATGACCATGTTACCTTAGAGTTATGATTGAGAATTCTTTAAGTATATGACAGCACTACGGTGGACAAGGTACTGTTAAGTATGAAAATGTAGTACATGTAAGGTAGGCAAAGATGGTATAAGTATGGATTAGGAGTTAAGTATGGATGTAGTATGATGTTACGGATTAAGCAGAATGAGATGCTGTTATGCTATGTATGTTTGAAATCTTCCTTAATTACCTGTTTTTACGGATATGATATGATACTTATTAAAAAGGAGACGTTCTTATTATATTCAAAATTTATGGTTATTATGATTTGTCACCCCGTCTTCCCATGTATGATCCACATGTCGTATCTGGTAAGATTACTTGATGAGCGATTAAAAGTCTGTGGCTATCGCTCATACTTGCCTCATTTATAATTTTCCAGATAACAGGTATCAATATACAGGCTCGTTGAAGACATGCTAGATAGACCATTGATAACGAAGAGCATACTGAGAGATTATTTTGAAGGAATTAAGTTTCGGATTATGATGTATGATATATGATTTCAGTATTCTGTATATGATGATTGTACAGTTTATGATGTAGTACAGTGCATGTCGATGAAGATTTGTTTATGTCATGTTGCTTCCGTTTATCGATTCATTATTCATGTCGACATGTACATGTATAGTATCGACGCTTTGTACTCTATGGAGTAGAGTACGGCGGGTGCAATGAGCCGGAACCCTGGTTTCAGGCGGGGCGCTACAAGAAAACTTTCCCTCCTTAGCCTTGTTGCCTTTGTGCCTTTTCCAAATGTGGCTTCCTTTAATGAACTACTTAGTTTAATAAACTAAGTACTTCACTTAATGAACTAGTTTAGTTCATTAATGGTGGCACCTGAAAATAGTAAAAACACAACAAATGTTTGCCATATGATGTAAGCTTTAACGCTTCATGGCTCGTTAGTCCGGCAACATTATATGTAAGCTAAATAAGGCAAGTAATAGCAATGTATCATGCATACATGTATAACTTATGCACATGTGTAGATATATCATGCATTTAAGTCACTTATTTTGAAATCACTCAAACCCCCTTTTCTCTACAATCTCCCCCTTTTGATGATTTTCAAAATAACTTGTGCACATCATTTAAATGCTATAGCTCCCCCTTCAAATATGCACAAATTTGAAATTTGAATTTCAAATTTCAAATCCGGCTCCCCCTTGATTTGTGCATACAGCATAAATTAGTCTCTCTCTCCCTCTTAAATCATGCTTTCTCTCCCCCTTTATTTTGGAAAGTAAATCAAAAGATTCCAGTAAATAAGGAAAGAAAATCACGTCAAATCAAATCATATCAATGGGAATCATGCCTAATTTGGAGCAAAGAGATTCATACGTGGCTTGATTTAAGGCTTTTGTAAAGATATCCGCTACTTGTGCTTCTGTGCGTACGTGATCTATGACGATATCACCATTGTTTACGTGATCACGAAGAAAGTGATAGCGTACCTCTATATGCTTAGCCTTAGAGTGTAGCACGGGGTTCTTAGACAAATTAATGGCACTCATACTATCACAATATATAGGAATTCTATTTACGGTAATTCGAAAGTCCGAGAGTTGTTGTTTTATCCACAACAACTGTGTGCAACAAAGGCTAAGTGCCATGTACTCAGCTTTAGTAGTGGACAAAGCAACGCTTACTTGCTTTTTGGAAAACCATGAAATGAGTGAGTTTCCTATAAATTGGCAAGTCCCGCTCGTGCTTTTTCTATCTATTTTGCAGCCACCATAATCTGCATCAGTATAAGCATGTAAGTCAAATGTGGAATCCTTATCGTACCAAATTCCTAAGGTGGGCGTGTGCTTAATATAACGGAATATTCTTTTTACCGCATTATAATGAGACACCTTAGGTTGACTCTGAAATCGTGCGCACATGCATACACTAAACATGATATCAGGCCTACTAGCAGTTAAATATAGCAAGAACCTATCATAGATCGATATAAGCCATTATCAACGTCTTTACCATGTTCGTCTTTGTCTAATTTAGTAGTGACACTCATAGGGGTGGGGGATGGTTTCAAATTTTCAAAGTTAAACTTTTTAATCATGTCATTGACATATTTTGCTTGACTTATGTGAATCCCTTTACTTGTTTGCTTAATCTGCAAGCCAAGAAAATAATTAAGTTCACCAACCATAGACATTTCAAATTCAGATTTCATGCAATGTTCAAAATCTTCAACAAGTCTATGTGAGGTAGAACCGAAAATAATGTCATCAACGTAGATTTGGATAATAAGTAAATCCGATTTATCTTGTTTCAAAAATAGTGTACTATCTATAGTACCTCGTTTAAAACCTTTTTCTAAAAGGAAAGTAGCAAAACGATCATAACATGCTCTCGGTGCTTGCTTTAGGCCGTATAGTGCCTTCTTTAGTTTGTACACGTGATCGGGATGTTTCAAATCTTCAAAACCGGGTGGTTGCTTCACGTATACTTCTTCTTGTATAAATCCGTTTAGGAATGCACTTTTACGTCCATTTGATATAATCTGAAATCTTTCATGCAAGCAATAGCAAGTAATAGTCGTATAGCTTCTAAACGTGCTACGGGTGCAAATGTTTCATCGTAGTCAATTCCTTCTTCTTGATTATATCCTTGTGCTACAAGTCTCGCTTTACTTCTAACAACCTTTCCTTCTTCATTCATTTTATTCCTAAACACCCACTTTGTGCCTATTATAGTCTTGTCTTGTGGTCGTGGCACTAAATCCCATACATCGTTTCTAACAAATTGATTAAGTTCATCATGCATGGCATCAATACAAGAAGAATCACTCAAAGCATCATGCACATTTTTGGGCTCAATTTCAGAAATCATAGCATGAAATTCATTTATTTCGTCCGAAGTAATTCTTCTACGTGGTCGCACACCGTGAGTGAGGTCTCCTATGATGAGATCATGTGGGTGATCTCTATGCCATCTTGGTTGATTATTTTCTATGTTATCATGCATTTCTATGTGATCATGCATTTCTAGTGTGTCATTCATATCATGCATATCAAAAGAACCATCATCTTCATTCAACATGGGTTTCAATTCAAAGTCATCGTCATACTCCTTATCTTTATCAATTTCACCAAATTCATTGAATTTCACATGAATAGATTCCATGATTTGTCTAGTGAGAGGATCATAACATCTATATGCCTTTGAATTTATAGAATATCCAACAAAAATGCACTCAATTGATTTGGATTCAAAATTGTCTAAATTATCTTTTGTATTTAAGACAAAACATTTGCATCCAAACACACGAAAATAGTCAATCTTAGGCATGCGATCATTCAAAATCTCATAAGGCGTCTTGTTTATTTTCTTTCTTATAGATAGGGCGATTTACAATATAGCATGCACAATTTACGGCTTCCGCCCACAGAAATCTAGGCAATTTATTTTCGCATAACATAGTCCTAGCGATTTCTTGTAATGTACGATTCTTTCTTTCTACTTACTCCATTTAATTATGGAGTTCTAGGTGGCGAAAACTCATGCTTGATTCCTTTTTCTTCGCAAAATGAAATCATCTCTTTATTTTTAAACTCACCGCCTCTATCACTTCTTATCTTTTTCACACTTGCACCGTATTGATTTTCAAGTTGTCTAATTAATTTTGCAATCTCAATGACGCTATCATCCTTATGTGCAAGAAATAAAGTCCAAGTATAACGAGAAAAATCATCAACAATCACGCATGCATAGTGGCGCCCACCAAGGCTCGTAGTGCGACTATGACCAAACAAATCAATATGTAATAGTTCTAAGACTCTAGTCGTGCTTATTTCATTTTTAAGCTTAAGTGACTCACGTGTTTGTTTGCCTTTTATGCAAAATTCACACAACTGAAAGTTGTCTAAATCAAGCTTGGGCAGTCCTCGTACTAGGTTCTTTCGTTGAAGTTTATCTAGTGTGGAGATATCAATATGTCCTAAACGTCTATGCCACAAATTCACATTGGGTTCATTTGACATAAAACACTTAACTCTAGCGTCTACCACATCATCCATAGAAAGCGTAAAAATATTACCTTCTCGTTTTCCTTTTAAAACGGTTTCTCCATTTTATTTATTATATTGCAATAAGGGTGGGTGAAGCACACATTAAAACCATTGTCAACAAATTGAGAAATGCTAAGAAGATTGTAAGATAAGTTGCTTACCAAAAAGACGTTGGAGATTTGGAGAGCACTTGGATCTCCAATCGTACCTTTTCCGATGATCTTGCCTTTGTTGTTGTCTCCAAAGGTCACGGATCCGCCTTTTTGACCTTCTTTAATTTGGTGAACAAGCTCGGGTCACCCGTCATGTGTCTCGAGCATCCACTGTCAAGGAACCACTTAATAGTTGTATCTTTCGATGTGTGGGCTCCCTGCAATGTGCAAAGATGATTTAGGTACCCTTTTAACTTTGGGTCCTTTCGAGTTAGTTAATCACCTCTTGGTAAAAGTACCTTTCGGTACCCATACTTGGGTGATCATTCTCGGTCTATCAAATGGCAGGAATGAAGGTGCGATATAGTAGACATGTGGTGCATGCACTTTGGGCCTTTGCCCAAGGACTCCTTTATACTCACTAAATGAAGGACGTTTTTGATATGTCCTTGTGTGTGTGTGCGTAGTGCGTGGATGATATGAATTTCGTGTATGCATTATTCTTTTCTTTTCGTATCTATATAGTACAAAGTTATATTTCACATGACATGAAGAAGAAGTGGGGCGTGATGAGAGAGGGACGGTTTTTGCGTCATCTTAGACGCCACTTGAGGCTTATGAGTGTCTACTTTCTTAGACACCACAAACTTAGTTGGTTTGGTTGATACTTCATTTGTATCAACGTATCCCAAACCCGTTTTGTCGCTGTCATGCTTTTGTGATAATATAATGCGATGCAGCATGTTGGACCCCGTATCAAACTGTTTCATCATTTTCTCTAAATCGGTATTCCTTGATTTCAAACTTGAAATCTCGAATTTCATTTCATTATTTTGAGTGGTCAATGATGAAATCTCTCTCTTTAATACAGTAATGACACATGATGACTCTTTCTTTGAATCGCTTAATTGAGCGACAAGATTCTCGTTAGAAGATTCTAACAGTTTCTTGTCTTCAATTAATCGCTTCTTTTCCTTAGCAAGAGTCTTAGTGAATTTATACAATTCTAAATACTGACTAAAAAGATCATCATAAGAAGGTTCAGAGTCAGAGTCAGAATCAGATGATACCTCATTAGATGTTTTGGATGCAAAGCATACTTGTGCAGTCTCCTCTTCGGTCTCAGTTTCAGAATCTGATGAATCACTCCAGGTGGAGGCCTTTAGAGCACGTTTCCTTTGTTTGGGTTCTGAGACGAGTCTATTTTTGTTCTGCTCCTTGTCAGGGTATTTATTTGTTTGCTTTTCTTTATTGGGGCAGTCATATGATAAGTGTCCGAGTTTGCCACATTCATAACATTTAACGTCTTTATCATTTGACTTGTTTTTATTTCTCTTGGTTGTAGTACCCTTATTTTTGTTTCTAAATGACCTTCTCATAAATTTTCTTAAGCCTTTAGCTAATAGAATTAGGTCATCGTTATCCGTTTCAGAATCACTATCATCTACGTGATCGGAGGGAGGAGAGACGTATTCATTTGATTTAAAAGCAATAGCTTTACCTTGTTTAGATGACTCCGATTTCCGTATGGTGAGTTTATTCTCATAAACTTTAAGTGATCCGATTAATTCTTCCATCTTTATTGACTTAGTTTCCTTGCTTTCTTCTATAGCGGTCACTTTAGGATCCCATTCGGATGGAAGGCTTCGTAGGACTTTCTGTACCTTTTCCTGCGTGGTAAAAGCTTTACCAAGAGACTCAAGAGAGTTGTAAATGTTAGTCAAACGAAGATCCATATCAACAATAGACTCATTAGGCAATAATTTAAACGACTCAAGTGTGGACATAAGCATGTTTATTTTTGACTCTTTTACTTGACTCATGTCTTCGTGTTTCATTTCTAGTATCCTCCACATTTCTTGTGCACTCGAACAGTTTGAAACATAACTAGACTCACTTTTACTTAATCCGTTTAGAAGCAATTGCATAGCCCTAGCATTCGTACTAAGTTTCTTTTTATCATCACTCGTATATTCTTGTCTAGTTTTAACAACTTCTAATGTGACTCCGTCTGCGGTGGATACCTTAGATGGGACATAAGGACCATCTTCAATTATTGACCAAAGATCTATATCTATAGCCATAAGAAAAAGCTTCATTCTAAGTTTCCACTGAATAAACGACTCACCATCAAAAAGTGGAGGCCTTTGGCTCGACATACCTTCTTGCTCGGTTTTGAGATTTGTGGTTGCCATCTCACTGAATCGTTGGATTCCTTGAAGTGAGTGTTCCTGCTCTCTGATACCACTTGTAGGATCTGCAAGGCACCACTAGAAGGGGGGGTTGAATAGGTGGTGCAGAAAGTGTGGTTTTCAAAATTTGTTTAAACCTACACAACTCAACTTCTGAAAACAGATTCTGTTTTCAGGATCAGTTTTAAAACATTTTTAAAACCAGGTTATAGGTCTCCAAAAATTCTAAAATTTTGAGAGAACTTAGCCTCAGATGTTATGAGGGTCCCCTAAAAATTTCAAATTAAAATCAGATTGCGCGAATCTGCCAGAAACGGTAGACAGTTTTGAAAAATTTATTCCTATTTGTGTGTAAGTCCAAATGCTCTGAAAATTTAACCACTAACTCCTTATATACTATATTTAAGTGAGTTGAAATAGTTTTGCAAAATTCTTTTGGGAAGTAGGTCAATTACAACCAAAGTCTCAACCTTTGCAAGTCTGAAAATCAGACTGCACTAGTCTCAGAACTTTTGATGTTTGATCAACTTATACTTGTCCAAAAGGGTTAAAACTTGTGCCAAATTAACCCTAGAATGTGTGGCTATGTTTCTGGAAATTTTTGTGATTTTTGAAAGTCGTTTACTATTTTTAAGGATGCCAACAAAAAGAATAAACTATGCAGTAACAGAAAGTAAACGCTGAAAGTAAATGGCACCAAGAATTTTATACTGGTTCGGTTATAAACAACCTACTCCAGTCTTCAAGGAACACCTTCCTTGGTTCACACTAGTCACACACATGCAATACACCTTACCACAGGGTTGATGGAGTTACACACCAACTCCAACCCTTTACAAACCTTGTATATTCAATACAATATGCACGAACACCACCACCTCGCAAGAATGAAGATTGATCACACCTTGATCAATCTTTTACAAAGATATGGAATATGTGGTGGTCTATATCAAGCCTATTCAAGATTGAAAGATATGAATACAATAGGCTTTCAAGAAGAAAGAAAGAAGGAGAGTGTAGAAGAAGAAGAGCTAGGCGTTTTTGATCACTTGTTTTGCAATGCATTGTCTTGTTTTTGCTCCACTTCTTTCCTTTTAATGTACCATGGCCGTCCACTATAGGTGTAGTCCCCCTCTTGAAAATTATCTTCTAAGTCCTTGGGAGAATGTAAGACATCATTGTGACAAGGTCTTGCTTACTTGGCATCTTCTTATTGGATGATCATTTAAGCTTTGCTTACTTGGCACTTCATGATAGGTTGGATGTTGTCATCATTGATGACTTGGAAAAATCTCAGAATAACACTTAAAACATGTGCCAAAATCATCACAAAATAATTTCCATAAAGCTCAAGATTATCACATAAATTGCAAGACAAAATTTTCCTCCTTGCTAAGCCAAGAAATCGCCCATAATGTGGTGTTACCATGCTGAATTTTCAGCATGTGACACATGGAGATAAAGTTCAAAATATTACCATTTTTCTTTGATTTTTCTTTTTAAAATGAATCACCAATTGATGGTAAATATTCTTATCACATGAGAAATGAACTTGGACACCTTTATGCTCAACAATTCGGCCATGACATGTCACACACATGCTGAAAAATTTCAGCATGTGTGATATGTAGAATATCACACTTTATTGAATTTAAATAATATTCAAATTACTTCCTTTTCTTCTCCCAATCAATCACACAATAAAAGATGATAAAATATATCACATTAATATGTAGGAATCGGCCAGCCATGCTAATACATGCTGAAATTTTCAGCATGTGTTATAAGTGAGACAAAGTTTGAATTCTTACCATTTGTATCTTCTCTCTTTAATTCACCAACATTTTATGATTGATCCTTGACCAATCAATATACCAACAAGGCTCCAAATAAGCTCCATCTCAGCTGTAGGGGCGTTAGACAATGTATGTGCATGTGCTGAAATTTATTTTTGCTAACTTTGTAAAATAATGCATATTTAATAATACACACATGTTATATTTCAATCAGCCTTTAATTTAATTTTCTAGAACACTTTAAGATGTATAACATATGTAAAAAGTGTCTAGATACGTGTCACATGATGTATCAAAAACGTTCCATGTGTTGTGTGCGTAGAAAACCGAATTTTCGATATTTATCGATTACCCGATTTTTCTCTAATTAAATTTCAACTTTTGCACATGTTATATATATTATGTTACACATAATATATATATAATATATACTTTAAAACTCAGCACTTGGCTGGTCTAAAGTGGCGCCATTCATCATGTGTCAAAATTAAAATTGGAATCTTCACATTTTGGCCTTAATGTGAGGTTATTTGTGTGTGCCAACATGGAAAGTATTTTTGGCTGAATATACAGTCATGTGCACGAAATGTTTATGGTATTTTGAAGTATAGGGGCTGGCCATCTATTTATGGCAAGTACGTGACACGTTGGCGAAGTTTCGTATCATGCATACATGTATAACTTATACACGTGTGTATATATATCATGTAAGCTAAATAAGGCAAGTAATAGCAATGTATCATGCATACATGTATAACTTATGCACGTGTGTATATATATCATGCATTTAAGTCACTTATTTTGAAATCACTCAAACCCCCTTTTCTCTACATATCTTGCATCATTGTGACATCCATTTGCTTACTTGGCAACTCCTCATTGGATGATCATTAAGCCCTTGCTTAATTGGCACTCATTGATTGGATGAAAGTTGTCATCATTTGATGACTAGATAAATCTGAAAGTAACACTTAAAAACATGTTCTAATTAGCCATAAAAATGTTGCCATAAGTCACATAATAAATTCCATACATTTTGCAAGACAATTCATCACCATTAGGCTCATAAATTTCGGCCACTTTGAATGCTTCACATGCTGGAATTTCAGCATGTGTGATATTCACACAATATTCAAAACATTGTCATGCTGGTATAGATTAATTCCTTGAAAATTGAAGAATCAAATATGCTAAATTTTAAGAAAAAACGGCCAAGTGCATTCAACACATGCTGAAATTTTCAGCATGTGTGATATTTTAAATATCATCACAATATTTCCATACCATCTTCAAATTATTGCCATTTTATCTTCCAATCAATCCATTTAATTCAAAGAAGTAAATATGTCACAATTTATCATAATAATTTCGGCCAACTCAATGCACACATGCTGAAATTTTCAGCATGTGTTACAAAAGCGACATAGTTTGAAATATTACCTTGTGTAGCTCCTTCCTTTATGCCACCAACCTTTCTTGGCCAATCAAGATGCCAACAAAGCTCCACATATGCTCCAACAAGCTGATCTAAGCGTGTGCTATAGCTTGTACATGTGCTGAATTTTATTTTTGTAAACTTTGTAAAATAGTGCACAATAATTATACGCATATGGTATACTCCAATAAGCCGTTAATTGATTTTTCTAGAACACTTTAGAATGTATAGAGTATGTAAAAAGTGTCTAGATGCATGTTATATGTCATGCCAAAAATGTTCCATGTGTCGTGTTTGTAGAAAACCGAATTTTTGACTTTTGTCGATTACGCGATTTTTCTCTGATTGAATTCAAACTTTTTGCACATGTTATATATATTATGTCACACATAATATACATAGAATAACTTGAAAATTCAGCTCTAATGGCTGAAGTGAGTGGCGCCCCATGTGACAAAAATGTTGATTTTGAAATCTCCACAATTTGGCCTTAATTGGGGGTGATTTGTGTGTGCCAACATAGAATGATTTTATGGATGAATATAACATATAGACCACGAAATTTCTGGTCATTTTTGAAGTGTAGGGGCTGGCCATCTATATATGGCAAGTACGTGACACGTTGGCGAAGTTTCGGTATTCATCCGATATGACAATTTTTGGTTTAGAACCTTGTAACGTGTCGTAATAATTTTGTCATCACCATGACTTATATCATATGATATAAGACCTGAATATACTCATAAATATGAGATAAATATAGTGGTGTGACGTTAACGTACGTTCGTAAAATATATAACGTGTCGGTAGTACGTTGGAATGTATGTGTATAGTGTCTTTTAAAAAAAATCTGAATATATATAAAGTTATTTATAAAAGGCGTGTATAAGGAGAGGAGAAAACTTCCCATTATTCAATTTGTTGCCTTTGTGCATTCTCCAAATATATCACCATTTAATGAACTACTTAGTTCATTTAACTAAGTATTTCACTTAGTGAACTAGTTTAGTTCATTAATGGTGGCACCTGAAAATAGTTCAAACACAACAAATATTCGCCATTTGATGTAAGCTTTAAAGCTTCATGGCTCGTTAGTACGGCAACATTATATATGAACTATATAAGACAGGTTTCATGCAAAAACGTGTCAAGTCATAAAACGTATCATGCATTCCTTTAGTACACGTTATTTAAATCATGCATTTTGTAATCACTCAAACCCCTTTTTCTCAACAATCTCCCCCTTTTGATGATTTACAAAATAACCTAAGTTCATTCTTTAAATTTTGTCCCTCTTCCTCCAATCTTGCACAAATTCAAATTTTGAATTTTGAATTTCGAATTCTCTCCCCCTTGATTTGTGCAATCAATCTCTCTCTCCCCCTTAAATCATGCACTCTCTCCCCCTTTATTTTGGAAAGAAAATCAAAAGAGCATGTAAAGATGGAGATAGCAATAAAAATCATGCATTTCAAATAATATCAAAAATGCGTTCGTAAGGGTTATTTATTCAACCCTTTGAGAATGTCTCTTTTGGTACCCAAATTTGGGTGACCTTTCTAGGTCTTCCAAAAGGTGGAAAAGGTGATAAAGACGCAACATAATATACGTTAGGGGCAAATGCGTTTGGCCTTTGGCCGAGAATCCCATCATGCATATAGTATGGCTTTCGTTTTTGATATGCATTTTGGTCTACATGCACGGGGCGTGATCTAGATGCATTTTTATGATATGAATGTGCATATGCATCAATGGCTTTCTTTCATATCTATATGGCATATGATTGCACTTTGTATGATATGAAGAATAAGAAGCACGATGAGATGAGATGAGTGGTGTACTAGTCTTCTTCTTAGGTTGTATAGTTTCATGCGGTTTCATAGATGTAGATAAAATCAATTTTGTAGCCTTATTTTGTACTTTATTCTCTTCAATGTATCCTACTCCGGTTTTATCATTTTCATGCTTCTGAGAAGAGATAAGACGATCTAGAATACAAGTATCCGTATCGAATTGTTTTCTAGTCTTTTCTAGATCTTCGTTTCTTGATTTTAACTTTGAAATTTTGGCTTTCAGTTCAGTGTTCTCGGATGTTAATAATGAAATTTCAGACTTTAGTGAATTTATGATGCAGGACGACTCTTCTTTTGAATCGTTTAATTGAGACACAAGATTTGTGTTAGAAGATTCTAACAATTTCTTGTCTTCAATTAATGGCTTCTTTTCTTTTGCATGAGTCTTTGAGTACTTATGCAACTCTAAATATTGACTAAATAAATCATCGTAAGGACATTTAGAATCAGAATCAGAGTCGGAAGATACCTCATTTGATGTCTTAGATGTAAAGCATACTTGTGCCTTTTGTTCTTCCGTATCGTCAGTCTCCGAGTCGGATGTGTCACTACAAGTGGAGGATTTGAAGGCTCTTCTCCTTTGTTTAGGTTCTGAGACGAGTCTAGTTTTGGTCCGATCCTTGTCAAGGTATTTGTTCGTTTGTTTGTCCTTGTTCGGATAATCATATGACAAGTGCCCAGGTTGTCCACATTCATAACACTTTATTTCCTTATTTTTATTTCTATGATCCTTAGATGAAGTAGACTTATTTTTATTTTTAATCGATTTTCTCAAGATTTTTCTGAATCTTTTAGCCTTCATGATTAAATCCTCATCATCGGAATCTGTGTCACTATCATCTAAGACGTATTCATTTGATTTAAATGCTATAGCCTTATCATTTTTAGAAATAGACTCGGAATTTCTTAAAGTGAGTTTGTTTTCATATACCTTTAAAGATCCGATTAGTTCCTCCATTTTTATTGATTTCCTTTCTTTACTTTCCTTTATTACTGTGACTTTAGGGTCCCATTCAAATGGAAGACTTCGTAGTACCTTCTGGACCTTTTCCTACGTAGAGAAAGCTTTGCCAAGAGACTCAAGAGAATTATAGATGTTAGTCAATCGTAAATCCATCTCAACAATAGACTCATTTGGCAACAATTTAAAAGACTCAAGTGTGGACATAAGCATATTAATCTTGGACTCCTTTACTTGGCTAGTCCTTTCATGTTTCATTTCAAGAATTCTCCACATCTCTTGAGCACTAGAGCAATTTGATACATAAATAGATTCACATTTGCTTAGACCGTTTAAGAGTAGTTGCATGGTTTTAGCATTCATACTCAACTTCTTTTTGTCATCACTAGTGTATTCTTGTTTCGTTTTTATAACCTCTAGTGTGACACCATCAACAATAGACAACTTAGAAGGAACAAATGGACCGTCTTCTATGATGGACCACAGATCAATATCAATAGCCATGAGAAAAAGTTTCATTCTTAATTTCCATTGAATAAAGGACTCGCCATCAAAAAGAGGAGGCCTTACGGTAGACATTCCTTCTTGCACGGTTTTGTAGCTAGTGGTTGCCATCTCACTAAGATCGTTGGATCTTCTTGTCGTGAGTGTGCCTACGCTCTGATACCACTTGTAGGATCTGCAAGGCACCACTAGAAGGGGGGTTGAATAGTGGGTGCGGAAAATTTGGTTTTTAAAATTATTTTAGACCAAACTGTTTTTAGGACCTGTTTTGAAACGTTTTGAAAACTAGGTTACATGTCTTCAAAAATTCTGAAATTTGGAGATATCTTAGTCTAAGATGTTCTGAGTATCTCCTAAAAATTTCAGATTAAAACTCAACCTTTAACACCTTTAAAAATCGTTGGTGGTCAGATTGCGTAAATCTGCCAGAAACGGTAGTCTGATTTGAAAAATTAATTCCAATTAAACCGTGACTCCAAATGCTCTGAAACTTTAATGACACACCCCTTATTATATGTATTTAATTGGGTTGAAACAGTTTTGAAACATTCTTTCGAGAAGTTAGTCAAATACGTTCAAAGTCTCAACCTTTGCAAGCCTGAAAATCAGACTGCACTAGTCTCAAAACTTTTGATGTTTGGATAACTTATACTTGTCCAAAAGGGTTGAAACTTGTGCCAAATAAACCTTAAGACGTGTTTCTGGAAAGTTACGTGATTTTTGAAGTTTGTTTACTAGTTTTAAGAACGTGATGAAAATGATGCACTGTACTGGAAACTGAAAGTAAGTGCTGAAAAGTAAAGAACACAAGGAATTTTATAGTGGTTCAGTTAAATCAACCTACTCCAATCTTCGAGGACACCTTCCTCGGTTATCACTAATCACAAAACAACAAACAACACCTTACCACACAGGGTTGATGGAGTTACACAACAAATCCAACCCTTTACAAACCTTGTAAGTGATTACAGCGATCACGAACACCACCACTTAGCGGATGCAAGATTGATCACACCTTGATCAATCTTTTACAACAATATAGAGTATATGGTGGTATATATGAAGCCTATTCAAGATATATGAATATAAATACAATAGGCTTAAAGAGAGAAGAAAGAAAGAAGTGTAGATGAAAGAGATGTAGGTGACGTTTTTGCACTTGGAATCGTAAGCCTTGTCATGTATTTTGTTTGCTCTTCTTCTTTCCTTTTTATCAACAATGGCCGCCCCCTATACCTTCTCTTCCTCTTGAAAATTATCTTTTAAGTCCTTGGAAGAATATCTTGCATCATTGTGACATCCATTTGCTTACTTGGCAACTCCTCATTGGATGATCATTAAGCCCTTGCTTACTTGGCACTCATTGATTGGATGAAAGTTGTCATCATTTGATGACTAGATAAATCTGAAAATAACACTTAAAAACATGTTCCAATTAGCCATAAAAATGTTGCCATAAGTCACATAATAAATTCCATACATTTTGCAAGACAATTCATCACCATTAGGCTCATAAATTTCGGCCACTTTGAATGCTTCACATGCTGAAATTTCAGCATGTGTGATATTCACACAATATTCAAAACATTGCCATGTTGGTATAGATTAATTCCTTGAAAATTGAAGAATCAAATATGCTGAATTTTAAGAAAAAACGGCCAAGTGCATTCAACACATGCTGAAATTTTCAGCATGTGTGATATTTTAAATATCATCACAATATTTCCATACCATCTTCAAATTATTGCCATTTTATCTTCCAATCAATCCATTTAATTCAAAGAAGTAAATATGTCACAATTTATCATAATAATTTCGGCCAACTCAATGCACACATGCTGAAATTTTCAGCATGTGTTACAAATGTGACGTAGTTTGAAATATTACCTTGTGTAGCTCCTTCCTTTATGTCACCAACCTTTCTTGGCCAATCAAGATGCCAACAAAGCTCCAACAAGTTGATCTAGGCGTGTGCTATAGCTTGTACATGTGCTGAATTTTGTTTTTGTAAACTTTGTAAAATAGTGCACAATAATTATATGCATATGGTATATTCCAATCAGCCCTTAATTGATTTTTCTAGAACACTTTAGAATGTATAGAGTATGTAAAAAGTGTCTAGATACATGTTATATGTCATGCCAAAAATGTTCCATGTGTCGTATTCGTAGAAAATCGAATTTTCGACTTTTGTCGATTACTCGATTTTTCTCCGATTGAATTCAAACTTTTTGCACATGTTATATATATTATGTCACACATAATATACATAGAATAACTTGAAAATTCAGCTCTAATGGCTGAAGTAAGTGGCGCCCCATGTGACAAAAATGTTGAATTTGAAATCTCCACAATTTGGCCTTAATTGGGGGTGATTTGTGTGTGCCAACATAGAATGATTTTATGGATTAATATAACATATAGACCACGAAATTTCTGGGCATTTTTGAAGTGTAGAGGCTGGCCATCTATATATGGCAAGTACGTGACATGTTGGCGAAGTTTCGGTATTCATCCGATATGACAATTTTTGGTTTAGAACCTTGTAACGTGTCGTAATAATTTTGTCGTCACCATGACTTATATCATATGATATAAGACCTGAATATACTCATAAATATGAGATAAATATAGTGGTGTGACGTTAACGTACGTTCGTAAAATATATAACGTGTCGGTAGTATGTTGGAATGTATGTGTATAGTGCCTTTTAAAAAAAAATCTGAATATATATAAAATTATATATAAAAGGCGTGTATAAGGAGAGGAGAAAACTTTCCATTCTTCAATTTGTTGCCTTTGTGCCTTCTCCAAATATATCACCATTCAATGAACTACTTAGTTCATTTAACTAAGTACTTCACTTAGTGAACTAGTTTAGTTCATTAATGGTGGCACCTCAAAATAGTTCAAACACAACAAATGTTCGTCATTTTATATAAGCTTTAAAGCTTCATGGCTCGTTAGTACGTCAACATTATATATGAACTATATAAGGCAGGTTTCATGCAAAAACGTGTCGAGTCATAAAACGTATCATGCATTTCTTTAGTACACGTTATTTAAATCATGCATTTTGTAATCACTCAAACCCCTTTTTCGCAACAGGTTAATGGCCATAACCGGCCATTACCACATTATCCTATTTTTATTTATTTATTTATTTTTAAGCGGTTATAACAGATTCAACTCGTGTTAGAGCATGATGCATATATATATATATAGGACCACAAAAGTCAAATCGTGGCTGGTGGTGGAGTCTCTTCGCAGCGACTGTCGACAGCCTTGAACATGAGGATTTCCACGCTACCTATAAAGTACTTAGGGTCCTATCTCTTTAAAGGTATTAATCGCTCTCAATATTGTACATCATTACTTGATCATTTTGACGGAAGATTGACAGGTTGGTCACAAAGATTATTAAGTATGGTCGGAAGATTGGCCCTTATACAATCGGTGCTTTCCGCTATGCCATTGCACATCATGGTTGCTGCTAGACTTCCCAAAAGTGTGATAACGGAATTGAATAGGAAAATGTCCAATTTTCTGTGGAGACAGTGGCATCATTGGCGGGCATGGGACGCTATATGCTATCCAAAGGAGGAGGGAGGCTTGTGAATCCACAGCCTAAGTGCATTACAAAAGGGTTTTGAATGTAAACTTTGGTGGGTGTACCAAACATCAAATTCATTGTGGGCACAATATCTTAGGCAGAAGTATGAGACTAGGCCTGGAATGCATGCATATATCTATGATTCGGCAGATTGGAAGAGATTATGTCGTATTAATTCTTTCTATGCCATACGTGTACAAGATTCCCAGGATGGTCTATTTTGGTCTGCTGATACTCACGGACAATTCAGTATTTGTAGCGCTTATGAAGTCTGTCGTCCGCAGGGCTCCAACTTTCCATTAGCCCAATATATCTGGTGGACAGGTACTCCTACTGCATGTCAGGTGTTTTTATGGAGATTATGGTATAATGCCCTCCCTATGCCGGATAATATCAGTTTATGGTTAGTAGCTTTTCCAACACGTTGTGTCTTTTGCCGTGGTGCGTCAGCAAAGCAGAATCATATTTTCTACACATGCCCCATGATCAAGACATTATGGCTCCTCTTATCCTCTATATTCGGCGGGCCACCTCCCACTGATTCGATGTTCAGACAATATTTAAGAGGATGGTGGCGCCAAGCATGTAAATCCACTATGATTAGACATTTATCTGCGGTGGTGCCACTCCTTGCTTCTTGGGCCATCTGGAAGGAATTTGCAGCTATACAATTTGGAGATGAATGTTTTTCAGTATTTCCTCTTCAAGAAAGAATTCGAATGGGCATTTTTACATGGTGTTCATCTATCTATAGACGAAAATTTGTAGCTTCAATTCAAACTTTAGTTGAGGCACATTATTCTCCTCTAATACGCTCCAGACGAATACGAGTTATAAGATGTGGATTACCACCCACCGGAAAATTAAAGCTTAATATCGATGTGGCAGCTGGACGACGAGGGGCGGCTGGAGGGGTGGTATTGCAAAATAATGCAGGGCATTTGATCAAGACCATTTGTTTATCCTTGCTGGTATTGCCGCCACTGCATGCCGAATTGGGCTCTATTATTCTCTCTTCTATTCTTCGCCAGCACAGGTTATTTGGAGCTACATGTTGAAATAGACTGTCTGACCCTATTAAATTTGATTACTGGATCGGTCTCCCTGTCATCACGGTTGGGCAAAGGCTACGATCGTCTAAAGCAGATTTTGAATCTAGTGCGATCTACATTAACATATGTACCCAGAGAGGGTAATTCGGTAGCACATTTTCTAGCACGGCATGGTATTATGCGGCGACAGACATGCGTCTATGCCACGCTCTCGGAGCTTCCTTCATTAGTGCGAGGTAGCTTGCAGATAGATATTCACACAGCATACGTTCGTACATAGAGAAATCATGAAAGCATTCAAATCCATTCTCACCTGCATCGCGTTGATGTAGGCGGCCGGATATGTATTGTCTTATGCTCATTCTCTATCTATTTCACTATCTGTTAGCTGCCTGATGACGTATATCTTTCACTTGCTGAGGTTCATGGTACATCCCCTATTCATTGATGGTTGCGGTCCCATGGAATACTGCTGGAATGCGTTAAAATTGTTGTTGCCCATGCCTATATTGGTTACGGGCAACTTGGGTACTCAATTATCCCTCATCTTGCATCTGAATTTCAGCTTTACTGTTCTTCTAGCATACATGACATATTCTATGTTCATCTTTCTGAGGTACATTATATATCAAAGGGGCCAATTTTCTACTTTGAAGACTGATCATTGCTTGTATCTGCTCCGCCGATCAAGGTCATGTCGACGCTTTCTTCGCGTTGGATTAGCTCTTTTAATGATAGTTTTTTCAATTCATAGTTTGTTGATGGCTTGTATTCTAAAGTTCTTATAGTACTCCTTTATCTGTTTTGCTTAGTTTGGGAGAGTCTCACTCCATAGAAAGGATCCTTGATGTAACCACGATATTCTTCCGCCACAATTGAGGGTTTCTGAATTAATAAAATACCGGACGGTATCGCCCGTCCTTCACCTAAAAAAATATATATGTAAAGGATGTCATTGTTTAAAAAACATAACTATATTCATCATCATCATCATCAGCCGGACCTAGTATATCCTAACGACAGCAAAAGTTGCCGTTAGGGTCTGGGGAGGGTAAGTACTACCCAAACTGGTACCCTCTGTACATACTGATGTATATACATATACATCACAAATAGAACGTTGTAGTTATTGAAACACATGATCTACTAGACATATGAGAGGTTTATTACTTTGAGGGAATTTGAAGATATTACACAAGAAGCTGCAATTAAATCCAATAAGATGATCATTTAACGCCTCAAAGAGTTGTTACGACATAATTAATAATGTTAATGAATACATGTTTTATCCGCCACCAACGTCCTTTAATATTTTTTGTAGTGCAAAATGTCATATCTTAACTTTGAGAACTGTGAGTGTTTAAATAACAAAAAGTTTCGTGAAAAAGATAAATTAGTATGCTTAAATAACAAAAAGTTTTGTGAAAAAAAGTAAATTAGTGTTTAACATTCTCGCAATGAGCATCTTTGTGCTAGCAATATAGTATTGTTTAAAGACGGAAGTGGCACTCGTGTGTTTCCACCTATTTTTAACCGTAATCTTGTTAAACTCTATAAAAGTGTTTCATATTCACTAAAGCAAGGTAAGCCATTTTTATGCAACCTTGACACATTGTTCATCATTTTTCTGGTTGTTTGGTTAGGGGTTTAGGGCATCTCCAACCCATACCCAAATCCCACCGAAACACTAGTTTTTGGGTAAAACTTGCTCCAACACATACCCAAATCCTCCCCTATTTTTGGGGTTTTCACTATTCACACACCATTATCGTGTTTTACTATTCATCACCCTGAACACTATTCAACATTTTTTTATTATTTTCTTTAATATTCAAACCCAATATTAATAAATAATTAAAACATTTTATATTTATAAATTAAAATATATTTTATTTTAAATTAAATAAATATATGCAACAACAATAATTAAATATAAAATAATATTAATTAAACAAAGTACGTTACAAACATAGGATGAAATACATTACACACATTATATAGAATATTTCACAATAAAGAAACTAAATTAACAAGAAGATTATAAAAAACTAATACAACATACATATAAATTAAAGCAACAACAATTCACTTATTCAGGAATCTTCAACTCCATAAAGATTTTTCAATAATCTGGGAGATTATCTCCATCTCCACCAAGATTGTTGAAATAGTAGTATTTCATATGTTGTTTGACAATTTCATGTTTTTAATATGTTTGTTTGCGCAATAAAAGCTACATTAAGCGCACTTTTTTTTGTTACACACATTAATTAATAATGTTTATATTAAGCTTTATTTTAAACGCAAAGATATTACATAACATAAAACAACATAAACTATTTAAATAAAATTAATAATTATTAAATTATGAAATATAAATAAATTATTAAATTATTTAACAAATTAATTAAAGACTTTGTATAAATGTATTAATAATGGATTAGATATAGAATAGTGGAAGAATCTTTAAGGAATATTCTTATTTGGTGCAGAATTTGATGTTTTAGGTTAGAGCAGAATTCACGGTAGCAAATCCAAAAAGTGGGGGTTTGGGTAGAATTTTGGGTTTTGGGTTGGAGATAGCCTTAGGAATAAGAGAATGAGTTTGGAGGAATCTTAACCTATTGAAGTTGTTTGTTTGGAAAATGGGGGGCATGTGTTTTAATTTGATATCCAAGTATTTAGTAATGGATATCGTTTTTTGATATACTAGCGCCCTTGTCTATCAATATGGGGAATGAGGGGTATGGCCGGTCCACGTTGCCGGCCACCGGCCGCCGCCGCCATCCGCTGATCTGTCGGTCCGTCACCGCTGGCCGGTCACTATTCCGGCCGGTCAAATTTTTCCGTCCATTTTTTCGGCCATCCACATTCGTACCCATTTCATTTCGGTACGTTCCAAACACCATCAATGTCTATCATACTCATTTCCACTTCAATACCAAACAACTATCACTTTTAGGCCCAAACCCATATACTCCAAACTCATACCCTGTCATACCCATCCCGATTCTGATCCGATATCCAAATACGAACCAAACGCCACCTTAATCATTAGAGCAGCTATGATCTACACAGAAAGTTGTTGATTGGGACACATCCCAAAGAAAAACTTAACCTATCTTGTATCTTTTTATTCTAAAAATATTGTTACGGTTGACTTTTCAACACGGTTGAAATGTTAACCGTAAGTATAGTATTGTACAATATTAAAAAATAAACCGTGGAAATTTTTTAGTACGAAAGGAATAATGTATTTAGGGGTGTACATGGTCCGGTTCGGCTGGTTTTTGAGAATCTTACGGACCAAACCGTTTGTTACGGTTTGAAAAATAGAAAATCGAAAACCGGACCAAACCAATCAACAAACCGTTTGACCGGTCCGGTCTAGTCCGGTTTGGTTTCGGTTTTTTCTGGTTTTATTCACCTGAAGCATTGATAACGTTGATTAAAAAAAGTCAAAATTCATAATCAAAATTGAGGACAAGTTTTCTTCCTAATAGGATTTTTTTCAAACTAAAAAGAAACTAGACTCCCTTAGTAGAATACTACTATACCTTAATTTATCATAGAATATTATTATACCTTAATTTATAATGTCTTGGCAAGAAACTCATACTATAATAAATTACACAAAGTATCTGACCCTCAACAAAAGGATGGATTAAGGTGATAGAATAGTTTAATCGAAAAATCATCCAAGTATCCTTAATACTCAATCATGTAATCACATTATTTGCATACAGAATAATCATCCAAGTAACAAAATTTCAATTCTTTCATATTTTTACGGGATGATAAACAATGTGTGGAAATAATTATACACTAAGAATTACTAAAAATCAAAGAAGTAATTAAACGAAGATAAATAAATCAAAGTAAAAAACTAATATTTTCTTAGGTATAACCAGACAAATCCACTAGGTACCAACCTTTGTTCACCAAAAAATGATTAATCAACTGAGTTTTTCCTCCCCAAGTCATAAAAATCCAATAAAAAACAAACTCACAAACAATATAAACAAATAACTAAAATACTACTATAATATATAAAATATAATTAAATATATAATGTATAATCAAATTTATATATATATATATATATTTTAATAAAAGCGGGTATATTATTAGAATCAAACCTCACTTATGGTGGAGGAAACCTTTGTACATAAAGTATTTGAAACAGACAAATAGAGACTAAATTCAAAGGATGAGATGGTTGCCAATTATATACGATATGCCGCATTAAAACCTTGCCAAGTAAAACCACCCTTGTGGATAAAACCTTGGCGAAGGAAAAAGCGTACATATTTATATAATTGGGTATAAAACGGTGATACATTGTAATAATGTTTGGTAAATCAAGGATAGCCAGTGATGCATTGGTCCCAGAATAGCGATAATCCTGTCCAGAGTTGTGGAATTGGCCCTTTGTAGACGACGTCCAAAGGTGAATCTCCAGCGTGGTAGCGATCTTGATGCAGCCAATGTTCCTCAGCATAAGACAACGAGAAAAGTCATCAGTATGTAATAAGAAGATAACGCATGATGAATCAATATAATTGCGCCAACCACGTACCAAAGTTGCCCATGGCGCAAAGACCACGGGCAACTGAGAGCAAAGCAAAGCAAAACTCCAAGTGTGTGTATATATATATATATATATATATATATATATATATATATATATATATATATATATATATATAACCGGTATGGTCCGGTTTATACGGTTTGAAATTCTTAAAACTGGAAACCGGACCAAATGAAACAGTCCGGTTTTTAGCATTTATTAAACCGACCATAAAACCGTGGTCCGGTTTTTTACGGGTTGGTTTGGCCGGTTTGGTGCGTTTCGGCCGGTTTTTAAAAAACATGTACACCCCTAAATGTATTGGACCAAAACGCATTATAAATGGTAAATTCAGGACTTAAATCATAATACTCCAAATAAATGGGGAGTCAAAACAGACTGCCAAATTTGAACCTCAATCTCCAAGTCCAAAATCAGCTACAAGTCTTCGTCTTTTTTCCTTCTTCCTCAACAATTCCTCCTCCCGAACCTTCTAGAATTCCCCCAGATCCCCTCCTTATCGTTTGATCTGTCATCTTTTGTGAACGTCAAGAACGACTACATTGTTCTGAACTTTTTAGCACTTGATTTGAATTTGGGATTAATTTTGTTTTCAATTAGAAGAAATTATTAGAATGGAGGCGGAATGTGCAGCTGCGGTGTCGACGGAGAAACAGGCGGCGGAGGAGGCGGCTCCGTCGTATAGGTATTGGGTGAGGGAAAAGACACACGAGGCTGTACCTCCGCCTGTCCCACGGAAGCTCACCGCTGAGGACATCTCTAATCAATTTAACCAAGCTTCTAATGTTCTTGGCTCTGTTTGGAATCGAGTATGTAGATTTCTTTTTCTCTCTCCAAACAAGTGGGGATCTTTGGCCAATTTTTCTTTGTACTGTTATTGCTTATGTGTTGTGTATTGCTTTCATGTTTCTTTGTTATTTAAATTTGGATAGTTTCTATGTGTGTTTTCAAATCTTTGAAAGGCTTTTTTTTGCTGACTTACTTGTGGTGTCCGCCCGGGGGAGGGTGTTGGGTGTTGGTGTGTTTGGAAGCATGCAGTGGCGGAGCCAGGAGTCCCTTCTTGGGGGCACAGACAGGCTTCGTCACATGAATACCACCGATCACCTTTTCGGACCGAAAAATGACAAAATCTTCTAGATGTATTTTTGCATTATAACATAAAATACATGAAAGAAAACACATCTATCAACCAATATACAAAAAAAAAAAATAAACAATACACAACAAACAATATGCAGATTATAATTATTAAATGAATATCGTAATATACATCAATACATACCTTTTATTTGCCTATTGTAGGATGAGAAGGAGTTGCTAAGGGACGCAAAAAGGTTCTTCGAGATGACATTGATTGAAATCGTCGCATAATGTCTTCATCTTCAATGGTACTACAAATTTCATGTTCAAAGTAACACAATAGACAATCCGATAGTACGTCATCCCCCAATCGGTTGCGTAGATCAGTCTTGACTATATTCATTGCAGAAAAAGTTCTTTCAACACTAGCTGTTCCAACGGGTAAGATCAATGCTAACTCGATAAGTCGATACACTAAAGGAAAGTAACTGTGATAATTTTTCTCCACCATCTTCTTTGCAAGATCTCCAAGATTATTTATATTAGAGAATATTTTATTTGATTTCATATCGATAATGTAATTGTCAAGTTGATGGCCAAGCTCCATTCGTTCCAAGGAAGTGAAGTCATCTGGATATAACTCAGCAAGATGCAACAATTGACCATGATCAAAGTTCGAAAAAGAATTTGAAGGATCAAGACACATTACACATCTAAGTAAATCCGTGTTTGCCTCTGTGAAGTGTTCATCCATTTCCATAGCAATAATGTCAATCACCTAAGAATTTATATGAATAAAAATTAATTACGATATAGACAAATTAATCAATGTCATATGTATCAACACAATAAAGATAAATGAAGTACCTTTATGAAGATTTCTGCATGAAAATGATGAAAGTATGTCATCGGTTCACCACCATTACGTTTTTTTCTAGACCGGCCAATGACAACATCCTCCATATTAGGTACATCAATTTCATGTATTTCACAAAATCAAAGACTTCTTTCAACAAAGTATCCCAACCAACCTCTCTATATTCTCGTATGCTCTTTTTTACCCCGTTGATCATATTAAGAGCACACCCTATGTTTTGATCTCTCACTTGTAGAATCTTAGAAAGTGTACTTGTCATTCCTAAAATTTTCAACATAAACTTTCCAACAAATACAAACTCAAAAGAGTCCATCTTATCAATCAAACCCGATGCAGTATTTTGGATATCTGATTTCTCACCATCCTCGTATAATGAGAGAAGCAATTGTCCAATTAGATTCCAACTATCAAAAATTCTCAACAATGTTTTATAATGAGAATTCCAACGTGTATCTCCGGGTCGTGCTAAGCTTGTTTCTTGATTCTGCCCTCGGCGCGTTGATTGTGTAGATTCATCATGTCCCCTAAAAGGCAAACCTTCCATTAAAAGATATCGAGCAACACGTACAACCAATGTCAATCGAATACGATAATCATCTTCAATAGCAACACTTTTCGTTGACAGGACATAATCCACATTTTCTCTTTGATTGCGGTATTGCTCAACCTTATCTCTACAAGTACGATGTGAGCTAAAAGAACTTCCTTCATGATCAATGAATGCTGTTTTACCATCTTTCCAATTAGCAAATCCATCTTCAGTAAAAGCAGTTGCTCCACTTTTTATATTGTTATTTGCAAATAAATAACAATATAAACAATACGCTCCGTCTTTAGATACGCTATATTCCAACCATTCATAATCGTTGAACCATGCACTTTGAAACCTTCTGTTCTTTTTTCCAAACATAGTTTGTGGAAACACATGCCCAACCGGCTGACAAGGACCTTTAGCTAAATATCGTCTCCTAAATGAATCTCTTATTTCAATAGGATAACTATTAATTGGTTTCCGCAAACCCGGATCACCAATAACATCATCATCCGAAATTGCACATTCCTTATCAACACAAGCTTTTTTCACCTTCCTTGTGAAGTTGAAGATTCGAAAATTTTCGGTTGCCTGATAACAAACTTGTCCATAATGTATTGTTAAACAAAACCTCAAAACCTCTGTACTCTGAAAAATCAACCAAAACAAGTGCAGACAAGAAGATAAGTAACACATATAAAATTAGAAACAGTCAAGCCAAACAAATGAACAATTAACAAATAAATCACCCACCAAACAAATGAACAATTAACAATTGACTCTGGCCTACCACAAATCACCCACCAAATAAACGAAACTTTAACACCCTTTGTCAGATGTCGCCCTACTAAAACATCCCAAGAAAAAAAAACCATTCATCTAAAATAAACCAAATTACAACAATAAGACAAAGAAAAAGTCATGATTTCACAAACTGACAAACACTTCCATAGCAAAATACAAAAAACCCTAGAAAATATATAAAAAAAAGCCAAAGTCACCGAAAATTGCAGAAGATTGAATGATGCAGAAAATATAAAAAGAAAAGCCAAAATCTTTTACCTAAAATTGGAGAAGATTATCGGGTAATAATGGGAGAAGTGCTGAAGCGGGCGTGGTGTTTCTGGAGGAGAGAACTCACGGAGTGCGGGAGTGGAGAAAGAGTGAATAAAAAAAGTGCTTTCTACCTCTTTTTTAATATTTAATAATGTAACTTTTTTAGGTGGGGACAAATAAAAAGTGAAAGGAGTTTTTTAGTTTTAATATTTTTACAATTTTAAAAAAACGTTTTAACCTTTTTTAAATTTTTTTAATATATTTAAGAGACCAAATTTCCTGTAGGTTTTAGACACATTTCAGTCATTTAGCAGAGAATTGTCGAACGTTAAATATTATGTAACCATATAACAGAGGGTTAGTGTTCTGCCAAGTAGGGGCACACTTTGAACTGAATGGCCAAAAATACAACTACACCTATCTATCTATAAGAATTTTTTCGGCGACGTTGGGGGGCACGTGCCCCCCCAGGCCCCCCCTCCCTCCGCCCCTGGAAG
This sequence comes from Eustoma russellianum, assembly GCA_036186865.1. Taxonomy (NCBI): domain Eukaryota; kingdom Viridiplantae; phylum Streptophyta; class Magnoliopsida; order Gentianales; family Gentianaceae; genus Eustoma; species Eustoma russellianum. The sequence continues at coordinate 26,051,667 of AP025071.1, read as the reverse complement.
CATGGTAATATAGTGTTGTACGCAGTAACGCAGGTGCATTTAATTGTAAATTTGTGGACTTATAATGGTATCAAGTGTGATATGAGCGTCAAGAGGAATGTTGGAGCTTCTAATGCTTGACATTGCAGCTTCTTTTTTTGAGAGTTGAAGTACTAAATGACTAGCAGCTCGCGAATATGATACTCCTGACTCATGCTTGTAGAACGATTTGCCTTCCGTTTGTGTTTTTGAAAGTTAAGAAGGACGTTACTCTACCAGATAATGGTTATTGGGTAGGGGAAAATATATCATAGTTACAGAAACTAATATGCAACGAGGGGTTTGTTTCTGAACGAGTAGAACATCTTGTAGAATCTTGGGCGGAGTCCAGATGCACTTTGTATATCTATGTGCATACCAGATACTTGTGTGTCCGCCATGGATTTTAAAAGGATTGGCGAGCTGCTGTTGATGATATAAACATGTGGAAATCATTCCATAGTTGTGTTCTGGTGAAAGTCTGCATGTGGTTTTAGGAAGATTCGTCACATCTTGGGTCTATCACGAGTGGGGAGGGGAATTAGGGAAAAAAAAGGTCTATCACGAGTAATAGTTTAGATCGTAAGTCTTGGCTAGATTTAGATTTAGCAATACCGTGGCATGTGAACCTAATATGACAGATTTGTCAGACGCTGCTAACTCTTTTTTACTTCTTCAGCTGTGGTTTTCTGTGCTGATTCTTGCAAGGTTGATGGTGCTTCCTCTCATGCCGCTTTTGGAGGAATTAAAATTGTTCTAGTGTCTGACCAATCATTTATAACATATGCAGTTCAAATCAAGAGTTTTGTTCTTAAAAATATGTAATATTTTTTCTACATGTGCTATGGGCATCTTATGCAGGTCTACGCTTGAATTTCCGTATTTATTTTAAATACAATAAAAAATATTAACATAATCGTTGAATGTTGGTCATTTTGTACTGAAAATAACATTCAAAGCTGTAAACTTTTTATGATAAAGAAAGGTCTTGTGTCCCGGTTGTCCCTGACACAGAAGACAGAAGGCCTGTTTGAATTTGGATTCTTCAGTTTTAGAAATGAAGTACTGGCTCCGCAAACCAAAAAAAGAAAAGAAAAAAGGGAAAAAAAGAAAAGAAAAGAAGGTGAAAACACTGGAGGTTTATTGGGTTATTCACATTGAGGATTACATAGAAAAGATTGTGCATCTAGGCAGGTCTTTGTAAGAAGTTTTTCGCTTCAGCTATAAGAAATTTGAAACCCTACTTCATAACAAAACTGTAATCTGTATGTTTATTCTTCAAGCAGAAAGAAAGAAAACTGAGTGCCTGCAATTGAAGTATCCAGTTCTATGAATTAGAATGCACAAGCTTACTCCACAATTTGGTTTGCATGTAGAGGGGTTATTTATTGCAGTCGGCTAGTGAATATGTTCTGGGAAGCATAAGTTTATTTTGTTATTATGCGTCCCCACCCTACCATTTTCCCCCTTCCCAAAAGACACAGCTGGACGAAGAGAAGGAAAAACAAAGAGGGATTTAGAGAGAGGGGATTGTTTGTTTGGGGGGGGGGGGGGGAGGGAGTAAAGTAACAGGTACGTCATAAAGAGTTAGTAGGAGGCTCACGCTCAAGATGTAGACCAATGCGCTTGCAAGAAATTTCTGTGCATTAGAAACTTGTCAGCACCTTATTGTTAACTTGATATACATTTAACTACTTGCCTCTTTAATAGCTTAAGCTTTTGGATAGGATGATTGTTTAACTTGATATCAGAACACGGGGAGGTCCTGTGTTTAAATCTTTCCCCTGCAATTCTTGAAAACAGAAGTACTATTAGCATTGTCTACTATTTGCTAGCGCTACTGCTGTGCACATGTAAGAGTCCAGAAGTGAGGGGACATGTTAACTTGATATATGTTAAACTACTACTGTCTCTATTAGCTTAAGCCTTTATATGATATGGTAATTTAATACCTATGTTAGAAGGATTTATTGGAAATGGTAAGACAGCCTGGTTTCAGCAACTTTCGGGCTTACAAAATCGGGCTGTCAATGCGCAGTCACAAAGAAAGATGAAAATTTCTAGGGGTGCCTTGATGTTGGAATATATAAAACCATGTGATGTTTTTGGGCATTACTTAGGGAAGGGATGAGGGTGTGGATAGGTTTTGTTATAAGCTGCGGGACCACTTCATAAGTGGAATACCTGGTGAATGCTTGGAAGTTGACACCAGATCAAAACTTATCCATAATGATCACTTTAATGGCTCTAGCTGAGCAAATCGCATCAACTTTGGCAATCATAGCGTGGACAAAGGAAATATGTGCCATGATACTCACTTGTGCTATAGCTGGCGTGTGGGGATAGGCTCTATATTGGAAATAGGGACCGCGGGTTCTTTGATAGCTCTTATTGTAAAGAAATCTGGGTCCCGTGATATCAAGATTACCCTTTTTGACTATAGCACTTTTATGTGGAATCAGATACTTGTGGGGTTTCAATCAGGCTGGTGGGTTTCTAATTTTCAGAAAGAACTGCTACAGTAACAGCTGGGCTGCGGCAGTGTATGCCGTGTGGAAGGAGGGGAATCAAAGGCTCTTTCAGACATACAAATGGCTGAAACAACACCTTGGAGATCATTCACCACAATACGAAAATCAGGTCTTTTGTCAGTACTTGAGTGGAAAATTAGGAAGAATAGGATGTATTGGAGCTTTACTGTAAATAGTTGTCTTCGTTCTTCTTTGTAAAGGGGTAGGATGTCGCAATGTAGGATGAGGCACGCTTAATATGGAGGTTATATCTCTTTCTTGTACACAATTGTTTTATACCCTTTAAATGACAGGCAATTATTCCATTTCCAATGGAGTCAAGGATACACTCTTCTTTGACTTTGGAATATGATAGAATAAAGCAAAATGACTCATTAAATTGTCTGCGCTTTTTGTATTGTGAAGTAGCAGTCTATCGATACATTACTTGACGCAATTTTCATCACATGTCATCGGAAAACAACCTGTGTGTGTTTTGGACACAAGAGCAATAGAGAAATGTTGTGTTGTTAAATGAAAGGCAATAATAAAAATACCACCAAAAGAAGAAGAAGAATAAGTCGATTGGTCTTTTGATTCTTTTGAGGGGAAAAAAGTTGTTAATTGTGAAAGCTCTGTGGTTTTAAGTCCTTGTAGTCTTCATTTGTTGGGTTTTTATTTTATATCTTCATGACCTTCTTTCTGCACTGCAATTCATTGAATAAGAAGTCATGTTTTTAAAGGAGCTTATTTCTTGATTAATGTGGCTTTGCTCTGTACGTGTAAAGTTTACTTCGTTTTGTGATCAGGCTGGAACTTGGGAGGAGAAAAGCCTGAATAACTGGGCGAGTGACCGATTGAAGGTGAGACCTTTAAGTTTAGTACCCTTTCCTTTTGGGAGTGCCAATTTTGGAGATGATCATCTTGGCTAACCGTCTTGCAAGGAGAATTGATTTTCTTACAGTAGATTTATTGGATCATAGGTTCAATACAATGAGCTACTTTCTTAACCCATGACATACAAATGAAAAGGTTAAAAATGGGCATGCAAAGTATTGACCCTTCAGTGCCACCTGCTTGACATTTCAAACAGGTTCCTTTGCTGTGATTCTTTCGATAGAGATGATTCCTGTTTTTCTGTCAAGGTTTAAGTTACTTCATTGACTATACTAACCGTTAAAATTGCATATGACTCGCCGGTGACAATTTACTGACATTGCAAATTGCCACACTATTCTTTTGTTAGACTTATTGTGATGGTGTTTTTTGTAAGATACATTTCCAAATCTTGAGATGCTTCATTTCTTTTACCTTAGGAAAGTATGTGTTTTTTTTTTAAAAAATCTTTTTAGCTTCAGCTAAGAAAGCACATAATTACTGACTCGCTTCCCAGCAATGCGAAGATTTTACAACACCACCAATAAAAGTCATACTTCCACCAGGTGGGTCAGCATTATGGATAAATTATCTCCATTATGCACCATAACATACTGTACCCTCCCAAATGCCTAATTTCTTAAATACAGAAATAAGAGAAAGTTGCATCTGATTCATGTGAGAAGAAATGGGGCTTATGTTTTCTCGAATTTTTCTGGCCTGCCAGGAATTACTTGTATCTGTGGGTTCTTTGAATTTCTCCGGTGGGAAAGCAGAAATATCTGAAGTATCAAAATGCAGTGGCGATGTAAGTTCTCCTTCAAAGTTTGGTTCTCATGCTTTTATATGTCCACAGTTTATCCTGGAACGTAACCTTCATCGGTCTTTGTCCGGGTTCTTATCTTAGAGTTAAAATTGACAAACTTCTGTGGGCATAAATAGGGATTAGGATAAATGACATGTTATGGGATTAAGAAATATACTACATTCTTTGAAGGTAATTATGAAGCAATAGATTGCTCGAATATGTCCTGCTGGAATTTCTGGGGGCTTGGTGAAAACAAATAAGGTTCAGGGCCGGCAAGGGCATATGCAGTGCTTGATTGCTTGAATAATTATGAATTCCCGTTTCCCTTTTGGACATTGATACTGGTCTCCACACACTGTAGGCATTTTCAGTGACTGTTCGCAATAAGAAGCGTGTTGGCTATACATATGAAGTAACTCTGAGAGTAAAAGGTATTGCTGTAGTTGTTCGTCTTCTCTGCTCCCGCTGGCCTGTGACTTTTACTCTGACATCTTCTTGTCGATTTAAATGTATAGGTGAATGGCTTGTTGGATCAGAAAATAAGAATGTCAAGGGTCATATAGATGTGGCAGAATTTTCATTTGGCGAACTGGATGACTTGCAGGTGTGCAACAACTGCTGATATATATATTCTTCGTCCCTGTAAATTTTGCTCATTTCCATACTGATGTCCAGGAGAGCGGCCTATGTTATGCTCTTGGTTTTCGACTTGATTATCTCATTGCTACCAACGTTTGATCTTGGCTTTCTGGCTTGATTACAGATTGAAGTGAGACTGAGCGAGGAGAAAGATCTTGAATTCAAAGACAGGTCACGGATAATTGAGGATTTAAAAAAGTTTTTGAATCCTATAAGGGAGAAGTTGCGTCAGTTTGAGTGCGAAATCAAGGACAGGTAGAGCAAATGGGTTGGCTGCGGAACCAAGGGGATGCGCAAATTGGCGTTCTTTGGAGTGTTGTCATATTAGTTACAGGACATTAGTGCAATGCTCTTTTTGATTGACTATCATCCTCATCCTCATCCTCATTATGGAGAATGTGTATTAGAACTGAATGCTTTTGTTGGATTTTTCAGGTACAAAAATATCACGGATGTCCAAATAATTCAATTTGCTTGCAGATTCTCTGACCTCTGTCCAGTGTTACAGCAACAACAACATTATTATTCTCTTAGAGTCTCTTGTCTATGACAGTGTATGTGAGGTCGGATGTACACAACTATACTCATGTGTTAGAAACACACAGATGTTGTTTTCTGATGACCCACAATGAAAATTACGTTAAGATGTGTGAGAAACGTGACCCTAAACATTAGAAGGAAAGAAATCAATCCATATTGTAACATAATCAATCAACATAAATGATTGATTAATTGGTTTCCTTTTAGCAGTATTTGTGAGTATTATAAATTGTACCCTCAGTATAGGGAATCAATCAATGAAAACAAAAATTATTCCATATTGTTCTTCTTGTTTAGCAAACATGGTATCAGAGCCATCGTTCCATCCTCGGGACAGAATGATTACCAAGCTCATCACTTACCTGTGAACAACCCGAAATAGCCATGGCCGACGCCTCCTCAACCTCTGGGGTTTCTCCCACACAGAGGGAGCAACGGACAACCAATCTCAAACCTTTAGCCTTGCTCAAGTGATGGAAATTCTCCAGAACTTAACACCAAATAAAACCCAAACAGAGAGCCATTCCAGTCAGCCAATCGTCCTAACAGACAAGCTGACCGAACGCAACTATGCAACATGGGCACGCAAGATGAGCCTAGCCTTGGATAGAAGGGGACAACTCAATCACATCACAGCCGCCCCTCCATCCAGAGAAGATCCAGAATACCCCAAGTGGCGTCAAAATGACTCCACGGTACTGACCTGGATTCTAGAAAATATTGATGGAGAGATCGTTAATCAGTACATTGACTACCCCACTGCAAGAGAATTGTGGAGAGGAATTGAGGCCACATATAGCAGCGGGAAAGACAATTCCCTCCAGATCTTTGACCTCACAGTTAAGGCTAACAGCCTCAAGCAGGGCAATCTGCCCTTAGAGAAAGTATACGGCCAACTGCAGGCCATCTGGAAGGAAATCAACAGAAGAAGCCCCAACCCTATGAGTTGTCCTGAAGACATGACTAGGTACAATCAAATGCAACAAACTACCAGGTTATATCAATTACTTCAAGCCATAAGTGACGACTATGACCAAGACAAACGGGACCTTCTCAAAAGAGATCCTCTACCGACAGTAGAGGAGGCTTGTGGTGCAATACGCAGAGAGATGTCTAGGAGGATGATTATGCGGGTAGAAGGGGGACCATCACCGGGAGATTTTCCCTCAGGAGAAGGTGGACTAGGCAGTGGCCTAGTCACAAAAACGAAGACACCGGCGAAAAAGGAGCGGTCAGAGACACAGGGGAACTCTTCATTCCGCAAGGAGGATGATAAATCCAACCTCAGATGTATTCACTGTGGAGGAACTCGACACACTGCCTCCGGATGCTTTAAAATCATTGGGTATCCGGAGTGGTAACCGGATACAAGAAAAAGGGGACGGAGAGGAGGTGCTACCAGCGGAGCAGCGGGCAATCCAAGGACTGCCGTCGCCACTACGGGCAACACAGAAGACACCACCATCGCCGGAGGCTTCGCCGGACTTATGGAAGGAGAAATCGCAGAGAGCATCGAAGAAGATGGAGGGGGGAGAAGAGGGTTTCTGCCGCCAGGTGAAAGGGGAAAAGACTTTTCCCCTTTTTCTAAACCTACTCCCTCATTATATTTAAGTTTTGATCCCTGGTCCCTTAGTTTATTTTCTGGTAGTCCTCAAAGTTGTAAAAACGGCCACATAAGCCCTCAGCCCTCATGTCAATCATATTTTGACCATTGTATTTCTACCGAATTACAATCCGACCCCTCTAACTTCAGAAACATCATAAATCACCCCAAAACTTATTTAAGTCATAAAACCAATCCCCCTCAAACCCCTCGGTGGGTATTCGATTGCGGAGCCACCGACACTATGTCACCTGATATTTCGGATTTTTCCACCCTTAATACACCAACTAAGCCCTTTATCCAAACAGCAAATGGAGGCTTATCACCAGTAAAAGGCACCGGCACTATAAAACTATCCCCAACTGTTCAACTCCGAAATTGCCTCTATGTTCCATCTCTGTCTCATAAATTATTATCCTTAAGCCATCTCATTAAACAACTCAACTGTACCGTTCTCTTACACCCGGCCTTTTGTGTCTTGCAGGATATTCAGACGGGGAGGATCATTGGGCGTGGTTCTGAACAGGACGGGCTATACTATGTTGACGAGGTAAACCAGCCAGGTACTGCACTACTCTCCCAGCATTTCAGTGATAGTCAGATGTGGCTCTGGCATCGGCGATTGGGTCACCCATCTTATGGTTACCTAAAACTGTTATTTCCTTCGTTAGTTCGTCAGAATTCTCAGTTATCTTGTGATACATGTATTTTGGCCAAAAGCCACAGACATTCTTTTCCTGCTAATAATACTCGACGAAATAAACCATTTGCATTAGTCCATTCAGATCTCTGGAGACCATCTCCGGAACCTAGTCGGACTGGTGTCACATATATTCTTGTTTTTGTCGATGATTGTACACGTATGACATGAGTTTTTCTTCTGAAACACAAATCTGATGTATTTGAACGTTTTGCCTCGTTCTATGCACATGTACAGACTCAGTACCAAACAACCATACAGATCCTCCGTACTGACAATGGCCGAGAATATGTCAACCACGCTATGCAACACTTCTTCCAAGAAAAAGGCCTAATCCATCAAACCTCTTGTCCCGATACACCACAGCAAAACGGTGTGGCTGAACGTAAGAACAGAATCCTACTAGAAATTACTCGTGCCATCATGATAGAGTCAAAAGTTCCCAAATATTTCTGGCCTGAAGTAGTCGCCACTGCAGCGTACCTTATTAACAGACTTCCCACAAAAATCCTTAATCTCCAGACACCTATTGATACTCTTTCCAAACATACCTCTGTACCCATTGACCTTACCCTTACCCCTCGGGTATTTGGGTGTACTGTATATGTGCATATTCCGAAAGTACAACGTTCAAAACTTGACGCTTATGCTATTAAGTGTGTCTTTGTTGGGTATGGGGTAAATCAAAAAGGCTACCGGTGTTATGATCCAGTCACAAATCGTCTATACACCACCATGGATTGCCATTTTCTTGAAACCAGATATTATTATACCCACTCTCAGAGTCAGGGGGAGAACTCTAATACAAACGACTCTCTCGATTGGTTACTAAGTCCAGCATTACCTACCATGGTACCTGGTGAAGATACCTCTGAAAACATAGTAACACCCAACGTGTCAGAACCCGCACCAAGAAGTTCTCTTCCGGACGAGCATCCTAAGGTAAGTCCTGAAAACTCTTCTACGACTATCTCTTCTCCTATACTTCCTTCTCCCTGCCCCACCAACCCTTGTGCTTATGAACCTAACAAAGAAAGTGTGGCAGAAAGGTATCAACTCCCCCTTGCAGGAATCGAGGAGTACCACTAGTACGGTATGAACCAGAGTATGTTCCAAAAAATTCAAAATACCCAGTGGCGAACCTGACAAGGAAGTTGTCCAGAAGTGCGGCATCATTCCAAGCATCACTGTATGAAGCAGAGATACCAAAGACCATAGAAGAGGCGTTAAAAAATCCCAAATGGAGACATGCTATGGAGGAAGAGATGAAGGCACTTGAAAAAAACAGGACTTGGGAAAAATGTAAGTTGCTCCCGGGAAAGAAACCAGTCGGATGCAAATGAGTATTTACCATCAAGTACCATGCAGACGGGACTATCGAGAGGTACAAGGCTCGTCTAGTGGCCAAAGGGTATACTCAGACCTATGGTATTGACTACTCGGAAACCTTCTCCCCAGTAGCCAAAATCGATACGATACGAGTATTATTTTCTGTGGCAGCTAACTGTGACTGGCCCTTGTTTCAGTTCGATGTTAAGAATGCATTCCTACATGGTGATTTGAAGGAAGAAGTCTATATGGAACCCCCTCCAGGTTTCTCAAAAAAATTTGGCCCAGACGAGGGATGTAGACTTCGAAAAGCACTGTATGGTCTAAAACAGTCCCCGAGAGCTTGGTTTGGAAGGTTCTCAGTTGCAATGTGGAGGTATGGTTACTGTCAAAGCAATTCCGATCATACCCTATTCCTAAAACGAAGAGGAAATCTGGTAACTTGCTTAATTATCTATGTGGATGATATGATTATCACCGGCAGTGATAGAGATGAGATAGCAGAGCTGAAGCAGAGGTTGTTTCAAGAATTCGAAATGAAGGATCTTGGAAGATTAAAATATTTTCTTGGCATTGAGGTACTAAGGTCAGGTATGGGTATCTTTATCTCCCAAAGAAAATATGTTCTAGATCTACTTGCAGAAACAGGGCTAGTAGACTGTAAACCAGCAGAGACACCAATGATGGTGAATCATGGCTTACAAATTACTGAAGGAGCAAAGCTGGTAGACAAAAGTCAATATCAGAGACTTGTGGGAAAGCTCATCTATCTGTCACACACTCGACCAGATATCGCATACACAGTCGGAGTTGTAAGCCAGTTTATGCACAAACCTCAAGAGGATCATTGGGAGGCTGCTTTACGAATTGTGAGATACCTGAAAGGGTCAGCAGGAAAAGGAGTTGTGTTCCGGAAAAATGGACACTTAGAAATCCAGGCCTACACAGATGCAGACTGGGCAGGCAACCCGAATGATCGACGATCAACATCTGGGTACTTTGCCTTAGTTGGAGGGAATTTAGTCACCTGGAGGAGCAAGAAGCAGAAGGTGGTGTCACTATCAAGTGCTGAAGCAGAATTCAGAGGTATTGTTAAGGGAATAGCAGAGGTATTGTGGCTACGGAAGCTCTTGACAGAAATGGGTTTTCCACCAAAAAGTGCTTGTAGGCTCATGTGTGACAACAAGGCAGCGATTAGTATCTCAAAGAATCCGGTCCAGCATGACAGAACTAAACATGTTGAAGTAGATCGGCATTTCATTAAGGAAAAATTGGAGGTAGAAATCATTTGCTTACCTTATACCAGGACTGAAGACCAATTAGCTGACATTCTCACTAAGGCTGTGCCTAACCGAGTATATCATGAAGTTTTGCGCAAGCTAAGCATCGGAGATCCGACGACTCAGCTTGAGGGGGAGTGTGAGAAACGTGACCCTAAACATTAGAAGGAAAGAAATCAATCCATATTGTAACGTAATCAATCAACATAAATGATTGATTAATTGGTTTCCTTTTAGCAGTATTTGTGAGTATTATAAATTGTACCCTCAGTATAGGAAATCAATCAATGAAAACAAAAATTATTCCATATTGTTCTTCTTGTTTAGCAAACAAGATGTGTCGATCAAGTGATATTTGTCAGTGATCTTTCCTTTTCATGGTTTGATTATAGGTAAAGAATCTACAGAATAACAAAAGAAGTAAACATACGTTGGTGAACTTGTAAGTGTCACGGAGACTAATCTTATTAAATGAAAATTTTGAAAATTAAAGTCAAGATTTTGTGTGCGAGTACGTGCGTGTATTTACAGACCTACATCATGCATACTTATATTACATAGAGTTGTCTAACAAACAAAGCTGTAGTTTAACGAACCAAGCTGTTTGAGTTTTTTTGTGTTTTTGGTTTGAGTTAGTACATGAATTCTAAATAAGAGTTAATTTTGAATATCTAATTGGATTCATTTAATACGAGTTGAGCCAAGTTAAATCGAGTTTTGCTTGTTTAGAAAGGTATAATGTTATTGAATCACACTCAAATAAATCTTTAGACTCGACATATTAAACGAATCACCTTATTGAATCAAACTTAAAAATCTACTGTTTGGCTTGGCTTGACATGTTAGCAGCCCTACTTACCCGTACAGAAAAAAGAAATGTGCGACCAAGTATATGATATTTTTTTTTTGACAATAAGTATATGATATTGAGAGATCATGTTAGATTTACCTAAATGTTAAAGAACGGTGGCATCCAATCCATGAAGTTGATACACATACATTAAAATATCATGACTCAATGGTGATTTAGCTCTTCAAATGCAACATTTCTTTTAAGGATCTTTGAATGCAATTTATGACTTTTCAATGGCATATAAATTGATTTATGACTTATTTTCATCCATTGGCAATGGATATTTACAAGTCTCATGTTAAGTCCATTCGTGAAAATGGACTCATGATACTACTTCTAAGATGACCGTACAAAGACGTCTCCTCACGAACAGCAAAGGCGAAATCCCTCGTTCTGGGTCTTCACCAGCCCAGCTCCAAAGAGCATTGTGGAGGATACAAATCAGGAGTCCAACGGCCTCCTAGGTAGGATGAGGATTTACGCAGTGACCCACACAATGTGCAGCCACGAACCCAGTGGAACAGCCATAGTGTACGTGTCCATGGAATCGAACTATTGATCTCTTGGAGCAAATTCCAACTCAAATACCAACTGGATTATCCTTTACGGGCTTCTTACGAACATATTGAAGTATATTAACTGAGACATTTTTTTATTTATATCATTTATAAAGACGTATTTTCATAAACATCTGAAAGTGTATTAATTGAGATATATTTATTAATTTACCTAAAGATCTGATAGGACCACGGAAACCCTTGAATTTGGAGATTTTTTTCTTCTTAAAAAGCCGTGTTCTAAATACAAGATTAGTGCATTTTAAAAGAAGAGCATATCAAAGGTAACTTTCTCTATTGTCTTACAGACTCCTGCCTATGACGGATATAGGAAATCGAATGTACGCAACTATACTTATGTGTTAGAAACACACAGAACATGTCAAAGGCCACTTTCCGAATCGTATTCATATGGAGGGTACTATATTCTGCTCTAAAGCCATCAGTTTTGGCACGTTTTTTTATATAAAATATCTATTTTGTTTGGTGGATAAATGGAGATTAGATCGGTTGTCTAGATTTTGGCTGTCCAGTTCATTGGTTAGTGTAAATTCATGTAGTTTTGTTACAAATATATGTTGTCCTACAGCTTTTTATAGAGATTATGCTATGAACAAAATGATGAACTAATCAAGTTAATTTCACATAGTATAATTTAAACCTTTTTGTGAGTATAGGTTGTACTCATACATATAGTACACTTAGAACAAGGTGAAAATTAAGCAACGAAAAAATATTTCAGTACATGTGGACATAGAAAATCATCATCATCATCCGGACCCAGTATATCCCAACGACAGAAAAAACTATCGTTAGGGTCTGGGGAGGGTAAGTGGTAGGCAGACAATACCTCTATCACAAGAGATAGAGAGTCTGCTTCCAGTGAGACCCCCGGCTATATATGTACCTGCATACATGACATGATAATAGATATATGTTGTGCTAGTGTGTTAGTGAGGAAATTCAAGAAATACAAAGAAATGACTTTCAATATTAAAATACACATCATGTGTATATGTACATGTAATGTAAAACAACGGTATAACATACGCAACCAAGTGGAAAGTCAACTTAAAGCATAGATAGTGTCTACGCCTATCTATGTCCCTAAATATACTCTAAAGTGTCTATATATATGTCATATACCTCGTTAACCTTAATCTTATGTCTTCATGACCTCCTATCCTGGACCATGTCCTCAGAGAGGTGCAAATCTAGTAGGTCGTGCCTTATCTGCTCATCCCAAGTCAGTTTGGGTCTGCCTTTACTCCTGCTCCCCTCTACAATGAGGCTTTCAATTGCTCTGACCGACGCCGTTGTCTGTCTCCGCTTGACATGCCCAAACCATCTCATTCTGTCATCCCTTATCTTATCTGCTATACTAGCCACGCCTAACCTTTCTCGAAACACGTCGTTTCTGATCCGGTCTAGCCTTGTATGCCCACACATCTATCTTAACATCTTCATCTCTGCTACTTCCATCTTCTGTAATTGTGACCTCTTGATGGCCCAGCAGTCTGTCCCATATACTATTGTCGGTCGCACTGCCACCCTATAAAATTTTCCCTTTAATTTAGTTGGGAATTTTTTGTCGCACAGCACCCCTGAGGCCGCCCTCCATCTACACCAGCCTGCTTGAACTCGATGTGCTACATCATTATCTATGTCGCCATTCTGTTGCACAAATGATCCTAGGTACTTAAACTTACTTACCTGTGGCACCACTTGGCCATCGATGGTGAGCTGGCTATCCTCACTGTCTGCTATGCCGCTGAAGTCGCAGTGCAGATACTCGGTCTTAGAACGGCTAATCTTTAAGTCTTTTCTCTCTAAAACACCTCTCCACTGCTCTAGTCTCATACTCAGGGTATGTCTACTTTCTGCAACTAAAACAATATCGTCAGCAAAAAGCATACACCATGGAACTGCCTACTGTATCGGCTTTGACAACTCTTCAAGGACAACTGCAAAAAGAAATGGGCTCAACGTAGACCCATGATGGAGACCGACCTCCACCAGAAAGAAGTTTGTATTCCCCATACGAACGGTTGTTTTTATCCTAGCATACATATCTCTAATTATGTCTATATATTTCATAGGGATCCCTCTTGCATCCAGACTATCCCATATCTGGCTACGTGGCACACTTATCATACGTTTTTTCAAGATCGATGAAAACCATATGTAAATTGCGCTTCTTCTCCCTATACTTCTCCATTAATCTTCTGAGGATGTGTATTGCTTCCGTAGTTGACCTTCCTGGCATAAAACCAAATTGGTTTACTGTAACCTGAGTTTCTCTCTTAATTCGAGTGTCCATTACTCTCTCCCATAATTTCATGGTATGTCTTAACAATTTAATCCCTCTATAGTTCCCACAACACTGTGTGTCTCCTTTGTTCTTATATAGGGGGACCACGACACTCTTTCTCCATTCATCTGGCATCTTCCCTGTTTTGTAAATACGGTCGAACAGAGTAGTTAGCCATTGGACCCCTTCCTCTCCTAAATACTTTCACGCCTCAATGGGTATGTTATTTAGGCCGACCGCTTTAGCTCTTCCCATCCTCTTCAGTGCTCTCATCACCTCTCCTTGTGTGATGTTCTGACAGTCAGAGTTATTATGTTGTCGTTGTTGGTTAGTGGTGCTTTCTCGTTCTTCGTAGTCGGCACTACTGCCGTTGAAAAGATTGTGAAAATATGTTTGCCGTTTCAACTTGATGTCTTGTGCTTTGACTAACACATGTCCATCTTCTCCTTTTATAAACTTCCCGCCTCTTAGGTCCCGCCTCTTTCGATCCCTAGCTTTGGCAATCTTGAACATATCATGTTCTCCTTCTTGTGTTTCTAGTCTCTCGTACATCCTTTTATAAGCTGCAGTCTTTGCCTCTGTCACTGCCTTCTTCGCCTCCTTCTTGGCGATTTATGTTTAATTTTCTCGTTGAATAAAATAATTTCTCTGTGAGGTATAGTAACTAGCTTATTAATCGAAATTATATGTTTGGTGTCATTTTATTTTCTTTATACCATAAAATTTTAAGATGTTGTGGCTGATCTCAAACCTAAGAGAATAATTCTATATGTGTCATCCATGAAAGATCTAAATCATTTATCAAACAAATACTTGATAACGAAATACTACAAGCTTAAGCAAACATAATGATAAGATCATTAGAATAATTCAAAACTTGAATATCATATTTGTAGCGCCCCGCTCCCGAACCCTAGCATCGGGAACGGCGCACCCGCCGTATCTCGCTGAGGAGAATACAAAGCGTCGAATCGATTTCCAACCTGTCTGAAAAGACGTAGAAATTTTTCGTGCGGAAACGAAATACAATAACATAACACTTCTTTGATAAATAAAATTCCTTAATACAATAATAAACTAAATCCTGACAATAACATAAGTCTAAAAATCTAACAAGGTAGTGTCCGGTGAGATCTCAATAAAATAAAGACAACAGTCGCATGGCCTTCTTATATCCTAAGCGCGACCATCAGTCTGCCCACTCCACTGTATCAGCCCCGTCCTCAACAAAGACGTAGTCATAAGTCTCTTCCTGCTCACCTGGTGGGGGGGGGGGGGGGGAAGTAGGGGGTGAGTGACTGGGAAATCACTCAGTAGGCACCTGCCTCCAAGTAGTGCAAGACAAACATACAGTAATGATATAGCACATAGCACATAGGACATGATATCATATAAGCATGTGAATACGAAAAAGTAATTCACTCCAGATAAGAATGTACAACAACGTGATGCATGCCCTACTATGCATGTCACACGCAACAAAGTCATGTCACATAAGATGCCGATAACTCCGCTATGCAATGCATGATCCCGGGACCTAACTGAGTGGCTGTGGGTCGTACCCACCCACAGTCACCATCCTGAGTGTACTTGGCCCCGCCACCGTACACCATCCTGAGCGCCCGTGACCCGTACGTCACGACCCACCATCATGCAATGCACGTGCCATGAATGCAATCAACACAATCGCCTGAGGCCCCTGGCCCATCCTCACCATCCTCCGGCACTCAAATCTAAGTTCATTTATTATTCGAATAATAATTTAATGTTATTTGAGGTTATAATTATTATTCCATGGCTTATATACATTTATTTTGCATTTTCTATATTTTTCCTATTTTTTCCTTAATTTATCTCTATTTATCACCTAATTATCCGAATTAAATAAATTATCACAATTACTGAAATTTAATGAAAATAATTTAATTCCACCATTTTATAATTTCTGGAATTTATTTATAATTTTCTGGCATTTATTTATATTTTCCTATAATTATTACTATTTAAATTAATTAAGTGATATTTATAAAAATTCAAAAATATCTTTATTCTTTAAATTTCGTTTGGGCTGGCCCCTCACAGCCAACCCTGACCCGCATTCCATTCAGGTCCGGCCCGCCAGGGTCCGGCCTGCAGTCACCTTAAATTTTTTTTATATATATATTCGCGTTTTGGGCCGGCTGGCAGCTGGCCCGGTCCGTTGGCCATTCGGCCCGGATCCGCTAGCCCGCCTGCCCCCTTTTTTTTTATTTAACAACCTAATGGGCTGGTCCTGCGGCAGCAGCAGACCGCGGCCCATTTAAGGGCTGGTCTGGTCTGCGCTGGCAGGCCGGCCCTATACCCTTTTTTTTTATATTCCAGCATTTCTGCAGAAAGAGGCACCAGGAGGCGCGTCCTCCCCACTCGCGCGCGTGAAACCACGCGCTTCCATATCCGGCAGCACGTGGCGCGTTCCGGCGGCCTCCGGCCTCCGTTTTTCGACCCCGATCTATATTTTTGCCTATATCCAGTCTATGGGAACCTAATCTAAAGTCAAAACAAGAATGGAAAAGCCTAATGATGCAAGAGTTTTAGGATTTTGATTATCAAACTTTTCCCTAACATCAAATTCAAAAGCACGCAAAATAGAGTATACACAGTATAGGTCTGCAGTTTTCATGCTTCTCACAGAATCAACAGTATAATATGAATCTTAACAATTAAAGCAGCAAAAGCACATAATATATCACTAGAGCATGCTCGAAATTGTACCAAATTGGAGGGGGAAAAGGGAACCTACTTGGATTGTTGACAAAATTACGCGCTAAAGTAACCCTTGTTGGCTTCTTCTTCTATTCCTTCTCCTTTTCTCCTCCCTCTCCCCTCTTTCTCCCTTCTTCCTCTTTCCTTACTGTCGCTGCAATTGACCTCCTTCTCTTTTTTTTTTTTGCTTCTATGCGTTCTCCCTGCCCCCTTTCAACTATAAATTGCTGCAATCATGGGGGGAGGGCGGTTACTCCCCCCTGAACACGTCTCTTACCCTTTTTTTTCTTTACCTTATCATCTTAGTTTTAAATTTCAAAATTATTTACTTCCCTAATTTATTATCATTATCTCATCTATTTTATTTATTCATCATCATTCAAAATATTTTATATATATATATATATATATATATATATATATTTACCGATTATAACATCCTACCCACCTTACAAAAGTTTCGTCCTCGAAACTTGCAGTAACTTAATCGTAGAGTCCGAACAATTTCAACATACCTTAATCGAAGAGCTCGGGGTAGCGTTTGCGCATCTGGTCCTCCAGCTCCCAAGTCGCTTCGTTTTCTCGGTGATTGCTCCATTGTACCTTGACATATGGAATGATTCTCCTCCTCAGCACCTGGTCTTTACGGTCTATAATCCGAACCGGTGTCTCTTCATATGATGTGTCCGATCTGATCCTTAAAGACGGTGTGTCCAATACATGACTCGGATCTGGAACATACTTCCTCAACTGAGAAACATGGAATACGTCATGCACTTGGGCTAGCGTTGGAGGCAACGCCAAACGGTAAGCTAGCGGACCAATCTTTTCAAGCACCTCGTATGGACCAATGTATCGAGGCCTCAGCTTACCCCTCAGACCAAATCTCGCAACACCCTTCATAGGTGATACTTTCAGATAAACCTTTTCTCCTACATCAAACTCCAACGGACGCCTCTTCGAGTCAGCCCAACTTTTACTTCTGTCTTGAGCAACCTTAAGCCTTTCTCGAATCAACTTAACCTTTTCCTTGGTTTGCTCAACTAGCCCTGGACCTGTAATAGCGCGCTCTCCCACTTCATCCCAAAGAATAGGGGATCTACACTTACGCCCATAAAGCGCCTCAAATGGTGCCATGCCGATGACGCTATGATGACTGTTATTGTAGGAGAACTCAATCAATTTGATCATACCGTCCCAATTCCCTTTGAAATCGATGGCGCAGGCCCGCAACATATCCTCTAGTGTCTGTATCGTCCTCTCTGATTGCCCATCCGTCTGTGGGTGAAATGCAGTACTCAATCGTAGTTCGGTCCCCATCCTTTTCTGGCATGCTGACCAAAACTTGGAAGTAAATTTCGAATCACGATCGGAGACAATACTGACTGGGACTCCATGTAGACTGATGATGTTATCGATATAGAGTGTAACTAACCACTCCAAAGTCACATCATTCGGCACAGGTAGGAAATGCGCGGACTTAGTCAAACGGTCTACAATCACCCATATCATGTCATTACCATTCCTTGTCCTCGGAAGACCCGCCACGAAATCCATAGTCACATGCTCCCATTTCCATTCAGGGATTTCTAACGGCATCAACAAACCCCCTGGTCTCTGGTGTTCTGCCTTGACCTGCTGACATACCAGACATCTCTCAATGAACTCGGCTATATGTCTCTTCATACCGCTCCACCAGTAGTGTTTCTTCAAATCGTTATACATCTTTGTGGCACCCGGATGGATAGACAACTTTGAATTATGTGCCTCCTTCAGTACTGTCCTTCTAAGATCCTCATCCTCCGGAACACACAGCCTCCCTTGAAACCACAAACTGCCGTCGTCATGGATTTGAAAACCATCAACTTGACTAGTCATCATCCTCTCTCGAATCTGACTAAGTGCCACATCTCCCTTTTGCGCCTCTTTGATCTGCTCGATCAAAGATGGGGTGATAATCAATGCTGCTAAAACATTAGCTGTGGAGTCCACGATATCAAGATCTAATTCAGCCATATCCCTCTCCAACGGCGTCTGTCTGGCATGGCTGGACTTCCTACTCAGCGCATCTGCAACTTGGTTCGCCTTCCCTGGATGATAGCTGATAGTCAAGTCATAGTCCTTCAACAACTCAAGCCATCTCCTTTGTCGCATGTTCAGCTCCTTCTGAGTGAATAAGTACTTCGAACTCTTATGATCTGTGAATACTTCGCACTTCACTCCATAAAGGTAATGACGCCAAATCTTAAGTGCGAAGACTACGGCAGCTAGCTCCAGGTCGTGAGTTGGATAATTCTGCTCATATGGCTTCAACTGGCGTGAAGCATATGCGATCACCTTGTCGTTCTGCATCAGTACACATCCTGAAAAGGAAGAGCTTAGACCAGGTAGTAACATATATCAAACTTAATCGAAGTCTTATGCACATACCTAGCCCATTCTTCGATGCGTCGCTATAGATGATAAACCCTTCCGAGCCTGAGGGTTGAGCAAGTATAGGGGCCGTCGTCAATCGTCTCTTAAGTTCTGCAAAGCTCTGCTCGCATTCAGCGGTCCATACAAACTTTGACTTTTTCTGTGTCAATCTGCTCAAGGGTACCGCTATCGACGAAAACCCTTCTACAAACTTCCGGTAGTAGCCAGCCAAGCCCAGAAAACTCCTCACTTCTGTCACATTAGTCGGTCTGGGCCACTCGGTAATAGCCTCAATCTTCTTGGGATCCACAGAAATTCCTTCTTCCGAAACCACGTGTCCCAAGAAGGCAACGCTCTTCAACCAGAACTCACACTTACTAAACTTGGCGTATAGTTTCTTCTGTCTGAGTACTTCCAGAACCTCTCTCATATGCGTTTCATGCAATTCCTCATTCGGGGAATAGATCAGAATGTCATCGATAAAGACCACCACGAACTTATCAAGCTGGTCTCTAAACACCGTATTCATCAAATCCATGAAGGCTGCGGGAGCATTAGTCAGACCGAATGGCATCACTAGAAATTTATAGTGGCCATATCTAGTGCGGAAAGCAGTCTTCGCTACGTCCTCTGCTTTAATCCTCAGCTGATGATATCCGGAACGAAGATCAATCTTGGAGAATACCTTAGCTCCCTTTAACTGATCGAAGAGGTCCTCGATCCGGGGTAGAGGGTACTTGTTCTTGATTGTGATCTTATTAATCTCTCGATAATCGATGCAGAGTCTCATACTGCCATCCTTCTTCTTTACGAACAAGACCGGAGCTCCCCATGGTGAGACGCTGGGTCGAATGAACTTCCGGTCTAGTAGTTCCTGTAGCTGCTCTTTTAGTTCCTTTAACTCAGCCGGAGCCATCCTGTACGGTGCCTTCGATATTGGCTCAGCACCTGGCAGTAAATTAATCTT
The DNA here is from genome assembly GCA_036186865.1 of Eustoma russellianum. Taxonomy (NCBI): domain Eukaryota; kingdom Viridiplantae; phylum Streptophyta; class Magnoliopsida; order Gentianales; family Gentianaceae; genus Eustoma; species Eustoma russellianum. Next base: position 26,031,519 of record AP025071.1, on the reverse strand, counting down.
AAACTCTACCTCCCGACTGGGCGGTAGTCCTGGCAGCTCTTCGAGAAATACATCTTTATACTCATTCACCACTGGTATCGAATCTATCAAGGGTACTTCTTTTTCTACGCCAATAGCATATACAAGAAAACATTGATTACCTTTCCTCAATGCCTTGTGTGCCTGCGCTGCACTCATGTAGATCTTCTTAGGCGCCTTATGCAGCTTGTAATCCCCTTGAAAGATGGTTTCCTGCTTACTCTGTGTCTGCATACGGACCTGCCTCTCACGACAGTCGATCTTGGCCTCATGCTTAGCCAGAAAATCCATGCCCAGAATAACATCAAAATCTTGCATCTGGATCGGAATCAATGTCGCCGTGAACTCCAACTCATTAATCTCCATCGAACAATCTCTGTACTGATAGTGCGATACAATCACCTGGTCACCAGCGGTTTGGACACGGTAAGGAATCTCCAGTCGTTCTGGTGGGATGTTCCGACTCTTGACAACTCTCCTGGCGATAAATGAATGGTTGGCCCCACTATCGAAGAGGACGTAGGCTGGGACCTTGTTAATTAATATCTCACCTAACATGGGCAGGGTTATACAATATAACACATAACCACAAGACAGAAAGGTATTTAAAGCATATTCGGGTTTATAACACTTAATTAAAGTGTACCTGCTACTACATCGCTGGTGTCCTCGATGTCGGCGTGCGACATGACATGTACTCGGGCATTCGTCCTTGGCCTCCCCTTCCGCTGTGGCTGGCTCTGCTGGGGTGGGGGTGCCTGTCCCTGCGCGGGGCAGTCTTTGGCAAAGTGTCCAGGGGTGCCGCATCTGTAGCAGACGTCTCTATTCCTCCAACACTGACCCAGGTGAAGACGCCCACACTGAGCACATGGTGGGGTGGGTGCCACGGCCCTAATCGGCTGTGCATGAGTCGCTGCAGGTCCCTCAATGGCGAGGGGCTGGGTAAATGGTCTCTGCTGCTGCGGTGGTCGGTAGGAGTGTCCTGGCTGCTGGCGGCGTGGTACCTTCAGCCATCTACCTGATCTCCCGGAACGATGCTCCTCACGTGGCCTCTTTGCTCGGTCCTCTGCTGCAACCCTCCTGAGGTCACCCTCTGCATCACGGCACACCTCCAGTAACTCCTCGAATGTCTCCGGTCTCGCACAAATAATCAAAGTCTGAATGCGAGAACTCAGTCCTATCTTAAATTTGGACATCTTTGCCCTCTTGTTATCCATAACGGAAGGCATGTATCTCCCCAAGGCATGGAATCTCTCTGAATATTGATCCACAGTCATGGACCCCTGTGTAAGCAGCTGAAACTCAGTCATCCTCCTCTGTAAGGCACTCTCGGGGATATAGTGCTTCTCGTATTCTTTCTTGAACTGGGCCCAAGTCAACTGTGGGGTCAGTCGGCGCTGTACACCAAGCCACCATTCCCTAGCATCCCCTTCGAGGAATGGAACTACCACCTCCACCTTCAACTCATCTGGCACCTGCAGTAACCTCAGCTGCTCGGTCACATTCTCGAGCCAGATTTCAGCCTCCTCCGGACGTGTAGTACCCCTAAACATCGGTACCCGGGAGTGCTGCATCTCTCTATAGTAGAATCGAAGTCCCGGGGGTGGTGGTGGTGGTGGCTGCTGCTGCTGCTGCTCCTGCTACTGCTGCTGTAGGTGAGCCATTTGTACCTGCTGCTGGGCCACCAAGGTAGTCAGGGTGGCTAGTGTGTCTGCAAGGACTTGGGGTATGGCCCCCTGACCCTGGTGGTCGTCACCGTCGTGCCCCCCATTTCCTGCTGGCTCACGTCGTGGAGGCATTTTCCTGGAGTTCGAGTTCATGAAAAGCAATCAGGTCAGTAAAGTATATAAATAAAATAAATAGTTGATTCCGATTTAGAGCGGTAATTAACAAGAAAAGCTCACCATCGGCACACACCTCCCTTAACCCGATCATAACTTAGATCTACTTCATTTATTAGGGTCATATTATCGTTTCTAGGAAAAGATCATAGCTTATGTCTAGGCGATCTAGTTAATCCTGCGTTCCCGAGGCGGATCTGAAGCCTCGGCTCTGATACCACCTGTAGCGCCCTGCTCCCGAACCATAGCATCGGGAACGGCGCACCCGCCGTATCTCGCTGAGGAGAATACAAAGCGTCGAATCGATTTCCAACCTGTCCGAAAAGACGTAGAAATTTTTCGCGCGGAAACGAAATACAATAACATAACACTTCTTTGATAAATAAAATTCCTTAATACAATAATAAACTAAATCCTGACAATAACATAAGTCTAAAAATCTAACAAGGTAGTGTCCGATGAGATCTCAATAAAATAAAGACAACAGTCGCATGGCCTTCTTATATCCTAAGCGCGACCATCAGTCTGCCCACTCCACTGTATCAGCCCCGTCCTCAACAAAGACGTAGTCATAAGTCTCTTCCTGCTCACCTGGTGGGGGGGGGGGAAGTAGGGGGTGAGTGACTGGGAAATCACTCAGTAGGCACCTGCCTCCAAGTAGTGCAAGACAAACATACAGTAATGATATAGCACATAGCACATAGGACATGATATCATATAAGCATGTGAATACGAAAAAGTAATTCACTCCAGATAAGAATGTACAACAACGTGATGCATGCCCTACTATGCATGTCACACGCAACAAAGTCATGTCACACAAGATGCCGATAACTCCGCCATGCAATGCATGATCCCGGGACCTAACTGAGTGGATGTGGGTCGTACCCACCCACAGTCACCATCCTGAGTGTACTTGGCCCCACCACCGTACACCATCCTGAGCGCCCGTGACCCGTACGTCACGACCCACCATCATGCAATGCACGTGACATGAATGCAATCAACACAATCGCCTGAGGCCCCTGGCCCATCCTCACCATCCTCCGGCACTCAAATCTAAGTTCATTTATTATTCGAATAATAATTTAATGTTATTTGAGGTTATAATTATTATTCCATGGCTTATATACATTTATTTTGCATTTTCTATATTTTTCCTATTTTTTCCTTAATTTATCTCTATTTATCACCTAATTATCCGAATTAAATAAATTATCACAATTACTGAAATTTAATGAAAATAATTTAATTCCACCATTTTATAATTTCTGGAATTTATTTATAATTTTCTGGCATTTATTTATATTTTCCTATAATTATTACTATTTAAATTAATTAAGTGATATTTATAAAAATTCAAAAATATCTTTATTCTTTAAATTTCGTTTGGGCTGGCCCCTCACAGCCAACCCTGACCCGCATTCCATTCAGGTCCGGCCCGCCAGGGTCCGGCCTGCAGTCACCTTAAATTTTTTTTATATATATATTCGCGTTTTGGGCCGGCTGGCAGCTGGCCCGGTCCGTTGGCCATTCGGCCCGGATCCGCTAGCCCGCCTGCCCCCTTTTTTTTTATTTAACAACCTAATGGGCTGGTCCTGCGGCAGCAGCAGACCGCGGCCCATTTAAGGGCTGGTCTGGTCTGCGCTGGCAGGCCGGCCCTATACCCTTTTTTTTTATATTCCAGCATTTCTGCAGAAAGAGGCACCAGGAGGCGCGTCCTCCCCACTCGCGCGCGTGAAACCACGCGCTTCCATATCCGGCAGCGCGTGGCGCGTTCCGGTGGCCTCCGGCCTCCGTTTTTCGACCCCGATCTATATTTTTTCCTATATCCAGTCTATGGGAACCTAATCTAAAGTCAAAACAAGAATGGAAAAGCCTAATGATGCAAGAGTTTTAGGATTTTGATTATCAAACTTTTCCCTAACATCAAATTCAAAAGCACGCAAAACAGAGTATACACAGTATAGGTCTGCAGTTTTCATGCTTCTCACAGAATCAACAGTATAATATGAATCTTAACAATTAAAGCAGCAAAAGCACATAATATATCACTAGAGCATGCTCGAAATTGTACCAAATTGGAGGGGGAAAAGGGAACCTACTTGGATTGTTGACAAAATTACGCGCTAAAGTAACCCTTGTTGGCTTCTTCTTCTATTCCTTCTCCTTTTCTCCTCTCTCTCCCCTCTTTCTCCCTTCTTCATCTTTCCTTACTGTCGCTGCAATTGACCTCCTTCTCTTTTTTTTTTTTTGCTTCTATGCGTTCTCCCTGCCCCCTTTCAACTATAAATTGCTGCAATCATGGGGGGAGGGCGGTTACTCCCCCTTGAACACGTCTCTTACCCTTTTTTTTTCTTTACCTTATCATCTTAGTTTTAAATTTCAAAATTATTTACTTCCCTAATTTATTATCATTATCTCATCTATTTTATTTATTCATCATCATTCAAAATATTTTATATATATATATATATATATATATATATATATATATATATATTTTACCGATTATAACAATATTAGCCATAATATAAGCAAAATAAAGAAAAATTCAAATTCTGATCAAGGATCAAAGCTAAAGATCAACGGTCAACATTTGGCTACTCAGAATGCGGGTCAAATATAAATGCAAATTTGGGTTTAGGTTCAGTCCAAATGAGCAAAGCCCAGAACAGGTCCAAGGCATTAAAAGAAAATGTGTCAAGGTCCGAATGAAAATAGCACAAAACTGACCCTTTAAGTAATTTGACTATGAAACTAATTGGCAAAGTCCAATCTTGAATGCTTTACTAGAGAAGACCAGACCCCAATTGGGTTTGGCACATCAGGCCTATAACGTACCCGATGAAGGAGAAGGATGGATCGGAGACCAGACTGCGAATTGGAGTTGGCACACAAGGCCTAGAACTTACCTGGAGACCAGACCGCGAATTAGGTTGGCACACAAGACCTAGAACGTATCTGATGGAGGAGAAGTTTGGACTGAGCCAGGCGCACATTGGACCTTTAAGAAGGTAAATATTTAAGAAAATCCCAAAGCAAATCTTAAGAGATTCTTTTTCTCTATCTTCAATAGTCTACGGCGACGGCACGCAACACAATATACAATTCGGTCAGAAGAACCACTCACCTGTTTGGATTAAGAAACGTTGTAACTTGGAAACAAGAGAAGACAAATGTTGTGCACACAAAAAACTAAAAGGGTGAGTGCCTATTAAATCCTTCAATTTCTTGTAAACATATATAGGTCAAATAGTATATATTTGCATGTTTAGTTAACAAACACAGTATACCAGCGCATATTGTTAGAAAAACGAGTAGGATATGGACACCAAAAAAACGGTATTAACAAGAAGAGTAGAAAGCCAAGACAAAAATGCCTCCACCACGAGCGAGCTGAAGTACACGGCACAAGCCTCCCAGAATATAACGGCTTCTTCCTTTCGTTTGCTCTACGAGAGGAAGATGAACTTGTAAATATAATTGTTTGATAGTGGAGGAAGAAGAATAAGAAGAGAGAGTGGGAGGAAGAACAATGTTGAAATTTTTAGAATTTTGCAAAATGTTATCTATTTTTTAAGATAGCAAGACCTACTATTTACAGGCCTTGGATTGTGTAAAAAACCAAAACTTGTTTCAGCATTTTATTTAACCTCCATGTCAGTTGCCTAAAGTTCATGTTTGAAGGTAGATGATTCTTGGATCAAAAGATGCAACTTGAACTGAAAAGTCCTGTCTTTTGGCACATCGATCGATCGATATGATCGATCGATATCACTTCGATCGATCGATGTCATCGATCGATATTGGCAGGGAGCTCCAACTTTGCACCTTGCCAGCATTGATCGATCAATGTATCGATCAATGTCATATCGATCAATCTATGTGATCGATCTATGTTGGACAGAGAGCTTCCAACTTTGCATCCATACCACATCGATCGATCAATGTGAGCCATCTATGTCCAACAGAACACTCAATTTCATTTCAGCTTTTATTTGGTTCGATCCAACTTACACATAGATCGATCCAAGTGACTTTATACAAGTTCAAAGTGTTCAAATCATCTTTCAATCTCTCAAAAAACATCTTACATGTTTTTATATAAGTTTGGAACAAATTTTTAAATACTCTAAACACACTTTTTCCAAAATCCCTCACATGATCCAAAATTATATATAAACATTTCCAAACGTTAATAAACCAACCTCTCCACTACCAAACTAAGACAATGACACATAATGGATAATGACTCGTGTCTTGAATTGCCATTTATCACAAGAAGAAGTATATAAATGGAAATAAGATGACATTGACGTCTTGAATCTTACCTCTCTATTGTTTATATAAACTTACATCCGACATGTCATTATCTTGCTTTAGGCAAGTTCCGTGGTTTGGTGCGATATCAGCCATGCACCCAGTCCCAGGTTTTCATAAGCGCTCTAGTGATTTGTTCCAAACTCTCATAGGAAGCGGTACCACCTCCATGCTTATATGGGTAGAATTCATCAAGTGTACACTGCTCACACCATCGTACAACATGACTATAAATTCTATTAAGAGATTGTAAAAAATCTCACCCTCATTTACTTGCAGTGAACACTATCTTCAACAACACCATAGGGAGGGACACATTGATAGTGCTGATTAGGATTCTTCTATGACTTGTTATTACCACATTGAATCCCGTTTGCAGGATCTCTGCTAATAGTGGGTTGGGTTGCCGTCACACAGAATCCACTTCGAATGGAACAAGTCCCATCCCCCTCGATGTTTCACGGACCAACTTTTTGCACTGTCCTTTTGTCAAAGGGTCAGCTAAGTTAAACTCGGATCTTATAAACTCCAAATTAACCACTCCTGAACTCATTAAATCTTGCACAATATTGTGTCTCAATCATATATACCGGCTCTTTCCATTATAAACTCTATTCTTTGCTCGAGCAATTGCAGCCTGCGAATCACAATGTATAAATACAGAAGGCATAGATTTAGTCCACAAAGGAATATCTACAAGCAAATTCCTTAACCATTTGGCTTCTGTATATGAAAGTTCTAAGGAAACAAATTCAGATTCGATTGTTGACTTTGCATTATATGCTTGCTTAGATGATTTTCATGAAGTGGCACTACCACCCAAAGTAAACACATAACCATTAGTTGAGTTAACTTCATCATTATCTATTACCCAATGAGCATCACAAAATCCTTCTAACACACAAGGATTTCCACTAAAGAACAAACCAAGATCCATGGTTCCTCTAGGATATTTCAAAAGCCTTCTTAGAGCAAACTAATGTGCATTACTTGGGTTGTGTGTATATCTAGCAAGTCTATTTACAACATATACAATATCCGGTCTAGTGCAGTTTATTAAATACATTACACAACCAATTATTCTTGCATACTCACATTGTGAAACAATTTCACCTTTATTCTTTTTTAATCTTCCGTTAGGATCAAAGGGTGTAGTTACAGTTTTGCAATCAAAGTGATTAAACTTCTTTAACACATTTTTAACATAATGACTTTGACAAAGTATATAACCCCCACATTTCTCAACTAACTTAAGACCAAGAATAAATCTGCGTTACCCATATATTTCATATCAAAAACTAATGACAAACATGATTTGGTCTTATTAACAACATCTAAATTCGTGCAAAAGATCAACAAGTCATCAACATATAAGCAAATAATCACACCATCAAGATTTTTAAATTTGCTATAAACACATCTTTCACTTTCATTTACACATACTCATTTTCTAGCAAGGCATTATCAAATTTCTCATGCCATTGTTTAGGGGCTTGTTTTAAACCATACAAAGATTTCTTTAATTTACATACTTTATGTTCTTGCCCTTTAACAATCATTCCCTCAGGTTGTTTCATATAGATTTCTTCGTCTAAGTCTCCGTTAAAAATGCTATTTTAACATCCATTTGATATATCACAAGTTTGAAAATAGAAGCTAACGAAACTAGCACCCTAATGGTTGTTATTCTAGCAACCGGTGCATAGGTGTCAAAGAAATCTACTCCGTCTTGTTAAGTAAATCCTTTAGCTACTAATCTAGCTTTAAATTTATCTATAGTGCCATCCGGTTTCAGTTTCTTTCTAAACACCCATTTGTAACCTATAGGCTCACAACCTCTTGGTAAATCTACCACTTTCCAAGTGTGGTTACTCATAATTGAATCTAATTCACTGTTTATTGCTTCTTTCCAAAATTTTGTATCTATGGATTTCATAGCTTCTTGGTAAGTTTTCGGATCTTCTTCAAGGATAAACACTTTAGTAAAATCATTTTCAAAGGTCTTCTCAATCCTTTTCCTTTTACTTCTTCTTAGAGAATCCGGTTCTGTATTAACTATGTATTAGCTACAGTTTTGCTAGATTCATGTTTTTTATAAATAGAATGACCCAAATCCTTTTGTCGTTTCATAGGAAAGATAGTCTCAAAGCATTCAGCATCTTTGGACTCTATAATTGCAGAATTCTCAATAATCATAAACCTATATGCCGCACTGTTTTGGGCATATCCTATAAACATACAATCTTTGGTTTTTGGTCCTATCTTATTCCTTTGAAATTTCAGAATACCAACTTTTGCTAAACACTCCCACACTTTCAGGTATCCTAAGTTAAGAGGGTAAACTTTCCATAGTTCATAAGGGGTTTTATTAGTCTTTTTGTGCGGTATTCTATTCAATATATGACAAGCACACAGAATAGCTTCACCCACAAATTATCCAGTAAACCAGAACTAATGAGCATATCATTCATCGTATTATTAAGCGTTCTATTCTTTCACTCAGCTACACCATTAGATTGCGGAGTATAAGGAGGTGTTACTGCATGAATTATTCCATGTTCTTCACAGAATTTTTGCAATGATGTAGTCATGTGTTCACCTCCTCTATCGGATCTTAATATTTTGATTTTCCTTTCTAATTGATTTTCTACTTCATTCTTGAATTTCTTGAATATTTCTTTGGCCTCATCTTTATGAATTAGTAAATATACTCTAGTGAATCTCGAATAATCATCAATAAAGGTTATTTAATATCATTTACCTCGAATAATCATCGATTAAGGTTATTTAATACAATTTACCTCGAATAATCATCAATGATTCTTGAGGTCACCTAAATCATTATGAATGAGATTTAGTTTATCTAAGACTCTTTCAATATTCTTAAATGGTTTCTTATGATGCTTGAGTTCAACACAATGTTCACATCTTTCAAATTTATCTTTATTTGCTATAGATATGACATTCATGCTTTTTAACCTTTTTAAAGCGTCAAGATTAACATGATCTAGCCTAGCATGCCAAAGATCATAAGAATCAATCAAGTATGCAAAAGGAGACATATTCTTATTAGTGATACAAGTAACATCAAGTAAAAACAGTCTGGCATTGCAAAATCCATTTCCAATAAATTCTCTATTTTTAGTAAGCACTAACTTATCAGAATCAAAAACAAGTTTAAGATTGGACTTGTTCAGAAGTGCTCCAGAAATCAAATTCCTATGTATAGTAGGAACATAGAGTACATTACTTAATTCCTGCCTTTTTTCCCGAAATAACTTAAGGATCACTTTCCCTTCCTAGAATACGGGTTCCTTATGCATCCCCAATAAAAACCTGATCTCCACTATTTGATTTCTTAAAAATCAAGAAATAGATCTTCACTGGTAGTAATGTGTCTAGTGGCTCCAGTATCAACCACCAATTCTGTAGTAGCTCCAACAAGGTTTACCTCGTCCACAACGACTACAGCTATGACCTCCTCGTCTTTGGTTCTGTCTTCTCCATCGTGCTCCACCAAATTTGCATGAACACTTGCTTGTCCTTTCCTTTTGTTGCAGAAGAAGGCTTTGTATCCAGCCTTTCCGCAAACCTAGCAAACTCCTTTGTATTTCTTTTGTCCCTGCACAAAATTTTTACCTTTGTTGTTGTGAGCTTTGACATTCTAGACTTTTTGCCTCTTTTTCTTTGGGTTGTGCTCTAGAATGTTGGCGCAAAACTCATTCTCAACACCCTCTGCATCCTCTAACTGGTTGTTTTCTTCAATGCGGATGTGTTTGATGACACCGTCTATGGTGAGTTTGATGTCATCATGTTTACCTTTCTTCTTGTATTTGCTCCAAGAAGAGGGTAATTTCTCTAACAAATAGACAGCTTGAAAAGTCTCATCTATCTTGATGTCTTCTTGTTTAAGATTGTCCACCAATTGTTGAAATTGATGCATTTGATCATTGATAGGTATATAGTCAACCATTTGAAACTTGAGGAACTCACTGACTACATACTTCCTTTTTTCAACATCTTCAGAATCATACTTTTTCTGAAGTGCTTTTTATATCTCCCGTGCGGATGAGAATTTGACATAGATGTCAAAAAGAGAGTTTGACATGAAATGCAGGATATGACCCCTGCAAGTTGTGTTATTGACTTCATACTTGAGTGCTTCTCCTTCATCAGTTGGTTTTTCTTTGGTTAGAACATACGAGACAGATAGTATCACAAAAAAGAACAATACCTTAGTTGACCACCTTTTGAAGAATTTGCCATCAAAAGGTTCCACCTTGAACATATGGGGAATAGCATGGTGTTTGTTAGCCATATTGCTGGAGGCATTTTAGCTTTAAGATTGTTAGACAAACGAGTAGGATATGGACACCAAAAAATGGTATTAACAAGAAGAGTAGAAAGCCGAGACACAACGTGAGGTGCTGTCCTTAAAGCTAAAATGCCTCCACCACAAGCGAGGTGAACTACGCGGCACAAGCCTCCCAGGATATAACAACTTCTTTCTTTCGTTTGCTCTACAAGAGGAAGATGAACTTGCAAATAGAAGTGTTTGATAATTGAGGAAGAATAAGAAAGAGTTGGAGGAAGAACAATGCGGAAATTTTCAGAATTTTGCAAAAGTTGTTATCTATTTTTTTAAGATAGCAAGGGGTACTATTTATAGGCTTTGGATTGTGTAAATAGCCACTTTGAAAACTGGTTTCAACAGTTTAATTAACCTCCATGTCAGTTGCCTAATGTTCATATTTGAAGGGGGATGATTCTTGGATAAAAAAATACAACTTGAACTGAGAAGTCATGTCTTTTGTCACATCAGAGAGCTCCAACTTTGCACCCTGCCAACATTGATCGATCGATGATAGAGCTTCCAACTTTGCATCCATACTACATACATCGATTGATGTGATCGATTTATGTCCAACAGAACACTCAACTTCATTTTAACTTTCTCTTGGTTCGATCCAACTTACACATGGATCGATCCAAGTGACTTCATACAAGTTCAAAGTGTTCAAATCATCTTTCAGTCTCCCAAAAAACATATTACATGTTTTTATATAAGTTTGGTGCAAATTTTTAAGCACTCTCATGCAACGAAAGAAAATGAAAGATCCTTTCATGAACATAATCACGATCGACAAATTTCTAAAATACAAACGATATGGGTAAAGATCACTTTGGTATCAACTGCTATGCCAAAATAAAATGTAGATACATAAAAATTACCTCATGGCCAAATGTTATGCCAAAATAAAATATAAAAATATAAAAATTACCTCGAACCATGATCATTTAGTTGACGCCTTCGATCTTTATGATCTTTCTAGAGAGACAAACTTTGGCCATGATAATTTAGTTGACGTATTCAATCTTCATAAGCCTTATACAGAGACAAACTTTCGGGAGAGAGTCCTTTATTCTATGACTACCGGTATGTTTGAAAGCTTGAATAGATGGAGTATCACAACTTCTGTATTTATGGGCTATAGAATCTATCTATATTTAACCATAATTAATTTCTTTTATCAAGGAATTATATTGATTGTGTAAATCAATCAAGAAATAGTCCGTTTGTTAATACAGTCAATAATTGTAACATATTTGGCAAATAAAACGTACGAATGCATTTACCTATGTGATCTATCTTAGTAATTTATAAATAATTATGAGTCTTACGATCAATTATAATAATTTATAATTTATTCTTACAAAGAGTACCTAGTTGGAGCTCTTTCACTATCTCCATTAATTCTACCTTGACCCACTGCTATATAATATATATTCAGGAGCCTTCTGGAGTTAATAGTGCTGTATATCGCCGCCCTCATGGCTGCCCTGTGAAAAATATCATAGTGCCGTTCCGTGACGGCCGCAGACAAGGTAAGTAAATCACATGTTGTTCAAATCGTAGCGTCAGTTTTTTTTTTACATAATTCAGAATTTTCACTTTGTGGGGTTACAAAGGAACAAAAGGACATACACGCATCAGCTCCAAGGAGAATTACGAAGGATACAAATTAAAAACTCAATGGTCTTCCGTATTGGTAATGACTTTACGTAAGGATCCACACAAGGTTGTCCTGCAAACTAGATTTTCGGCCTAGTAACAGTGAAACATCTGCACTGTGTATGTCTTTTCAAAGCTATATGTATGAGAGTACATTATTGATATACAGCTTTTATATAGCTTTACAGACGCGACAGTGGGAGTTCTCTAGGTTGAGATTCAACATCTTTTCATATGTATCTCGCCAAAATACATACACAACCCACTTGGCTTGCAGAACAAACTGCATGATGAACAAAAACGTCGGGATCAAGCCAAGTGTTTATGTGGTGCACCATGTCTGCCTTATCTTGCAAATTGAAATTATTGCTAAAGACAAACCAAGACCAGGAAAAACGTAAGCATTGTGTTTTGAACCCTTGGCTGCAACTGATTTTCTCTTTTAAAATTTTTATTAGTGTTGTCAATTCAAATAGACGGGAGTGCTGTCCCTCTAAACATTTTTCCCATCAAGTTTCGTGGTAGGTTCATGACAGTCATTTTTAACAGACAAGTGTGTTGTCACTCCAAACATTATTCCCATCACGTCACGTGTTAGGTTCATGACAGTCGTTTTAAAATGATGAATAGAACATTATACAATTTTTAAAATTTTATTGAATTAGCTCATACTCAAATGCTTTTCAAAATAAGAACGGATGAGATCTGAGGAGGAAGAATATGAGGTAGAATATGAGGCCTCCAATCACGCGACGCCACGTGTACAAAAGGGCTTTTTTTAAAAAAGAAAAAAAAGTAAACAGCGGGCCCTTTTGTACACGTGGCGTCGCGTGATTGGATGCCTCATATTCTACCTCATATTCTTCCTCCTCAGATCTCATCCGAAATAAGAAAGCGAATATTCCAGCAAAATCCATCATATAAGACGGATAAAAGAATCATTTGCTTAAGGAATCTAATTGGAAAAAAGGATAAAAGTAGATGGAGTTGGTTTATATTTTAGATGAGGTTTTTAGTAGTGATATTATGAAATTTATTTATAATATAAAATAGAAAAATAAAATAAGTATAAAATGAAAGTTCTAGGATACGGCAGACGCACGGCTGCGCAAGTTACAAAAAGAAAATAATAGAAATGAAATATGCAGAAAGCAGGTATGGCGGGCTGGGAGGGAGAAAAATAAGGAAAAAAGAAGGAAAAGGAAGACGACATGAGAGAAAAGGGAAAAAAAGGGAACAAATCTCATAACCCGGGATATTAAATGACCCAGCGACACGTGACATACAGGAGGAGTGGTGAGGCTGGGTGGAAGTCACCTGCACCCAGCCTCACCACCCCCTATGAGCCACGTGACAGTCGGTCCCAAGGGGAGTGAAGGGCTGGGGTCAGAGGATCTCGATCGAAAAAAAAGGGACTTTAAGCCCGTGGATTGAATCAACTCTTTTTTTTTAAAAAAAAAAAGATAAGGATTTTATAATACATTTTTATATGTTAATGGTAACTATGGATATTTCAATAGTACAGTTAGCGATATAGAATGGTAAATTTAGTCACATCTGAAATAACATTATAAAACACAAAATAATGTTGGAATCAACTCGTTTCTTTAAGGTAAAGATTTTATAACTTTCTGTCATGACTACATTTTTATATGTCAACGGTAACCATGGATATTTCAATACTATACTTAGCGGAATAGGATGGTAATTTTAATCACATCTGAAATAACATTACAAAACACATATAATAATTTTTATATATTAAATGCTGCTTATACCTGTTAGAATATGTTGAGTTTTGATGATTTGCACTTCGAACAAGGGATTAGGCGTTTCATGTGTGTCGTTGAAGTCAGTATACTTCGAACGCTTACATTAGGCGCTTAATGTACCTTGGTGGAGTCCAGTACACTTCGAACGCCTATATTAGGCACTTTATGTGAAGTGTCTGGATGTGCGTACACTTCGAACGCCTAGATTAGGCGCTTCATGTGAAGTGTTTGAAAATCAGGACACTTTGAACGCCTGATAAGGCGCTTCATGTGGCCTGTTGAAAAATGCGAACACTTTGAACTCCTCTTTAGGCGCTTTATGCTGTCCACCAAGCCAAAAGTACTTTTCCCCTGAATGGGCACGTACTCTTAAGTACTTTCTCTGAGAAAATGTCAGAGTTAGTTCGAACAAGCATGAAGGGCTACATTAGGCGCTTCATGCGACTTCGAACGCCTTAAGAAGCCCACATTAGGCGCTTGATGTGACTTCGAACGACAGTTCATTGTCACATCAAGCGCTCGATGTCACTTTGAACGCATGTGCTTTTAGAACATTAGGCGCTTCATGTGACCAACGTTACAAAGGTCTTAAACTTCACTTTTTAACATTAGTTGACCCTTTGTACCCTCCTCTTTTAGTGTCTTTTTTCACAGGTTCCTCTCTGCTGAGGATTTCAAGTTTCCTTTCTTGGCATTCATTTTGAAATCTCTCCAAGAATGTTGCTACATGCCAAAGGGAGATCTCCAATGATGAGGACTCACCAACACATGATGACAAAACCCATTAATGTTTGTGCAGAGGGTTTCAAACAGGAAGAAACTTGAAGAGTGATTAAAAGAAGGGTTTCTTCTTCATTTTTCTCCAACTTTCTACTTGGCAAGCTCTCAAATTTTCTCTCAAGCTCAAGCTCTCAAAATACTTGTAAACATTGTACATTTTACTTTATTGTTGAGAGTAACTATTGTAAGAGGAAGAAGAGTCTTCTTCTTGGTGAGATTCTATTGTGAGAGATTGGGTAGATTGTTGGCCAAGGAGCAAGGGTGCTTCTTGTTTAAGATTTCTAGACTTTGAAGGGTTAGTTGATAGTGTGTGGTGCACTATTCTCCCTACAAGATTTCTTTGAGGGCAAAGAAGATCTTTGGAGGCTAAACTTCAAAGGGTTAGACTTCTTGGTTGTGGTCTAGGCAAAGTGCCTAGTTTTCTGTTTTCTGGATTTTGTTCTTTGGTTGTTGTTTCCCCCAAAAGAAATAACAATTCCCATTTCAAAATCCTTCTTGTGAAACATCAAGAAGGTAGAGAAGTAGAGTCATTTGACTTGAACCTCTATACATACTTGTGTTCTTTACTTTCTTGCAAGTCTTTATTCTTTCTAAAGAACACACCCAAGTATTGGTTGCACCTCAAAACGAAAAATATCCATAAAATATCCATACTTGGTGAACACACTATTCAACCCCCCCTTCTAGTGTGTTCTAAGGGACCTAACAATTGGTATCAGAGCAACATCTTGCTTATTTGAGTTCAAATACAAGATTTGATCTTCATAGTATGGATCCCTTCAGATTTGTTGATGCAAGTTCTCCAAGTAGTGATGCTTCTAGAAGAAGAAGACAAGAGTCACTACTCCCTTCTATCTCAAGTGTACAGGTCAAAGTACCCACGTTTGACCATGTGAGCTTCCCAAAAGACAAGAAAGCCTTCTACCAAAAGAAGAAGGCTCTACAAGAAGAAATAGCTCATTGGGAATGCTTACTGTCTGCATCCGAAAGCGATAGCGATGACCATGAGAATCTAACTCTCACGGAGATCAGTGACGATGATCTCAACAAGGAGTTTTATTCTCTTATGGCCATCAAAGACGACATGGAGGTATGCACTACATCCTCACATTATAGATTAATAGATGAAAGAGATGACTTAGTGCAGGAAATTGACTTCTTAAAACTAAAATATACTCGTGTCAAAAAGGAATTTAAAGCATGTATATACGAATACAATGACACTATAGAAAATCATATTGCATTACAACTTGAGTATGATATTTTGTTAACCATGCATATGATAGCATTAGAAGAGAAGCATGATTTGATGAAATCAAGCATCTCTCATAAAACAGTTGCGAATAAGAATTCTCAAAAGAAAAGTGCAAATAAAACTAAGGTAGTCAAAGATGCATCCTCACCTGGTATGAAACCTAAGGTTAAATCTAGTGTTTTGTATGCATCTAAAAAGAGAAAAACAAATGAACAAGCATCACACTTCAAGGAGTCTCAAGCTCCCTTGAAGAAGCAAAGGTGCATGCCTAAAAGCAAGGCAAAGCAAACCAAGGTGCCTAAGTCTTGTGTTGATTCCGTGAAAAATAATCCTTCTTTGATGCCAAAGAATGCTGTCCCTAAACGGGAATCACGGAACGTATTAACACACAAGCATGATAATCATCATTATCCACACAAACACATTCCTACATGTTTTGTTTGCAATAAAAAGGGTCATGTAGAAAGAATGTGCAGAACTAAAAACGATAAAAACTCTTATTCACACAAACATATGCCTACATGTTTTTATTGTAATAAAAAGGGTCATATTGAAAGAGTGTGTAGAGCTAAAAACAATCAACATTCTTATACACACAAACATATTCCCACATGTTTTTATTGTAAAGAAAGGGCCATGTAGAGAGAGTGTGTAGATTCAAAAATAACAAGAGTCTTGTGTGGGTGTCGAAAGGCGAAGTGAATGTAACTAACCTTCAAGGACCCAAAACAAAAAGGGTACCACTTTCATATGGTTCTTTTGTAGGCCTTAGCACTCAATGGAGAAAGCGAAGACAAGAAGGTCAAATGGGACATGGACAGTGGGTGTTCCAACCATATGACGGGAGACAAACGTCTCTTCCATAGACTCACTATGCAAGACGGAGGAGTTGTCCACTTTGGCAGTAGCAAAGGCCACATCAAAGGACATGGTATTGTGGGTAACGATTCCTTCTCTCTTAGTGATGTCTTATATGTTATAGGTCTTAGGTTTAACTTGATAAGTGTCAGTCAACTCTGTGATGCTAATTATGAGGTAACGTTTTTGAAAACAAAGTGTGTTGTGAAAAAGGAAGATAAGATCTTATTTGAGGATTTGCGTTTCAAAAATATTTACAAACTTAGCATCAATGACTTGGTTTCTCAAAATGTATCTTGTCTAGTTGCTAAAAATGATTTGACACAACTATGGCATAGACGTCTCGGACATGTATGTTTCAAATTTAAATTTATTTGTGAAAATGGTAAAGTCCGAGGCCTTCCAAAAATGAATTTCAAAAACCATGACTTATGTGACACTTGTCAAAAGGCGAAGCTTGTGAAAACAAGCTTCAAACCCAAGACAAATATTTCCACCTCCAAGCCCCTACAATTGCTTCATATGGATTTGTATGGGGATGTTGGAACAAAAAGCTTGGGTGGCAAACATTATACCTTCGTGGTAGTAGATGACTATACTCGTTATACGTGGGTGATGTTTTCTAGCTAAGAAAAGTGATGCATGTAGTGAGTTTATGAGTCTAAGCAAACGATTGGAAAATCATGTGGGTGACACCATTAAAACCATCCGTAGTGATCGTGGTGGTGAGTTTGATGGTGATTTCGAAAGGTTCTGTGTATCCAAAGGATACTCTCATGACCTTTCGGCACCTAGAACTCCTCAACAAAATAGTGTGGCCGAACGAAAGAATAGAACTCTACAAGAAATGTGTAGAGCAATGTTGAATGAGTTCGGTTTGCCCAAGTACTTTTGGGCCGAAGCGGTAAATGCCGCTTGCCATGTGATCAATCGTGTCTATTTGAGACCATACCTAAATGTGACACCCTATGAGCTTTGGAATGGAAAAGTTCCCAACATTGGGTATTTCAAAGTTTTTGGTTGCAAGTGTTTTATACTTAATACCAAAGATACTTTGGACAAACTTGACCTCAAAGCGGATGAAGGTATCTGTTAGGTCCGAAATACACTCTAGAGAGGGGGTGAATAGAGTGTTTGGCTCTTTTGCAGAATTTTCTCGTTTGGCTCAACTCAAAAAGATATTCAAAATCAGAGCAAGAATGGGAGATGAGAAATAGTGAATGAGTACACCGGATATAGAGTGGTTCGAATCGTAAATGATTCTACTCCACTACCACTTTGTTTCCAAAGTGGATTTTCAACAACTACTCTTCTTATTATGAACAATAAGAACAACCACAGCAATACTTACACTAACACTTTAGTGTAAGCAACAACAACAGCAACTTCTTGCACAAAACACACTTGTGCAACTACAGCAACTACAGCTCTTAGCAAGAACAATTTCTTGCTTCCTTACAACTACAACAAAAGTTCCCTCAAGAACTTCTCACAGTGGGTTGAAGAAATATAGTAAGGTTCACACTTTCTCACAAGTCTAAGCACAAGCAAGAGATCAAATATTTATGGTTTCTCTTGTGCTTGACTCTCTTTCTCTCAATATACAATAATAAAGATCAAAGAAAAGCTAGACAAGCTTTAAACAAATTTACAAGTATGAGAGAAATATACAACAATGGAAAATGAAGCTAGATGATGTTGAAAGTGTGTAATTGCTTCATACAAGCCTCCTCTATTGATGAAGTTCACCACGTTTTTGTGGCTCTCCACCAAGTCTTCATCTTCAAAAATGTCAAGATAATGCCCAAATAGTCTCTAGCCACCCTATGGAGTGATTTGATCTTGGATAGCCACCCTAGAGAATCTTAGACATGTATACAATATTCAAGGAAGCATGTAATAGGTTGGGTTAAAGTCCACAAGAAGTTTGAAGAAGATTGGAAAGAGAAAACCTCAAAAATCTGCCTTGGATTTTGTTCTAACATTCAGAAAATTTGATTTCTAGAGGACATCGATCGATCGAAGTCCCTGGAAGGGAGAGATCGATGTCCTCAAAAGATTGCAGTTTTTGAAACTGTCTGACATCGATCGATCGATGTCAGGGGTTGAAGTGACATCGATCGATCGATGTCACCTGGTTTAGAGATCGATGTACTCTGTTCAACATCGATCGATCGAAGTGCCTGGGAGGGAGAGATCGATATTCTCTGATCAACATCGATCGATCGATGTCAGGGGCTGAAGTGACATCGATCGATCGATGTCTCCAGCTTGAGAGATCGATGTCAACCGGTGAGTTCCAATCTCAACCATCTTTGGACATAATGTGTTTTGCCCATCATGCATCAAACATAAATTTAACTCATTCAAAACATCTTTTTATCATCAAAACGTTTCACAACTTAACAGTATCTTTTTAGGTTATGCCTCAAATAGTAAGGCATTTCATGTTTTCAACAAAAGGAGTCAAAAGGTGGAAGAATCAATCCATGTTAAGTTTAATGAGTCACTTATTGACGAACCTAAACTCAATGAGGATTGTGAGGAGGATGAAGATGTGACTCCTTAAGAGGATATTCCTATGGTCGTTCCTCAACAAGAGATTGTTGATGATCATCCAAATGGAAACATCTTCATTGACTTGAGAGTTGAACCTATTGAAGGTACTCCTCCACCTTGTGTGCATGAACTTAGTGAGTCAAATAGAAATATCTCTCATACTCATGTTGATACACAAAATGTAGATAATGCATCACACATTCCGGAACGTGAGGTTCATGTGGATGATGAAGGTTCATCTCTTCCGGAACATGATCAAGAGGAAGTTGGAGGAGATGTCTCCAATCTTCCTAGATCATTTAAGCACAAAAGTTCTCACCCTCAAGAGTTAGTCATAGGTGATCTAAATAGGGGTATCACCACACGAAGGCAATATAGAGAGAATGCATTTGTCTCTCTTATAGAACCTAAAAATATTAAAGACGCACTTCTTGATGAAAATTGGATCTTGGCTATGCAAGAAGAATTAAAACAATTTGAAAGAAGCGATGTTTGGGAGTTAGTTCCCAAACCACACGATCATCCTATTATTGGTACGAAATGGGTTTTTCATAACAAGATGGATGATCAAGGTAATGTCACTAGAAACAAGGCTAGGTTAGTTGCTCAAGGATACCGTCAAGAAGAAGGTATTGATTTTGATGAGACATTTGCACCCGTAGCACGGTTAGTTCGAACAGCTATTCGGGTTTGTTTACTAAAACAAGCCAAACTATTCGTGAACTATTCGGCTTGTTTAAACTGTTAAAAAGTTATCGAACCGAACTCGAACCAATTATAAAGTTTGTTTAGCTAATCGAACCGAGCTGAACAGTTCGTTTAGCCAAACGAATCCGAATTCAAAAACCTCATATTCAGTTCTGATCGGTTCGTTAACACCTGTACATAATATATAATGTTTCCGTTCGAGAAACAAAAATCTCCGGATTTTTTTCATTAATTGATCGGTCAACTGGTCAACCATTAAAATCGTTGTCGATGTCATCGCCAGCCAACTCAGGAGGCAACTGGTCAATCCTGGCCACTTCAACCCGGATGGGATCACCTCACCACACCTTCCCTCACTCCACTCCCCACCACGCGACACGTGGCAGCAGGGAGGGGTCATGAGGCTAGATGAGGGTTACCCTCATCTAGCCTCACCACCCCTCCCTGTTGCCACATGTCACACGGTGACGAGTGCGGTGACGGTTTTGCGATGAGAGGATCCTAACCCACTTCAACCGGGATAGGATTCCCTGACCGCAAATGGGGTGCGATGACGCGTGACCGCGCGGCACGTGGCAGCAAGGGAGGGTGGTGTGGCTAGATGAAGGTCACCCGCATCTAGCATCACCACCTCTCTTTGCTGCCACGTATCGCGTGGTCACAAAAGGGGTGAGGAAGGTGGGGTTAGGAGATCCCAACCCACTTAAACCCACATGTAAGTGTCACATGACACCCACGTCATCAGTCATGTTTACTGAGTAAACAAAGTTGAATGCTGGTCATATCTCTTACCAAGAGGAAATTTCCCTTTTTGGACAATAAACAATGTTTCTGCTTACATGTACAACGACAACAAAATTTACATGCTCACGAAAGAAAAGCTTATATAGATCTAGAAAAATTTATATGTTGTTCAAGTTAGATATATGTTTTCTATTTTATTTAACCGTTTAATTTTTTTAATTACGATCCGACTGCTAAGCCGTACTACACGTATGCATGTAAAACACACTGTAGTGGTTATCCAAATGAGACACAAAAATTTAGATACTTAGGGCCGAATCACATTTGAAACAATATGGTAGTTTTTAAAATATCTGTATTCTAGAACCAGATATTATGCATTAGACATTAGCATACATAGAAAAAGGTAAGATTTAGGTTACGTGTTAATAACCAAAAAAAATAAAAAACGAGATAAATAATTAATTCATATTACTGACTTAATATAACTAGAAAAAGTTCAAGTAGTGTTGTTGATGTTGATGAATGACTTGCATCACACTGCTGATTTCTTAGGCGTGAAAATACGCAGTAGATTCTGCGGGTCCGGGTCCCCTGACCGCCGGTCCTCTCACCCCTTTGTGATCGTTCGTCATGTGACAGCAGGAGGGGTGGTGAGGCTGGATGGAAGGCAGGGGTGGTGAGGCTGGATGAGGGGCCACGTGGCAAGAGATACTTTGTTACCGCCCATGTGGGGGGTCAGGAGATCCCGCTGGCCCCCATCCAGCCTCACCCTCCCCTGCTGCCACGTGGCAAAGGGTTCTTTGTTACCGCCACGTGGCAAGCGAGTCTGCGTATAGGGGTTCTTTGGTCACACAACATGATATAGAAATAATAGTGAACAATAAATCATTTATGGACAAATATTATTTAATTAAATCTATTCGTCTTAAAATCTAAATTATTATTGAAACATGATGCGTCATTATAAATAAAAATGTTCACTCGGTTCTAGAAATATCTTGATTCAAATTAATAACTAACTCGTCATGCCATAAGCATATACCTTATCAAGTCGTTTATATTTCAACCAAGAGGCCACGATATAAACTTCTTTTTTCCAATACAAGCTTCAGTTAAATATTGATGTATTTCAGCATTATGTTAAAAAGAGTCAAATAATACAATTCATACATGAACTAAATTGATTTCTCAAGTCTAGGTATCATTATATTTTGTTCAAGTTGAGAATAAATTATGATGCTACAAATGTCGTATTCTCAATAAGCGGGTTAGTCCCATGAACCCTTGTTATATTAGAACAACATATATGACTTGAAAAACTATCGGCCAAGTAAGAATGACATGTCGTCATCATATTCGTTGGTCATAATTGTTAATGTAGTGCCCCGCATCCGAACTCTAACTTCAAGAACAGTGCACCCGTCGTAGTCTACTATGAGAACTATAAGGCGTCGTTCAAACTTCTCACACATCAGAAATAACGTTGAAATTTTCACGAAACGATATTTAAAAATTCAAACTCAATTTATAAATAACCTCAATACGGAAATAAATAAAATGTTTAGGTCTGACGAAACTCATTACATCGAATGAAAGTCTAAATAGCTGACATAAAAGAAATAAATATGAAATTCACCAAACGCTTCCCCAGATAATCTCTCACCACACTTCACTCGTCCCAACTAGCCTGGTCTGACCCATCCTCAACAAAGATGTACTCAAGGCTCACCTGTGGAAGGAATAGTAGGGAGTGAGTGATTTGTAATCACCCGTAGGTTACCCGTCTTTTTCCAGAAAGAAAACATACTCACCACAAATACATAAACACATAAAGAAAAGCAACAACAATTATATAAACACATAAAGAACAGCAATAACTGAAGCGTAAGATAAACACACACTCGCCCAATCAAATGCAATGCACAACTTCATGATGCATGCTCCTTCTCACTACTGTGTCACATGCAACGACATTATTATTTCACATAACATGCTCCTGTTTATCCATGATATGCTATGCATGTCCCGGGTCCTATTCATCGCTTTGTTTCGTAGAGTCAACGCTCCGAAGGGTCACACTCCGTGGAGTCACATGCCCCGAAAGGATCACATGCGCTTGTATCGTAGGGTCACATGCCTCGAAGGAAATTACACGCACCTATATCGTAAGGTCACACGTCCCAAAGAGAAATCACACGCACCTGTATCATAGGGTCACACACACTGATGGGAAATCACATGCACATGTATCGTAGGGTCACACGCCTGAAGGAAAACCACACGCACATGTATCGTAGGATCACACGCTCCGACGGGAATCACACGCACATGTGCCATAGGCTATCACACCCCGAAGGGATGCAATGCAAGGTACGTGCCATGAATGCTGCACACACAATCCCACACATCTACACTCATATATATATATATATCAGCGCCCATACACGTGCATATACACTCGCATGTATACCCCTATTTATTTCTGGTGTATCCATACTCTTATATATACCCATGCCCGTACACATGCATATATACTCGTATGTATACCCCTATTTTATTCCAGTGTATCCGTACTCATATATATATATACCCGTGTCCATACACGTGTATATATACTTGTATGCACACCACCTGTTTTATTATTATGATTCAGTCTTTATTTATTATTATTTATCACTTTTATTCCATTATTATTATTATTATTAATATTATTATTATTATTATTGTTGTTGTTGTTGTTGTTGTTGTTGTTGTTATTATTATTTAATTATTATCATTTATTATTCTCTTTATTATTTTTATTTTAATTTTATTTATATTAATACTTTTTTTAGAATTTGTGACCATTTTAATTGTTTTATTTACTGAATTACTACCTTTCTATTTATTAAATATTATTTATATTTTCTAAAAAAATATTATTTATAATATATTATTAGTTTCCTTTTTCTTTCCTTTTTCCTTTTTTCCGCACATGGCCTGGCCCGCAGCACAGCCCGCGACCCACCAGCCCGTTGCTTTTCCTCTTTTTTAACCTCAGCCCGGCCAAGAAGCTCCTGGTCCAGCCCAAAGCTTTGGCCCACGGCCTGCTGGCCATTCAACATTTTCTTATTTTTTTCTTTTTTAAATACTGTTCCGCTCGACCCAATTAGCTGCAGACCAGACCAGACGAGTCAGTCCAGGCCACCAACTGGCGGGTCAGCTAGTCTGGGTCAGCCCTGACCCGGCTGACCTAGAATTCCTTTTTTCCTTTAAATTTTATTTTTCTTCTAACCTCAATAAAATCTCTAATTTAACTTCAAATTGACCCCAACGAATTTCACTTAACTTCGTTTAATGCCACGCACACACTACACCTGAGCACGTACGAGCGTGGCCTGCATGCGTCGCTCAGAGTCGTGCGTGGGCCTCACATGCCGCCTCTGAACGCCGCGCGTGTCACATATGTGTGACCTAATTTCTGGGCTACATGTCCTATTTCTAAGGCTATTAATGCCATTTTCCATTTTTCCGCATAAAAATCAATTCTTTTACTTTCTTTTCAAATCGTATGAACATCACCATTGCACACACAAATACACATACACGTGATCATCATAGAGCAGCATATGTATGAAAACATATATGAATAACACAAAATAAAAATTAAGGCAAACATGATCCAACACGTGAAGTGCGGGCAATCCGAGAAGAGGAAAAGGTAACCTACCTTTTCGGACGAATAATTTCCTATGCGCTTTTCTCCTTCTCCTTCACCCCTCGGCCAAATGCTAGGATTGGAGCATTGAATTTTTTTTTTGAATATAAGCGGCTGAATTACATAAGAAAAGGAGGCGACAAAGAATTATGGGGAAGAAAAGGGAGGGGGTTATGCTATATTTATAGAGAAATTTAGGGGTTTCCTATAGTGATTAATTTTAGGTTATTAATTAGTATCCCATTCTAATTAGGGTTTGTTTGTATTTATCATTATCTTCCTTTCAGTTGGGAAGACTAATGATTATCCCTTCTTTTTTATACATTTTTTTTAAAAAATGTATGGCTATAACACTCCTCCTCTACAAAAAGTTTCGTCCTTAAAACTTACGTACCTTATTCGAAGAGGTGTGGGTAGCGCTCGCGCATAAGCTCTTCGACCTCCTAAGTCGCTTCACGTTCTGTATGGTTGGTCCACTGAACTTTCACACAGGGGATAACCCGACATCTCAATACTTAACCCTTACGATCCGGAATCCGAGTAGGGGTCTCTTCACATGTAGTATCAGTACACACCTTTAGTGGTCGAGCATCCAACACATGACTCGGGTTGGGAACGTACCTCCTCCACTGTGAAATGTGGAAGACGTTGTGCACTTGAGCCAAGGCAGGGGTAGTGCCAAATGATAGGCCAAAATGACAACTCGATCATGTATCTCGTATGAGCCGATATAACAGGGACTTAGTTTTCCTTTTTCTCCAAAACGAATTATACCCGTAGTGTGTGATACCTGAAGGTAAACTTTCTTTCTCACTTCGAATTCCAAAGGACTTCTCTCAGTATCAGCCCAACTCTTCCTCCTATCCTGAGGGGGCTTGAGCCTACCACGGATAATCTTCACTTTATCTTTGGTTCGCTCGACTAACTCCGGCCCAATGACAGCTCGCTATCCAACTTTGTCCCAGTAGATAGGAGATCTACACTTGCGTCCATAGAGAGCTTCAAATGATGCCATGCCGATGACACTGTGGTGACTCTTATTATAGGAGATCTCCATCAACCTAATCATGCCGTCCTAGTTCCCCTTGAAGTCTTAAGCACATGCTCTCAACATATCTTCCAATGTCTGGATCGTCCTCTCTAACTGACCGCAGGTTTGGGGATGAAATGCCGTGCTCAATCGTAACTCAGTCTCCATCCTCTTCTGACACGCTGAGCAAAATCTAGAAGTGAGCCTTGGATCACGATCCAAGACAATACTGATTGGGACTCCATGCAAGTTGACGATATTATCAATATACAACATCGCCAATCTCTCTAGGGACACATCACTTGGTATTGGCAGAAAATGAGAAGACTGTCTATCGATTCACTATTACCTAGATACTATCATTGTCGTTTCTTGTTCTCGGGAGTCCTACTACAAAATCCATCGTCACGTGCTCCCACTTCCACTCGTGTATCTCTAACGGCAACATCAAAATCCTGGTTTCTGATGTTCTGCTTTAACCTGTTGACATACAAGACACCTCTCGATGAATTCATCTATGTGTCTCTTCATGCCACTCCACTAGTAATGATTCTTTAGATCATTATACATCGTCGTGACACTTGGATGGATCGACATCTTTGAGCTGTGTGCTTCTTTCAACACTTCTTTTCTGAGGTCCTCAATATCAGGTACACACAACCTTCCTTGGCACCAAGAACTGCCATCGTCATGATTCTGGAAACCATCAATCTAACTAGTCCTCATCCTCTTGCGAATATCTATAAGGGTCGCATCGCCAGAATATTTGCCGTAGAATCCACGATGTGTAAATCAAACTACGCAATCTCTCTCTCCAGAAGTATCTGTTTGGCATGGCTCGATTTCCTACTCAGCGCATCAACGACTCAATTCGCCTTTCTCGATGGTAACTAATAGTCAAATCGTAATCTTTCAGTAGCTCCAACCATCTTCTCTGACACATTTTCAGTTTTTTCTATGCGAATAGACACTTCAGACTCTTATGATCAGTGAATACTTTTTACTTCACCTAATATAGGTAATGACGCCATATCTTAAGTGCGAGCATCACCACAGCTAACTCCAGATCATGAGCCGGACAATTCGGTTCATAAGGCTTCAATTGGCGCAAAGTATTTGCAATAACTCTATTTCCTTGCTTAATGACACATAGTCCATTCTTAGACGTATCGCTGTAAATGACAAACCCTTCACAACCTGACGACCATGCCAGTATAGGGTAGTGATTCATATTCTTGGCGAATTTCTTAGAAATAAATGGAGTGGTTTGCGCCACCATCGAATGGTACATTGGCAAGGACTTTATCTACTAGGGCTGCACCTAACACTTTAAGGGTTACTCACATAACACTTATATTCGCAAATTCATGTTTTAATTTAAAAACAATTACTTGTTTAATTGTTACCTGTCACGACATTGTCGGCTGCCTCGACATCAGCGTGTGTCATCACATAGACGCTGGTGTTGGTCCTTGGTCTCCCCTTCTGTTGACCTCCCTGAGGCTGCGATGTCGGTGGTGCTTGCCTTGGCTCAGGACACTCTTTCGTATAGTGCCTTGACTTACCGCACCTGTAGCATACAAACATCTTCTTCCCACACTCGCCAGGATGACGGCGTCCTCAGTTTATAATGGTCCAGTATCAATAGCCCTCGGTGGTAGCGGCCATGCAACACTCCCCTGAATCTATGCCTACAGCGGTCTAAATTGTGGTCCTCCGAGCAGCCTTCTGGGTACCTTTACCCAGCGTCCCAACCTCCCAGCACTAACCTCCTCTAGTGGCCTCTTGCCCCTCATCTCGACAGAGACTCTCCTGAAATTACCCTCCACCTCTCTACAGACCTCCAACAACTCGTCGAACGTCATAGATGTTAGACCGTGCACCTGCAATAAACACCACTAGAGGGGGGGTGAATAGTGGTTAGCGGAAATTACACTACAACCCTTTGTTAAAATCCCCTTTGAAAACAGAATCTGAAACCACCTCAGATTCAGAACTCGTTTTTCAAAAATTCACAAATAATTGTACATAACTCTAAAAATTATGAAACTTTCCAGAATTTAACTTCAATGCGTTAACAAGACTCTATCCAAAAATCAGACAAAAATAAGATCGTTTATCCCTTCAAATAGATAAAAAGATTCAGATGGTCAATCTGGACAGAATTGGACAGAATGTTGATGATTTTGCAAAACGTGTTTCTCTTTGAATACTCAACCAAAAAGGTTGATATTTATATCAAAGCACTCCTTAGGATGTGTAGATGAAGTTTTCAAAAGGCCCTAACCTTAAACAACTCTTGAAAAATACAGAATTTAAGTTTTCTCAAAACTGGTCAGATTGCAGCCAGATTGGAGCAGTTATCTTGCAAAGACTGAAAGACTAACTTTCCCTTGCTCAAATCAAGTGATTCTTGTTGCAAATGAAAGCTAACAGTCTGAAGTATAACTCCACCAAAAATCACAAATTTTGAAAATGTTTAGCTATTTTTTCAAATTGTGAGAAGTTGTGGGAAAACTGCAGTCAAAAACGGACAGAAAATAGAAATAAAGAAACAAGAGAAGAACACCGAGAATTTATCCTGGTTCGGTCAATGTGACCTACTCCAGTCCCAAGGAACAGCTTTCCTTGGATTTCACTATCAAATGAACACCTTACAACAAGAGCCAAGCTTGATCCTTGGGTTATACACCAACCCTATTCAAGACTTGGATAATCACTTCTATGCAACTCTTGGTTACAACACCTCTACCATCTATTGATGTAGCCTTATAAATTTGGCTAATCAATTATACAAATCCAACTCAAGAAGGTGTGTATAGTGTAGCTGGACAACAAAGAAAATTGGAACACCTTAGCTACACAAAGTATGAACGAAAATATGAGAAGAGAATAGCAAGACAACAATCTTCAATTTTGCTTTCAAGTGTGTGTCTTCTCTTCTTCACCTTGCCTTCTATTTATAGAGTGAATTGATGGCATATTCCCTCCAACTTTTAGACCATGTGATGGCTGAGAATTTTGAATTAAAATACCTCCATAATCATCTCCAACAATCTTGTCTCCATTACATTCAAATTTGAAATTTCAAGTTGGCAACTTTTGCCAACTAGCTTGTTTTTGGTTTGTCTTCTTGTCTCCAACTCATAAAATGAGAAAAACATCATCTCCACCTGTATAATCACGTTT
The DNA here is from genome assembly GCA_036186865.1 of Eustoma russellianum. Classification (NCBI taxonomy): domain Eukaryota; kingdom Viridiplantae; phylum Streptophyta; class Magnoliopsida; order Gentianales; family Gentianaceae; genus Eustoma; species Eustoma russellianum. The sequence continues at coordinate 26,002,729 of AP025071.1, read as the reverse complement.
TGGAGGCTGTGTATATGTATACCAACTCAGATTTTTGAGGAGAAATCAACAAATAATAGTTGACAAGGTTATTTCAACATATAATATCAAAATTCCCATTTCTCCTTGACATATTGTGATGAATCTTGCACCAAGGACACCTTGTAATCTCTGAAAGATGATTATTAAGAACCTCCAATGACATATATATAAGAGTCTTCAAGAGAAAATAGAACGTGATATCGAATACCGTCACATATCCCGCTACCGTCGATAAAATCATCAAATGAGAGAATAAAATAGAAAACCACCAAATAATCTTCAAGAATATACTAAATGAACTCCAGAAAGAATATAATAAGATACTCAATAGATTCCTTGAGTAAAAATACCAAAACTGTCTTCGGGGGTAAAATGACCAAAATGCCCCTAGTGAGATAAAACTCCAGAAATGACCCCGATGGTCAGAATTAAATATAATAACACCTTCTTGATAACAAATAAGATGATAATATCTTCTTGAATCATATTCACCATGTCGAGTACCTATGAAACTCAAAATACCACTTTTGCCCTTTTTGGTAAGTTGTAGAAACTTCGAGGGCATATTAGTCACAAGATATTATCATCATAAAAATCACCTAATCACAACATGATAAACATATATAAATCATGTAAAAATAAAAACAACTATTTTATCACATTTTAGAAAAATATTTCTAAAAACCCTAGACATCGTGTCATTTTTTTTCACTTATTCAACTCTTTCATTTATAATACCATATGTGACATTTTTAAGTATTCATCACTTAAAATCATGACTTTGAAAATTATCCAAACATATTTCTCAACATTCTCCCCCTTTTGGATGATTTTCAAAATAACCTAACATGATTTTAATGTCACAACTTATAACCAAAAGTTTAACCAAATGTTTTCAACTATGTTTTCAACTTTTAAATAGTATGCCGCTCCCCCGCAACTCATACTCTCCCCCTTAACATATGCTCCAAAATTTATACCAATAAAAACTTAGCATATGATTCATCATTACTTACCAACTAAAACATGACTTACCAACTAAAATCATGTTCTTATTCTATCTCCCCCTTTATTTTGCAAATCATGCAAAAGATAGAATTATACAATGGTATCGTAAGTCATCATTCCTAATTTGGCTCGTAAGTTTTCAAAAGTGGCTTGATTAAGGGGTTTGGTGAAGATGTCAGCGATTTGATGATCAGTTCTTATGTGGTTTATCACTATATCCTCATTTTGAACATGATCACGAAGAAAGTGATATCGCACCTCAATGTGTTTGGCCTTAGAATGAAGCACCGGATTCCGTGAAAGATTGATTGCACTTGTGCTATCGTAGAAAATTGGAATCTTATTCATTTTAATGCCAAAATCACTAAGTTGCTGTTTAAGCCAAAGTATTTGGGTAGTACATAAACTCAAAGCGATATACTCGGCTTCAGTGGTAGAAAGAGCTACACTAGCTTGCTTTTTAGAAAACCAAGAAATCAAGTTAGTTCCTATGAATTGACAAGTACAGCTAGTGGATTTTCTATCTAATTTGCAACCACCATAATCAGCATCACTATATGCGTGTAATTCTAACTTAGCGTTTCTATCATACCACAGTCCTAAGTGAGGTGTATGCTTAAGATATCTAAAGATCTCTTTAACTGCATTGTAATGTGATACCTTAGGACAAGATTGAAACCTAGCACACATGCACACACTAAACATGATATCAGGTCTTGATGCAGTTAAGTATAATAGTGATCCAATCATAGACCTATAGAGTGTGTCATCAAAAGTTTTACCATTTTCATCCTTGTCTAGTTTGGTGCTAACACTCATGGGGGTAGGTGTTGGTTTTAATTCTTCAAAGCCAAACTTCTTAATCATATCATTGACATACTTAAGTTGGCTAATGTGAATTCCTTGAGGGGTTTGTTTGATTTGAAGTCCTAAGAAATAATTCAACTCTCCTACCATTGACATTTCAAATTCTGACTTCATACATTCTTCGAAGTCTTTTACTAAGGTAGGGTTTGTTGAACCAAAGATCATATCATCTACATAGATTTGAACTATTAACAAATCATTACATTTTCTTCTTAGGAATAATGTGTTGTCGATGGTCCCCCTTTGATAATTATTTGCAATAAGAAAGTTTGCAAATCTATCATACCAAGCTCTTGGAGCTTGTTTTAAACCATATAGAGCTTTCTTAAGCTTATAAACTGTAGGACCTCAGGCGCTACCATCTCTCCCAAAACCAATTGGTGACAGGAGATGCGCATACCCTAGCCTTATAGTGCATTCAGCACACAAGCGCCCACGGCATTCGACTGTGACTTGGCCCACACGGCCTACGCCCACCGGCCTACGCCACGGGACAATTGCTGCACCTAACAATCTCCCCCTCAGCAATTGCTCCTACTGGGAATCGAACCTGTGACCTCGCTCTGATACCACTTGTAGGACCTCAGGCGCTACCATCTCTCCCAAAACCAATTGGTGACAGGAGATGCGCATACCCTAGCCTTATAGTGCATTCAGCACACAAGCGCCCACGGCATTCGACTGTGACTTGGCCCACACGGCCTACGCCCACCGGCCTACGCCACGGGACAATTGCTGCACGTTATATGAATTGCATGATTTTTTTTCTTCTTTATATTTACAGGCATCTTTTGATTTACTTTTCAAAATAAAGGGGGAGAGAAAGCATGATTTAAGGGGGAGAGAGAGATACTAAATGCATAATTGAAGGGGGAGCGATAGGATTTAAATCATGTGCATAAGTTATTTTGAAAATCATCAAAAGGGGGAGATTGTAGAGAAAAAGGGGTTTGAGTGATTTTCAAATACATGATTTAAATGTACACAAAAACGAGCATAAGATAAAACGTGCATGATATATATATAAACGTGTAAGAAAGCATGATTTAAGGGGGAGAGAGAGATACTAAATGCATAATTGAAGGGGGAGCGATAGGATTTAAATCATGTGCATAAGTTATTTTGAAAATCATCAAAAGGGGGAGATTGTAGAGAAAAAGGGGTTTGAGTGATTTTCAAATACATGATTTAAATGTACACAAAAACGAGCATAAGATAAAACGTGCATGATATATATATAAACGTGTACATGTGTGCATGATAACTTGCCACTACTTGCCTTATTTAGCTTATATATTATGTTGTCATACTAACGAGCCATGAAGCATTAAAGCTTACATCATATGGCAAACATTTGTTGTGTTTATACTATTTTCAGGTGCCACCATTAATGAACTCAACTAGTTCATTAAGTGAAGTACTTAGTTTAATAAACTAAGTAGTTCATTAAAGGAAGATTAATTTGGAAAAGGCACAAAGGCAACAAGGCCAAGGAAGGAAAGTTCTCTCCTCCTCCCCATCTTATTAAACACGCCATTTATATATATATACACTATATATTCAGATTTTTTAAATAAAGGCACATACACATGTGTTCCAACGTACTACCGACACGTTATATATCTTACGTACGTACGTTAACGTCACACCACTATACTTAACTCATATTTATGAGTATATTCAGGTCTTATATCATATGATATAAGATATGGTGATGACAAATTAAATACGACACGATAAAAGGTTCTAAACCGAAATTTGTCGTATCGGGTGAATACCGAAACTTCGCCAATGTGTCACGTACTTGCCATAAATAAATGGCCAGCCCATATACTTCAAAAAGTGATAAAAATTTCGTGCACATGACCATATGTTCAGCCAAAAGTACTTTCCATGTTGGCACACACATATCACCCCACATTAAGGCCAAAATGTGAAGATTCCAATTTTATTTTTGTCACATGTTTATGGTACCACTTTAAATCAGCCAAGTGCTGAAATTTAAAGTATATATTATATATATTATGTATAACATAATATATATAGCATGTGCAAAATTTGGAATTTAAATTAGAGAAAAATCGGGTAATCGATAAATATCGAAAATTCGGTTTTCTACGCACAACACATGGAACGTTTTTCTTGAACATCATGTGACACGTATCTAGACACTTTTTACATATGATATACATCTTAAAGTGTTCTAGAAAATTAAATTAAGGGCTGATTGGAATATTACATGTGTGTATTATTAAATGTGCACTATTTTACAAAGTTAGCAAAAATAATATTCAGCACATGCCAAACATATTACCAACGCCTAGAACAGCCAAGATGGAGCTTATTTGGAGCCTTGTTGGCATATTGATTGGTCAAGAATCAATTAAACAAAGTTGGTGACATAAAGGAAGGAGCTACAAAAGGTAACATTTCAAACTATGTCACATATATGACACATGCTGAAAATTCACCATGTGTGTTGTATTATGGTCGATTTTTAGCATAAAGAAATGCCATATTTTACTATCTTGAATCATGAGGATTAATTGAGGATGTTATGGTAATGTTTTGAATTAATTATGAAATTAAAATGGTGATATTTTTAATATCACACATGCTGAAAATTTCAGCATGTGTGTAATGTATAGTGGCTGAAATTTAGTCCACATTGGTGTCTAACTTTTATTCCATACATGATGAGAATATAGTATACTAAATGTTGATTGAAGTCTTGAATTAAAACAATGCAAAATAGGCAATATTTTGAACAAAGAGTGAATGTAACACATGCTGAAATTTCAGCATGTGCAAGGATGTTAATGACCGATTTTTTGTACCTATTTTGTGGAGAAATTATCTTGCTTAATTTATGTGATGATATTGAGAATTATGGCAATTATTCTATGATGATTTTGGCACATGTTTTAAGTGTTATTCTCAGATTTTCCTAGTCATCAAATGATGACAACATTCAACCAATCATAAAGTGCCAAGTAAGCAAAGGTTAAATGATCATCCAATAAGAAGGTGCCAAGTAAGCAAGATCATGTCACAATGATGCTACACATTCTCCCAAGGACTTAGAAGACAATTTTCAAGAGGGGGAGAGCACCAAGGGGTCGGCCATAATGTGATAAAAAGAAGAAAGAAGAGCAAAACAAGAACAAGAACAAGAGTTGCAAGTTCAAGGATCAAAAGTGTTCTAGCCTTCTTCTTCTACATTCTCTTTCTTTCTTTCTTCTTGAAAGCCTATTGTACTTATATTCTTATCCTTGAATAGGCTTGTATCATACCACCACATATTCCATATCTTTGTAAAAGATTGATCAAGGTGTGATCAATCTTCAATCTTGCTAGGTGGTGGTGTTCGTGCAAATTGTATTGAACATACAAGGTTTGTAAAGGGTTGGAGTTGGTGTGTAACTCCATCAACCCTGTGGTAAGGTGTTTTTGAGTTGTGTGATTAGTGTGAACCAAGGAAGGTGTTCCTTGAAGACTGGAGTAGGTTATTGATAACCGAACCAGTATAAAATTCTTGGTGTCATTTACTTTCAGCACTGATTTTCTGTTTCAGCACTGTTTACTGTTTTTAATCACATTTGTAAAAATAGTAAACGAACTTTAAAAATTACGAAACTTTCAGAAAACATAGTCACACGTTCTAGGGTTCTTTTGGCGTAAGTTTCAACCCTTTTGGACAAGTATAAGTCATTCAAACGTCCAAAGTTCTGAGACTAGTGCAGTCTGATTTTCAGGCTTGCAAAGGTTGAGACTTTGATCGTATTTGACTAACTTCCCAAAAGAATTTTTCAAAACTGTTTCAACCCATTTAAATATAACATATAAGGGGTTAGTGGTTAAATTTTCAAAGCATTTGGAGTTGTGTACAAATTGGAATTAATTTTTCAAATCAGTGTATCAGTTCTGGCAGATTTGCGCAATCTGACCACCAACGAATTTTCAAGGGGTTAGAGGTTGAATTTTAATCTGAAATTTTTAGGAGATACTTATAACATCTGAGTCTAAGTTCTCTCCAAATTTCAGAATTTTTGAAGACCTGAAACCTAGTTTTCAAAACGTTTTAAAACTGGTCCTGAAAACAGAAACTGTTTTCAGAACTTGAATTGTTCAAGTTTAAAGAAATTTTAAAAACCACATTTTCCGCACCCACTATTCAACCCCCCCTTCTAGTGGTACCTTGCAGATCCTACATAAACATGGTTAGGATTATTTGGATCTTCAAATCCAGGGGGTTGTTTGACAAACACCTCTTCTTGAATGTATCCATTCAAGAATGCACTCTTGACATCCATTTGGAAGAGCTTATTAGACTTGCAATCGCAAGTAACAATCTAATTGCTTCTAGTTGTGCAACGGGTGCAAAGGTTTCTTCATAATCTATACCTTCTTGTTGATTATAACCTTGTGCGACTAGTCTAGCTTTATTTCTTGTGATGTTTCCTTGTTCATCCATTTTGTTTCTAAATATCCATTTTGTTCCTATTATAGATTTATTTTCAGGTTTATGCACTAAGTCCCATACATTATTTCGGATAAATTGGTTTAACTCCTCATGCATGGCATCTATCCATGATAAATTGCCTAAGGCTTCCTTAATATTTTTAGGTTCTAAGTGTGATATTAAGATATGCCCTTCAGCTTGACTTATGTTTCTACGTGTTCTAACCCCAACACTTGGATCACCAATGATTAGCTCTTTAGGGTGTTTATGTTTATCTTCTATAAGCCACCAATTCCTAAGTTGACTAGGTTCACCTTCTTCTAGTTCAAATGTTTCATTCGTGTGAACGTTATCATATGTAATTGGATCATTAGTTGTATCTTCTAATTGCAGAGTCTCTAAGGGTTCATGTTTGTCTTGTTTAGGAGGAGTTGGTTCTAGATGATCAAGTACAGGCTCAAGTAATACATCATCATCAAACATATTTTCAACATTTGTTTCTTGTTTATGTTGATGTTTATCACTAACTTCAAAGCATGCATTTTCATTGAATTTCACATGTATGGATTCAATTATTTTTCTAGATGCAGGATTATAACACCTATATGCTCTTGAGTTAGTTGAATACCCAACAAATATGCATTCAATAGACTTTTGTTCAAATTTATCTAGATTATCCTTAGTGTTCAGCACAAAACATTTAAATTCCAAATACTTTAAGATAATCTATCTTAGGTTGTCTATTGTTTAGCAATTCATAAGGCGTTTTATTTGATTTTTTTCTAATAGTGAGCCTATTTATAATATAGCATGCACAACTAACAGCTTCAGCCCATAAATATTTAGGTAATTTATTTTCACACAGCATTGTCCTAGCAACTTCTTGAATCGTTCTATTTTTACGTTCAACAACTCCATTGAGTTGTGGTGTTCTAGGTGGTGTTCATCCCACGTGGTTACCTCCGCGTTGAGGGCTTTCTTCTTTTGAGGAAAGACCTTATTTTCTTGCTTTTGCGGCTCTTTTACGTGGCAATCGGCAATGAAGTGACCGGGTCGACCACATCTATAGCAATTTTCACTTGCTTCCTTTTCTTTAGATGGTCTCTTGAAAAACTTTCTTGCTTGTGCTTTGTTTCTAGTTGCCATTCTTCTAAATTTTCCTACTAGAAGGGCAACTTCCTCATCCGAGTCATCGGACTCTACCACCAATCCTTTGTGTGGGCTTGATAGGGTTCATCCTATTTTGTTCATCAATAAGAATTTCATGAGTAAGAAGATTACCGGATAGCTCATCAAGGGTAAGAGTCTTGAGATTCTTTGATTCGGTGATGGCGGTAACCTTGGGTGTCCATTCTCTTGGCAAAGAGTTGAGGAGTTTTGAGACAAGGTCTTCATTTGAGATTTTCTTGTCCACCATGGAGAGTTGATTCACTATTCGTGTGAATCGATCGATTGTCTCCTTGATCTTCTCACCGTTTTTCATTCCGAACATCTCATACTCCTTCATGAGCATAAGTCGTTTGGCCATTCTTACTTGCTCAGTTCCTTCATGTATCATTTCAAGCCTTTTCCATGCCTCATGAGCTGTTTCAAGACCTTGAAGTCTTATAAGCTCAGTGGTGGTGAGAGCACTTGAGAGAATATCAAATGCTTTGCCATTAATGGCAAATCTTATCTTTTCTTCATCGGTGTAGTCATCCTCATCTTTGAATATTGATTCTCCTTTTGAGTTGGTAATCATAGGAACTTCAATTCCTTTGACAACGGCTCTCCATATATCGAATCCACAGCCTTTCAAGTGATTGATCATTCGAAATTTCCACAAGGAATAATTTTGGGCATCAAACATAGGTGCTTTAGTGTTTGATCCGGAAAATAGTGCAGTAGGCTTAGGAGATGAAGAGGCTGAAGTTGAGGTTGAGGTCGTCATTGCCATGATCTTTAACCTTGCTACTTGCAAAGATAGGCCAAGCAATCAAGGTTATGCTCTGATACCAATTGTTAGGTCCGAAATACACTCTAGAGGGGGGGTGAATAGAGTGTTTGGCTCTTTTGCGGAATTTTCTCGTTTGGCTCAACTCAAAAAGATATTCAAAATCAGAGCAAGAATGGGAGATGAGAAATAGTGAATGAGTACACCGGATATAGAGTGGTTCGAATCGTAAATGATTCTACTCCACTACCACTTTGTTTCCAAAGTGGATTTTCAACAACTACTCTTCTTATTATGAACAATAAGAACAACCACAGCAATACTTACACTAACACTTTAGTGTAAGCAACAACAACAGCAACTTCTTGCACAAAACACACTTGTGCAACTACAGCAACTACAGCTCTTAGCAAGAACAATTTCTTGCTTCCTTACAACTTCAACAAAAGTTCCCTCAAGAACTTCTCACAGTAGGTTGAAGAAATATAGTAAGGTTCACACTTTCTCACAAGTCTAAGCACAAGCAAGAGATCAAATATTTATGGTTCCTCTTGTGCTTGACTCTCTTTCTCTCAATATACAATAATGAAGATCAAAGAAAAGCTAGACAAGCTTTAAACAAATTTACAAGTATGAGAGAAATATACAACAATGGAAAATGAAGCTAGATGATGTTGAAAGTGTGTAATTGCTTCATCAAAGCCTCCTCTATTTATAGATGAAGTTCACCACGTTTTTGTGGCTCTCCACCAAGTCTTCATCTTCAAAAATGTCAAGATAATGCCCAAATAGTCTCTAGCCACCCTATGGAGTGATTTGATCTTGGATAGCCACCCTAGAGAATCTTAGACATGTATACAATAGTCAAGGAAGCATGTAATAGGTTGGGTTAAAGTCCACAAGAAGTTTGAAGAAGATTGGAAAGAGAAAACCTCAAAAGTCTGCCTTGGATTTTGTTCTAACGTTCAGAAAATTTGATTTCTAGAGGACATCGATCGATCGAAGTCCCTGGAAGGGAGAGATCGATGTCCTCAGAAGATTGCAGTTTTTGAAACTGCCTAACATCGATCGATCGATGTCAGGGGCTGAAGTGACATCGATCGATCGATGTCACCTGGTTTAGAGATCGATGTACTCTGTTCAACATCGATCGATCGAAGTGCCTGGGAGGGAGAGATCGATGTTCTCTGATCAACATCGATCGATCGATGTCAGGGGCTGAAGTGACATCGATCGATCGATGTCTCCAGCTTGAGAGATCGATGTCAACCGGTGAGTTCCAATCTCAACCATCTTTGGACATAATGTGTTTTGCCCATCATGCATCAAACATAAATTTAACTCATTCAAAACATCTTTTTATCATCAAAACGTTTCACAACTTAACAGTATCTTTTTAGGTTATGCCTCAAATAGTAAGGCATTTCATGTTTTCAACAAAAGGAGTCAAAAGGTGGAAGAATCAATCCATGTTAAGTTTAATGAGTCACTTATTGACGAACCTAAACTCAATGAGGATTGTGAGGAGGATGAAGATGTGACTCCTTAAGAGGATATTCCTATGGTCGTTCCTCAACAAGAGATTGTTGATGATCCTCCAAATGGAAACATCTTCATTGACTTGAGAGTTGAACCTATTGAAGGTACTCCTCCACCTTGTGTGCATGAACTTAGTGAGTCAAATAGAAATATCTCTCATACTCATGTTGATACACAAAATGTAGATAATGCATCACACATTCCGGAACGTGAGGTTCATGTGGATGATGAAGGTTCATCTCTTCCGGAACATGATCAAGAGGAAGTTGGAGGAGATGTCTCCAATCTTCCTAGATCATTTAAGCACAAAAGTTCTCACCCTCAAGAGTTAGTCATAGGTGATCTAAATAGGGGTATCACCACACGAAGGCAGTATAGAGAGAATGCATTTGTCTCTCTTATAGAACCTAAAAATATTAAAGATGCACTTCTTGATGAAAATTGGATCTTGGCTATGCAAGAAGAATTAAACCAATTTGAAAGAAGTGATGTTTGGGAGTTAGTTCCCAAACCACACGATCATCCTATTATTGGTACGAAATGGGTTTTTCATAACAAGATGGATGATCAAGGTAATGTCACTAGAAACAAGGCTAGGTTAGTTGCTCAAGGATACCGTCAAGAAGAAGGTATTGATTTTGATGAGACATTTGCACCCGTAGCACGGCTTGAAGCTATTAGAATGTTATTAGCATATGCTTGTTTTAGGGATTTTAAACTTTACCAAATGGATGTTAAATCCGCCTTCTTGAATGGTGTTATTCAAGAGGAAGTGTATGTTGCACAACCTCCCGGGTTTGAATCTCATGATTCACCACATCATGTCTTCAAACTTAAAAAGGCTCTTTATGGCCTCAAACAAGCTCCAAGTGCTTGGTACGAGAGGTTAAGTACTTTTCTTCTTAATAATGGTTTTTCAAGAGGTAAAGTTGACACTACTTTGTTTATAAAAGAACAAGGTAGGAATCATTTAATTGTTCAAGTATATGTTGATGATATTATTTTTGGTGCTACTAACAATTGTCTTTGTGAGCAATTTGCTAGTCTTATGCAAGGTGAGTTCGAGATGAGCATGATGGGCGAACTTAACTATTTCCTTGGATTACAAATCAAGCAAACCGAAGATGGCGTGTACATTTCCCAAACTAAATACACAAGAGATTTGCTCAAAAAGTACAACTTTGGCGAAGGAAGAGAGGTGAACACTCCTATGAGTACAAGTGCCAAGCTTGACAAGGATGAAAAAGGAAAGCATGTCGAGGTAACCTTGTATCGTGGCATTATAGGTAGTCTACTTTATTTTACGGCTAGTAGACCTGATATTTTACATGCAGTATGTTTATGTGCCAGATTTCAAAGTGATCCTAGGGAGATGCATTTTATTGCGGTAAAACGTATCCTTAGATACCTTAGAAGTACTTTGAAATTTGGTTTGTTTTATCCTAAGAATGCATGTTTTGATTTAAGAGGATATTGTGACTCCGATTATGCGGGGAGTCTAGTTGATAGGAAGAGCACCTCCGGAACTTGTCAATTCCTCGGAGATTGTCTCGTTTCTTGGTTTTCCAAGAAACAAAACAGTGTGTCTCTTTTTACAACAGAATCCGAATATGTGTCGGCCGCCTCGTGTTGTGCACAGTTATTATGGATGACAAACACGTTGAATGATTATAACATTCACTTCTCAAAGGTGCCAATTTTGTGTGATAACACTTCCGCTATTAATATTGCACAAAATCCCGTCCAACATAGTCGGACCAAGCACATTGAAGTGAGGTATCATTTCATCCGTGATTGTGTACAAAAGAACTTGGTAAGTGTGGAATTCGCTCCTACACGAGACCAATTAGCGGACATTTTCACGAAACCCTTACCTAGTGATGTTTTTGTATCTATAAGAAGTAGGTTGGGGTTGCTCAACATGGGTTGATAAAACCATCTTGAGTTTTGAGCACGAAAATTTCAAAAATTTTCAAGATCAGTGCACATAAAGCGCTTCATCACACTTGCTTCAGGCGTTCGATGTCACGTCAAGGGCCTGATGTTAAGGATGTCACTCGTTCGATGTGACATCAGGCGCTTTATGTCCCTTTACATAGGCGTTCGATGTAGGATTAAGCGCTTTATCTAAATTTGCTCACTCGTTCAAAGTGACATTAAGCGCTCAATCTGCATCTCCACTGCCGTTCAATGTGACTTTAAGCGCTTCATCCTATTTTGTGAAGTCGTTCGAAAACAAACGGCTGGACATGGGATTGTCGAGCCTCCTGCAATCACAGCCATTCGAGAAGGGCTCACCAAGGATAACTTTCCTTGGTTAAAGAAGTTTGAGCCCGAAATCAAGAAGCCTCCACGCACCATTGACAAAGGTGCCCATGTTTCTTACTACTCCAGCATGCTATTCCAAGAATGGGTAGCAAACAACCGTCTCATCATCCCTATGAAACTGCTCAACCTCAGCAATGTTCCTGAGACGAGCAGTGCATTTGAAATCGTTCCTTTGTTGGAACATCAAGGCTGGACATCTCTTTGGTCCAGACTTGACATGCAAAAATATTCCCGCGAGCACACCCGGCTGTTCTACTCCAACTTGTGGGTCACTCCACAATCTGAGTCTCAACCTTTCTCCCTCAACACTATCATTGATGGTACTCCTCTCAGATTCACTATCCCTGAAATTTGTGAAGTCTTGAGAATCCAAAATGAGGGCTTGACTGATTTCTCCGTATTTGACTGGAGCAACAAATACGGCGTCCGTGAGCAGGACGTTAAATTCGATTTGGGGTATTTCCCTTCCAAAAAGACTCAAAACATGCCATTGGTGGATCGCATCTTGCTAGCGGTGGTCACCTACTGCATCAATGGTAAGGCTACTAGAAATCCCAGCAACATGGATTTCTATGTATCTTACCGCCTCAAACATCTGACCCAGCTGAATCTCGCCTGGATTTTCATAGAAGTCATGTTTGCAGCTCTTCGAAAAGGGTCGAAAGCTTTACCTTTTGCCAATATTGTCACAATATTGTTAAAATCAAAAGGTGTTGACATTTCTAAAGATGATTTGACCCCGGTTGCCAAATCTGACGTCTATGATCACTACAATATCGCCCAGGCCATTGACTCACAAAAACGGAAGGCCACCACCATTCCAGATGATGAAGAGGTCGAGGAGGGACCTCAAGATGCTGCTGGTGCTGGCAATTCCTCTGAGTTGCTATCACGAATTTCTGCGCTTGAACAGACTGTTCAACAGTTGCATCTTCAGGATGCTGAGCATGAAGCCCGGCATGCGCGCAACGAGCTGCGCATGACTGCATTTAGAAATGCATTCATGCTGGTTTGTCCATGGGCTCTTCCCCCTAATTTTGATGATTTAGGGGGAGAAAGTGGTGGTGGCAGTGGCGGTGGCGGTGCTGGCGGTGGAGGTGATGCTGTCGGCTCTGGAGATGTTGGAGGTTCCATGGGTGGATTCACTGATTTTGCTGCTAGCGGAGGTTTTGGCTTTAGTGGTTTTACACCACCAAGGGGTGGTGCTATGTAATTTTTTTTTCATTGTTGGCTGTGAAAATTTCTCATTATTGTTTAATGAAAGAATTTGTGACTTGGTATTCCTTTGTTGATGTTCAGAAAATTGTTTCATCACATTATTCTTCTCAAGTTATTTTTTTCTTGCATCTAGTGAGGGGGAGCATATGTTAAGGGGGAGCTTTGATAAGTTATGCATGTTTTGAAATCATCAAAAAGAGGGAGAATGTTAGAATATGTTGAGTTTTGATGATTTGCACTTCGAACAAGGGATTAGGCGCTTCATGTGTGTCGTTGAAGTCAGTATACTTCAAACGCTTACATTAGACGCTTAATGTACCTTGGTGGAGTCCAGTACACCTCGAACGCCTACATTAGGCACTTTATGTGAAGTGTCTGGATGTGCATACACTTCGAACGCCTAGATTATGCGCTTCATGTGAAGTGTTTGAAAATCAGGACACTTTGAACGCCTGATAAGGCGCTTCATGTGGCCTGTTGAAAAATGCGAACACTTTGAACGCCTCTTTAGGCGCTTTATGCTGTCCACCAAGCCAAAAGTACTTTTCCCCTGAATGGGCACGTACTCTTAAGTACTTTCTCTGAGAAAATGTCAGAGTTAGTTCGAACAAGCATGAAGGGCTACATTAGGCGCTTCATGTGACTTCGAACGCCTTAAGAAGCCCACATTAGGCGCTTGATGTGACTTCGAACGACAGTTCATTGTCACATCAAGCGCTCGATGTCACTTCGAACGCATGTGCTTTTAGAACATTAGGCGCTTCATGTGACCAACGTTACAAAGGTCTTAAACTTCACTTTTTAACATTAGTTGACCCTTTGTACCCTCCTCTTTTAGTGTCTTTTTTCACAGGTTCCTCTCTGCTGAGGATTTCAGATTTCCTTTCTTGGCATTCATTTTGAAATCTCTCCAAGAATGTTGCTACATGCCAAAGGGAGATCTCCAATGATGAGGACTCACCAACACATGATGCCAAAACCCATTAATGTTTGTGCAGAGGGTTTCAAACGGGAAGAAACTTGAAGAGTGATTAAAAGAAGGGTTTCTTCTTCATTTTTCTCCAACTTTCTACTTGGCAAGCTCTCAAATTTTCTCTCAAGCTCAAGCTCTCAAAATACTTGTAAACATTGTACATTTTACTTTATTGTTGAGAGTAACTATTGTAAGAGGAAGAAGTCTTCTTCTTGGTGAGATTCTATTGTGAGAGATTGGGTAGATTGTTGGTCAAGGAGCAAGGATGCTTCTTGTTTAAGATTTCTAGACTTCGAAGGGTTAGTTGATAGTGTGTGGTGCACTATTCTCCCTACAAGATTTCTTTGAAGGCAAAGAAGATCTTTGGAGGCTAAACTTCAAAGGGTTAGACTTCTTGGTTGTGGTCTAGGCAAAGTGCCTAGTTTTCTGTTTTCTGGATTTTGTTCTTTGGTTGTTGTTTCTCCCAAAAGAAATAACAATCCCCATTTCAAAATCCTTCTTGTGAAACATCAAGAAGGTAGAGGAGTAGAGTCATTTGACTTGAACCTCTATACATACTTATGTTCTTTACTTTCTTGCAAGTCTTTATTCTTTCTAAAGAACACACCCAAGTATTGGTTGCACCTCAAAACGAAAAATATCCATAAAATATCCATACTTGGTGAATACACTATTCAACCCCCCCTTCTAGTGTGTTCTAAGGGACCTAACAATACCGTGGTGAAAATATGAGTGCTAGTTGATGATATCACTGTCACAGTGTTGATGCTCAAAATAGGGTAATGCGCACCTATGTTCATGGGTAGAGTTATTGCTTGAGACTGATGAAGCAATTGACAATCTTTAGTCTAATTGGTATTCGGATTAGAATTTGCTCTAAGAGATCAAGATTTCGATTTTAGAGAGAAGAACAGTATGAGCGTTCCTCTGCTGCTAGGCCGAAGGTCTAGTTTGTAGGATACACGTTGTGTATGTCACTCTACGTAAGATCTCATCCAATCTAGGAGGCCGCTGAGCTTCTAATTTGCATCATCCACACATGTTTCTTGGAACTGAGACGGTGAAAACCCCGGAAGGAGGGATTTCACCTTTTGATCTAAGTTTTTATTTCTTTATCATTAATGAAATGATGTCTCTAATATGGGAATAGAATTTCTTGGTCTAACTCTTTATCTTAATTTCTTGTACCATGAGGAAAAACAACAGTTTTTTCTAAAAAATAAAAAATAAAAACACCAACTTTTGCTCATAATACAAAGTACTAGAATTGGGAGTTAGGACGATGAAATTCCATCCCCCTCCCCAAAAGGTGGTTGTTTCTGAAAAAAATAAAAAAAAGAAGAGAGGTACATATAGAATTTAATACTTACTGGATATGATGCTTACATTTTATTCAATCCTGCTGCTAAAAGGTGACACTTGGTATACCATCCCTCTCTATATTTTGGGTAACGGTGTAGCTCATTTATTAATATTGCATTCAATATGAAGTTCGATGAATATTAATTCCTAGTAATAATAATTATATTGTTATGAATATATTATATTGTGGATGTCTAAAGGTGTTTTTGAGAACTACAAAAGCTATAGCAATCCAAATGTGTCATAGAGAACAACAAAGAGTGTAATCAATTCAATGTACCTCATCTCCAAAGTCCTACAAATAAGACACTATGTTGGACTTATTTTACACATAGTTAAAATAGTGAAGAATACATTCTTATTCCCTACTTCTTGTTCTCTCTTTTCTTTCATATTTTCTAAATTTCATTACTCAAAATTTATAACATGTTATCAGTACGATTGTTCTAAGAAACAAATACAAGAAAGTACGAAAAAGTGTTAGTGATACAAGAGAAAGAAGGAGAACCATATTGAATTTTTGGATGTGCTAGACAGTTCTGCGCAGGTATGCAAGAATTGCATTTCCCAAGTCATCCACCGTTGAATCATCATCAAATTTTGACAGATTCTTTCTAACACATAGGGATATGTTTTGAACGGTGGAGATTTGTTTTTGAGACTCTAGGTTTATCTAATCAGCGCATTTCCAAAATAGTTTTTTCTATCAAAAATTTTTTCCCAGATTTGTGTTTTGTTCCTCTTTTGTATTTCTATTACTACATACTTCTATCTTATATTAGAAATATTCATTAAAGAAATAATCTAGCCTGAAATTTAGATTTAGTTTGAAGCTAGAAAAGAATAATATGTGGCTTGAAAACCCTAATCATAAAAGTTGATATGCCCGAAGCATAAATAGTTGATATGTCTGAATCATAAATGGTTGACATGCACAAAGCATGAAGATTTAACATGTTTCAAGCATAGATAGACGAAATGCCCGAAGTATGAAATCCCCGAATATAGACTCAAGCTTGTAGTTTTGACAGTATATAATTTTCTGAGATATTATTTGTGCATACTCAGAGCTATGGCAAACATCACAAACTTGGAGTTCACTGTCGTTGACATTTTTGGAAGAAATTATATGACATGGGTCATTGGTGCCAAGATTCACTTGAAAGCTAGGAATCTTGGGCAATTATCAAGGACGAAGTTGAGACAAGCGAACAATATAAAGCAAAGACCATGATATTCATTCTCCATCACCTCCATGATGGGCTCAAAACTGAGTATCTTAAGATATAGGATCCATATGCGTTATGGAAAAATTTGAAGAAAGATATGATCATCATAAAAGTGTTATCCTCCCAAAGACTCGATATGATTGGTTGCACCTGAGGTTGCAAGATTATAAACAGTAAATGAGTATAACTAGGTAATGTTTTCTATAGTCTCACAGTTAAGATTGTGTGGAGACAATGTTACCAATGTTTATACGTTAGAAAAAACATTCACCACTTTTTATGCATCTAACATGCTCATGCAGCAGCAATATAGGGAAAGAAAGTTTGAAAAGTATTCTCAGCTAATTTCATGTCTTCTAGTTACTGAACAAAACAATGAACTTTTAATGAAAAACCATAATTCTCACCCGACCAGATACAACTATTCCCTGAAGCAAATGTAAGTCATTATAATAATCGACGTGCTCACGGTAGTAGTCGAGATCATGGTCATGGTAGAGGTCACGGCATGGTAGAAATTTTGCACCATATCACCTGAAGCGGGAAAACAAGAAAAAAAGCCACAAGAGAATAGAAAGTCCATGATAAATAGTGCACCAGCTTAGAACCATGAAGAACTTGTTATCGATGTAGAGCCCAAGGATATTGGTCTCGTACTTGCCGTACTCCAAAGCATTTGGTTGAACTTATAAGCATCCCAAAAGGATAAAAACAAGGAAAAACAAGTTCATTTTTGCAGACTTCGGTAACATAGCAGATGACAGTCAAATGAATTCAAGAGATTTTACTCATTTCGATATTTGTGATCCAGTTTGTGAATGAGAATGATCAAGAATGATTAAGAAAATTGTTTCGATGCATTTCATGTTTTATAAGAATTGCTATAAATAAGTTTTGATTTCATGATAGCATGCACTTTTGTTAAAATTTGCATTACTATATTTGGCTGAATAAAAATGTTTAGCATTGTTCTGTCTATTTTTCCTATATAATTCCAATTCACATTTACAGCATGACTTGAAAAACACATTTCAGAAATTCTAATTTCCGTGTGAAGAGTTTTTCATCAAGAAACACAATTCACTGTTTTTGACTTGATTATTTAGAATTAAATTTAATAATAAAAATTGTATATGTTATGCTAGACATTTTTTCAAGATAAATGGTAGGGACATATGTCTGGTTGATAATGTAACGACACACACAATTCTCTGTGATCGAAATATTTTTCGACGTTACAATTGATAAAAACAAATGTTAGTACAATTTCTGGTACTTTAACATTGATTGAGGCTCCTGAAGAGCAACCATTATATTGCCGGGTGGCACACATATCTTGGTTAATACGACATTATTTTCTACCAAGTCAAAAAAAAACATATTGAGTTTCAAGGATATTCATCTCAATGGTTTTAATGTTGAAACCATGAATGGGGGGAATATAGAATTTTTATGTATTACATTTAGTGATTCATGACAGAAGCTTGTTAAAGATTAATTCTCAATTTTTTCATCTGAATTGTATTATGCAACAATACATCTAGTAGAATCTAATATTGTGATAAACCAGAAGTTCAATGGTCCAAAGCTATTTATGTTATGACATGATCGACTTGGTTGCCTGGGTTCGGTAATGATGCACAAAATTGTAAAAAACTCACATGGGAACCCTTTAAAGAACTAGAAGATTCTTTTACCTCGTGATTGTGTGTATATCGCTTGTTCACGAGGGAAGCTAATCAAGAAGCCATCGCCGATGAAGGCTCATGATGAATATTCTATATTTTTACAACGAATACAAGGGGATGTTTATGGACTGAAGATCCCCTTGTAGACTATTTCGTTATTTTATGGTCTTGTTGGATGCCTCCTTGAGATGGTCTCATGTGAGTTTTCCCTCAACGAGAACAATAGCTTTTGGCAAGATTTTTGCTCAGGTTATACACTTAAGAACACAAATTTTGGATTATCCAATTAAATCTATTCGTTTTGATAATGCTGGTAAATTTACTTTCTAAGCTTTTAATGATTATTGCATGTCGATTGGGATTGATATTAAGCATTTAGTGGCACATGTGCACATTCAAAATGGACTGGCAGAGTCATTTATCAAATGTTTACAATTAATTGTTTGATCTATGATTTTGAAGTCAAATTTATCCACATCAGCTTGAGGACATGCAATTCTGCATGCATGTGCAATGGTCCAGCTTAGACCACGTTCGTTTCAACCATCCTTGGCATTGCAGATGGTATCTGGCCACCAGCATGATAATTCACATGTAAAGATTTTTTTTGTTTGATTTATGTTCCGATTGCCCCACCACAACAGACAAAAATGGGTCCTCAAAGATGTTTGGAAATATATTTGGGTTTTGATTCTCCTTCTATTGTGATATATATTGAGTCCCTGACGAGTGATTTATTTAAGGCAAGATATGCTGATTGTCATTTTGATGAGTAAGTTTTCCCGTCGTTAAGGGAAGAAAAAGTATCGTTTCCTGAAGAACAACATGAAATTACATTGAACATTCCTTCACTTTCTCATATTGACTCACAAACAAATGCGTGGGCAAGAAGTAAGAAGGATAATTCATTTACATAATATTACAAATCAGTTGCTAAACGCATTTACTGATAGTAAAAAGGTAACAAAATCTCACGTGTCGGCGATGAATACGTCAATTCGACTTGATGTCTCTAAAAGGCATAATGATGATATACCAAAATCAAGTCTGAAACGTGGGCGTCCGGTCGGTGCAAAAGATAAGAACCCTTGAAAGAGAAGGGTACAAATTAATACTCAAGAAGAGAAAAGGAGTTCACAACTTGAAAGCGCTATAGAAATAGAAACTGATCAGTCAAAATGTGATGAACAAGATGCTCCTGAAGAAGCAAGTGGACAAAATTTTGAAGAATCTCTTTGAAATATGTAAGTACAAGAGAAAATTGGGATACACAAAAGGTTATCATTGATCATATTTTTGTTTATGCGATGCATGTGATATTCAAAATGAGGATCCTGAACCGAGGTCCATTGAAGAGTGTTGAAACAGAAATGATTGGCCAAAATAGAAAGATGCAATCTAAACAGAACTAAAATTGTTAGGAAGTCGCAAAGTATTTGGACATGTAGTTCAAACCTCTGAAGGGATAAAACCTATTGGATATAAATAGGCTTTTGTACGAAAATGAAACGAGAAAAATGAGGTTGTGTGATAGCACGTCTTGTTGCGCAAGGTTTTTTACAAAGACCTGGGCATGATTACGATGACACATATTCTCCGCTAATTGATGCGATAATATTACGATACCTAATCAGCCTAGTAGTCAATAAAAGCCTTGATAAGTGACTAATGGATGTGGTTACCGCATTCTTATATAGATCATTAGATGATGACATTTATATGAAAATCTCAAAAAGATTTAAATTGTCTAAAGCATATAATCAAATGACGCAAAAATTATACTCAATCAAATTACAGCAATCCTTGTAGGGGGTTAAAACAATCTGACATGATGTGGTATAATCGTATTAGTGAGTACCTGGTTAAAGAAGGATATATAAATAATCCAATTTGTCCTTGCGTATTTAACAAGAGATCTGATAGTGGATTCTCTATAATTACGGTATATATTGATGATTTAAATCTTATTTGAACTCATGAAGAGCTTACTAAAATTGCTACTTTTCTCATGAAAAGAGTTTGAGATAAAAAATCTTGGCAAGAACAAGTTTTGTCTCGGCCTGCAGATCGAGCATTTGTCTAATGGAATTTTTTCCCATCAATCTACATATATGGAGAAGATCTTAAAACAATTCCATATGGATAAAGCTCATCCATTGAGTAGTCCTATGGTTGTACGATCGTTAGATGTAAAGAAATATCCATTTCGACCACTAGAAGATGATGTAAAATTATTAGGTCTAGAAGTACTATATCATAGGTTTGTTGGTGAATTAATGTATGTTGCGAATTGCTCAAGACTAGATATAGCATTCTGAGTGAATTTATTGGCAAGATATAGCTTAACACCTACACAAAGACATTGGAATGGTGTCAAGCACATTTTACGCAACCTTCGTGGAACACCATATATGGGTTTATACTACTCAAAGAATACCAAGTCATAATTAGTAGGTTATGATATGCTGGATATCTGCCTGATTCTCATGAAGGAAGATTACAGAGTGGATATGTCTTTACTTGTGGAGGTACAACCATATCATGGAGATCCGTGAAGCGGACATTAACAGCCATATCTTCTAATCGTTTTGAGATTTTGGCATTGCATGAAGCAAGTCGTGAATGCATATGGTTGAGGTCGATGATTCAGCATATCCAAGAGTCATGTGGATTATCTTCACTAAGGGAGACTCCAATATTATTGTTTGAATATAATGCTGCATTTATTACTCAAATTAAGAATGGCTACGTCGAAGGAGATAGAACGAAGCATATATCACCGAAATGTTTCTACACTCATGATCCTGAGAAGAATGGTGACATTAATATCCAGCAGATATAATCAAGCAAGAACTTTGCTGATTTGTTCAGCAAAGCACTACCAACGACTACGTTTAGAAAGATGGTCTATAACATTGGAAAGAGTCGACTTAAAGACCTTATGCCAGCATCAGGGAGAGTATAATTGCTACACATACTATACTCTTTTTCCTTCATCTAAGTTTTTATTCAAATGGGTTTTTTGGCAAGGTTTTAATGGAGCAGTGCATCACACAAACCAATTTTTATGAATTTGTACTCTTTTTTCTTTGTCCAAGTTTTTATCCCATTAGGTTTTTCTTGGCAAGCTTTTAACGAGGTATATTCTATAAAATTTGGACATCCAAGGGGGAGTGCTGAATATAGTATATTGTGGATGTCTAAAGGTGTTCTTGAGAACTACAAAAGTTATACCAACCAAAATGTGTTTTAAAGAGCAACAAAGGGTGTAACCAATTCAATGTATCTCATCCCCAAAGTCCTATAAATAGGACACTATATTGGACATATTTTGCACATCTTTAAAATAGTTAAAAATGCATTCTTACTCCCTATTTCTTATTCTCTCTTTTCTTCCATATTTTTTATATTGCATTACTTGAATTAGTAATTTTTGTTAACTTATGGTTATTGTTTGGTTTTACAATTGACGTTCCTAATTCTACTGCAGTTAATTTATTGTACACCACATACGATGAAGACAAAAGATTATCTTTTTCACGTTCTATATTTGCCTTGTTTGAAAATTCTGAAAAAAACTTTTCCTCCCACATTTTTTCGCCTCAATTTTTTCGGTAATAGATAAGATAGATGTTGGAAAAACAATAACGTTCTTGGTGCATTAAGTTTTTATGTTTGTGCAGAATTTGAAAAAAGTCAGATCATTTCACAATTTAATATACGCAGTTTTATCTCACACTTCATGCAAAAAACTGTTTCCGCGCTCGAAATTGTGACATTTTCTTTAAAAAGTTCGAACTCTTAGAATTTATATTTAGAGACGTCGAGTCAACCTATTATTTCATGTGACAATGCTAATCAATTAAAATGTACTGCATGTGGGTGTTAAAATAATGAAAGACAAAGAAGATATAAAATGTATTTTTCAGATCTTGTATGTTTTCAAAGTGTTTTGTGTACAAACGTTTTCGAGGTGCTTTGTTTGTGACTCCGTATTAATAAAAAAATTATATAACAAAAACTCATGTATAAACTACAAAGGAAAAGAATGGCATACAAAACATAGCCTCAACCGTTGCCAAATTAGCAATTCTAATATCAAATTCAGTGACAAATCAATACAAGAGATAAGAATGAAAGGAATTGCTGAAGAATGGAGAGGAGAAAAACTGTTTATTCTCACACTTCAAAACAACCAAAACTCCTGCTACATATATACAGTTTTCGTCTAAAGAGAAAGAAGAAAAATAACGTGAAAAGACAACACTACCCTTACTAAAAATACTCTTCTAACTGAATCACAAAGGGTGCAAATGTCATTTCCTATGTTTAAACCATTCCCGCCGTCCAGTCTTCTTCTCCACCGAGCCTCTTCTACCTCCTGCACATTTCCTGCGTGACTTGATCCTGCAAAATGCGGATATCCCACGTGACCATCAGCTAAGACTCCCACAGTATTCTCCAACCTGCTACCTTGCAATCCTGACCCTCAATTTATGATTTGATCCAACAGCTCCTATTCAATTCATGCTACAATCTTCGGATTGTGCTTCTTCTATTCTTGTGCTGACTGCAACACCCCTCCCCTCAAACCTGACCTACTAAATATATTTCATATTCCCATAGCTGAGGTCAGGTTCTGTAGTGTAATCGAATCCAAGGCTTTAGTAAAAACATCAGCTAGCTGAGATTTAGATCTAACAGGCATAAGTATAATTACTCCTTGCTAATATTTTTCTCTAACTATGTGGCAGTCGATTTCAATATGTTTAATCGTCTCGTGAAACACAAGATTCTCCATAATGTATATTGCACTTTTGTTATCACAGAACAATTCAACTGGACATAATTGCTTGACTCCCAGATCTTCCAATAGATACAAAAGCAATTGAATCTCACATGTTTCCATTGCCAAGGCCCTGTATTCCGCTTCTAACGAAGACTTTGACACAATGCCTTGCTTCTTAGCCTTCCACGACACCAAAGAATTCCCAAGAAACATGCAGTACCCAGTCACAGACTTTCTAGTTTCTACGCATTCACCCCAATCAGAGTCAGCAAATCCTTTTAGCTCCAACTTTCCATTACTATGATAAAACAATCCCTGACCTGCTGTACCTTTCAAGTATCTCAACAACTTGTGTGCTGATCTCAAATGCATCTCTGTATGTTTGTCAAGAAATTGACTCAATTGTTGTACTGCAAATGATATGTCCGGCCTTGTTATAGTAAGATATAATAGTTTGCCAATAGGCCTCCTATAAGTAGGCACATCTGCTATTAAGTTCGAATCATCATATGCTAGCTTAGTGTTTTGCTCCATAGGAGTTTTCACAGGTTTTGCTCCCAAAAGACCTGACTGATCCACCATCTCTAGTGCATACTTCCTTTGACAAAGCATGAACCCCCTGTGACCGTGCCACTTTAATGCCAAGGAAATATTTCAAAGGGACTAAGTCTTTAATTTGAAAAGTTTGATGCAATGAATCTTTGAGTGCTTGAATTTGGGAAAGAGAATCACTTGCCACCACAATGTCATCCATATAAACAAGTAGAACCAGAAAGAGTTGGATGCCCTTTTAATAAAATGGTATAGTCATTTTTCGACTGCACATATCCCTGACTAATCAAGAAACTGGTTAACTTGATATTCCATTCACAACTAGCCTGTTTTAAGCCATACAAAGACTTGTGAATCTTACACACCATGTTATTTTTAGGGGCACTTATACCCTCAGGCAATGCCATATAAATTTCTTGGCTAAGGTCACCATGTAAAAAGGCATTATTCACGTCCAAATGATGCACATGCCAATGTTTGAGGGAAGATACAACAAGTAGAAACCTAACCATGGTTAGCTTGGCAACAGGGGAGAAAGTGTCAATATAATCAATGCCAAGCTGCTGAGTAAAACCTTTGGCCACAAGTCTGGCCTTGTATCTCTCTATACTGCCATCAGACTTATACTTAATCTTATACACCCATTTGCAACCAATAGGCCTTTTCCCAAGGGGCAATGGGACAAGTGACCAAGTGTGATTAGCTTCTACTGCAGCCAACTCAAGTTGCATTGCTTTCTGCCAGTTAACAGAGGTGGCTGCCTCTTGATAAGATATTGGCTCCTGTTGCAAACTAATATTAAGAGCATATGACCTATACTCAGGAGTTTGCATCAAATGACATGTAATTCTCAATTGGATATACAGAAGAAGGTATAGACTGAGAGGTTGAATTGTGTATCAGGCCACAATAGTAATCTTGTAAATAGCTGGGAGGATGTTTGTTTCTTGTAGATCTGGAATGTTCAGGTTGATTAATTGGGAGAGAAGGCAAATGTATTTCTAGGCCAGTACATGGTTGGAATTCCTGCTGAGAAGAAGTAGATGTTGGACTTTCAGGCTGAGGTGAAGTAGGCATAGAAGAAGTATATGGTTGAAACTCAGGCTGATGTGAAGAAGGTAGATTATAGCTAGATTTATTGAGTCCTTCCTGTGACATATCACCTTCCTGTGACATATCAATGACTTCTCTGGATGGCAAAAAGGTATGATGAAATGGAGCTAATGAAGGATGGGACTGTACGTCAGGTGCCTAAGCTGATGCATCAGAACCATTAAAGTACGATGAGGGATGTATTGTTATGTCTAATGATTTGTCAGAAGCAAAAGGAAAAGTATGTTCATGAAATTGAACATCTCTAGAAATGAAAATTTTCTTTGTGTCAATACTCAACAAGAGATATCCTTTAGTATGATATGGCAAACCAAGGAAAACAGAAGGAATGGATCTAGACTCAAATTTGGTTTTGTGTACATAAGTGTTGTTGGCAAATGCCAAACAACCAAAGACTCTAAGGCAACTGTATGAGGGTACATTTTGGAACAAAATTTGATGAGGTGACTGATGGTGAAGCAGTAGTGTGGGTAGGATATTGATTATGTAAATAGCATATTGCACACAGAATCCCCGATAATGTATAGGCATATTGGACTGGAACTTAAGGGATTTTGCAATATTAAAGATGTGCTGATGTCTACCTTCAACAATGCTATTTTGTTGAGGGGTGTATGCACAACTAGTTTGATGCATAATGCCCTTAGCCATAAAGAATTGGGTCATCTGAAATTCTTGACCATTGTCTGTTCTGATGCATCTGATATTTTTATCAAACTGAGTTGTAACATACTGACAAAAGCTTTGAATAATATTTCTGGATTTTGATTTTTTGCTTCATGAGATACAACTATGTGTATTTAGTGTGATCATCAACAAGAGTAAGAAAATAATGATGACCATGTATAGTTGGATGTTTGTGGGGACCCCAAATATCGATGTGGACTATATCAACAGAGGATTTAGACAAAGACTTGGATACAGGAAATGGAGCTCTTTTCATTTTGGCCAACGGGCATACAATACATTTGCTTGAAATATCACTAGCACATACAGAATCATCAAATTTTTGCAGTTCCTTTATTCTAGGATATGAAACATGGTCTAACCTATAGTGCCATAAAAGAAAACTGTCTGAAAACTGACCAGCAACTGACATACAGCAGGGAGAAACAACCTCTTTCTTAGAAACACCATGAAGATAATACAATCCATTATGTAATTCAGCTGAACCAATCGTCTTCAGGGATACACATTCCTGAAAGACGCAGAAATTTCCAAAGAATTAAACAACCAAAGAAGGAATAGAAAGTAACTTGCTAAGTGAGAGAAGATTATAAAAAAACGATGGAACATAGAATTCCAATTCTATTATCAAATTCAGTGACAAATCAAAAAAAGAGATAAGAATGAAAGGAATTGTTGAAGAATGGAGAGGAGAAAAATCGTTTATTCTCACACTTCAAAACAACCAAAACATCTGCTACATATATACAGTTTTCATCTAAAGAGAAAGAAGAAAAATAACGTGAAAAGACAACACTATGCTTACTAAAAATTCTCTTCTAACTGAATCACAAAGGGTACAAATGTCATTTCCTATGTTTAAACCATTCCCGTCATCCAGTCTTCTTCTCCACCGAGCCTCTTCCACCTACTGCACATTTCCTGCGTGACTTGATCCCGCAAAATGCGGATATCCCACGTGACCATCAGCTAAGACTCCCACAGCATTCTCCAAGCTGCTACCTTGCAATCCTGACCCTCAATTTATGATTTGATCCAACAGCTCCTATTCAATTCATGCTACAATCTTTGGATTGTGCTTCTTCCATTCTTGAGCTGACTGCAACAACCGTTGTCACCAAAGTCTTTGTAAGACCATCTCGCTGTCATATACTATACTCCACCAAGTTCGAGAAAATTTGATTTATTTCATTAAATATATATAATATGGAATAGTATATGAAAAAGATCAAGTCACCATATTCAACTAAGTCCCAGCGATATGTGGAAATCACAATTATAAAACTAAGGTGGCGTTTGGTTCATCCTTAGATATCGAAATCAGAATCGGATTGGGTATGACAGAGTATGTGGTTGGAGTATATGAGTTTGAGCCTAAAAATGATAGTTGTTTGGTAGTGAGGTGAGAATGAGTATGATAGATATTGATGGTGTTTGGAACGGATCGGAATTAAAATGAGTATCGAATATGGACGGCCGGAAAAATTTGACCGGCCGGAATAGTGACCGGACGGCGCCGACGGACCGGCGGACAGCGTCAGGCCAGCGGCGGACGGTGGACGGCGGCGTTGACCGGCGTTGATCGACCATACCCCTCATTCCCCTCATTTCCCTTATTCCCCATATTGATATGCAAGGGGCTAGTATATCATAAAACGATATTCATTACCAAATACTTGGATATCAAATCGAAACATATACCCTCCATTTCCCCAAACAAATGTTTAGACTTCACCCATTCCCTTAATCCTAAATCCCCTAACCAAACACCTTCTAAAAAGCCGCCCGTAGTATCGAATGACGTCTTCCGGTGAAGACTGAAGTAGTCATCTTCTCAACAAAAGGTTAAACGATAATCTTTCATATGACGTATTTAGAAAGCTGATTTTATTTTAGTTTTCTTTAAAAACGTACGTTGCAACTGATTTGTTTCTTTGTTTCTTTAACTTTTTTTGTAGTTTTCTTTAACCATGTGTGAAGTATTTTATCACAAATGCAATCACTCTACAAATTATATTCAATAGACAAAAGTGTCATTTGCTTAATGCATTAATTGAAAAACAGAGAACAGTAGGGCGGAGTTGGTTTCTATTGTAAATCAGGTGAAATTTGTTTAAAATATTCGAATCTTCACCGAGATCAGAGATGATCCAAATAACAAACCCCATCAAGGTTTTACAAAGACGCAGTTTGTTGCCAAGAATAGTGTTCCTAGAAACCTGCACAAGTTAAACAACGTTTGAGGTTCATGGTTACTGCTTCGGAAAAAAACCTTATGACGCACAAGTCAGTTACGGGTTTCACCATGTTTCTGTACTGGAAAGATAAGAAAAACAGTTTCAATTGGTGTTGTGGCTATGTTTTTTTTTCTTTGATTGATTCTAGATCATTCTTTGAAGGATGTTTTTCTGTCTTTTTATATGCTCAGTGCAGCCAATGCATGCTGAAAGGCTGTGATGGCGCCACGTGTATTGCTCCGCTCGCAGGCTATGTCTGCATGTTGGCCAAATAATATCGTATGTCACGCTATCTGGTAGATTGCTTGTTGACAAGTGTCTACTCTTGCAACTATGTCAAGTAGAACAGAAGTATGTCTCTGGAGGCGTAATCGAATAGTGTGATTGCCGGAAGCTAGAGCATGTAATCTATGCAGAAAGCTGGAGCATGTCGGTTTTACTATCAGTTGACTAGGCCGACCTGATGTGTCTTGTGCCTCTCTTGCCAAACCGAGAAGAGAGAACAGCTGTGCTGATTTGCGCCTTTACATGGCGAGATAACGTTGATTGTGACGGACCAAAATATAAAATAGAAAAAGATTAAAAAAGTCAAAACTAGAGCTACCGCAAAGCTGCAAACGTTACAAAAGACCAAGAAATCGGCAGGAAGGAGATCTGGCGGCAGGGAAAACTAAAAATTAGGAATAAAGAGGGGAAAAAGCAAAGAAAAGAAGAGGGGAGTTTACACGCGTCAATTGAATCAACTCGTTTTGTAAGTATCTTATGCTATTCTTTTATGAAATTCGGTTTCATATACCAATTGACGAGGCTAGAACTAAGGTGTTGAATACGACAAAGGGCTTCCACGTCAATCGGCGACGGTTAACGTAAGTCAAGCTCGGCTGGCTCAGGCCTGCCCGAGTTTCACCTCAGCTTCAGACCTTGACCGGTCAATCTCGGCAAACCCAGCTCTTTTCAAAGAGTCTCCAGACAAGACCGTGAGACCGAGGCATGGGCTCCGCCCCGGCCCCACGTTAGCTCGGCCAGGGGCCAAACTCAGGTCAAGTTACATGCTAAGATCTTAGTTTGGTCTCATTAACCTGCTCGGCCAATCTCAGCGATCACATTAACCAAATAGTCTCGGACTATCGCCTCTACTAGTTTACCCTTCCTTAGCAAGCTCAGACATAAATTTCGGCCAAGTAAAACAGGGCATTTACTGAAAGCCACCACTGGCCTCGGCCCAGACACATCAGTGGACTACTACCAGGTGTCAAACGGGGCACAAGGTTAAAACAGCTGGTGCCACATGTCTAACATGCAAAGCACACATCACCATCGCTGGCCAATACGTGTCGCAAATCCAATAACCAAATCATGCATTGGATACTCTAGACAAATAAAAACAAAGGAAGAAGGAAAAAGGGGGACAAGTCCAAGTAAATACAGAATTTTCACCATCCGTTGACCATCTTCTCCACCGTAAAAACAAGAGGGGACCAGGTTTTTACCAGAAACACTCAAATCTTCAAACTTAGATGTATTATCTTAAACATGCCCAAAACTGACTTGAGCATCGGAGGGCCTTACCTGGGAGTCTGGGACCATAGTCCCCGGGTCCTATAACGGTATTTTTTGCGTAGGTCGACCAGAAAGTCATTACCATCCGCTAATGGGGGCTTGACGACGTTACTCTTTTGGATCATCTTAGATCCTTGGTCCGAATTCATCACCAATGTTCTTGGATTGTTATGATCTAGATTGATTGTTGATTGGATTCGAATATATCATATGCACATATTGATTATGCTAGAATTAGTTTGTAATTTTGAGTAATTAGTGAAATATGTGATGGTGTTACGATACGGAGTCGAACTATGTCCTTTTTTTATAGAATTAAATGAAAGTCGATTACATTAATAAAAATAACAAAATAACAAAATAAATAAATAAATAAATAAAAGCAAGCGTGGCCGATCGGCTGGTGGCGTCGTCTTCGATGCGGTCCTATGATGGTGATATTTTTTTTAAAATGCAAATTTATATGAAATAAAGAAAATCAGTGTATCATCGCAAGATATAATTCATACAAAAGAACTTAACGTATTAGGCTACGAATAGTCTCAATATGTAGTTCCCTATTAACATAAGTGCATGTTCTATAAATTACATCCTGACGTACAAAACTAAGTCCTTGAAAAGTAAACTTGTTTCTAACTTGAAAAACGAAATACACCGTAACAGCCAAGACTATCTTGGTATCCTTGGTGCGCAGCATAAGGCCTTAAAGTTTCTGTGTTCCATGCCAAGAGCGTGCCAACAGAGCTTTGTACGCCAAACCAACCTGCCACATCTATCCAAACTGTCCGGATAAGTGTACACTGAAAGTAGGTACTATCTGAATTTGCAGAACAGAGGTTACAAGATTGTTGACAAAATTTACTGACGAGTTTCGGATGGAATATGTCGAAGGAGTTTCTTCAAACTTTTCGATGATATATCTACTTAGTCACGTGTCACGCGGTCATTCTGTCGTCCATTATCTCGGGTCAACAGATCCAACCCGTAATAAACAGGTAGGAGAATATGAAATATTACTGTAATCCTATGAGTCCATGTATGTGTCCATTTATAACATCACCGACACATTCCATGAAAGATGCGCGTGCCTTCTACGCAAAGTGCTCTGGAATGGTTGCGTTTTTATTTCTATTCACAATATTATTATAAAACTAAAAACCTCGTGTTGATAGACGAAAGGAATTTAAAAGAAAGATATTAAATTTTTTTAAAAAAATAAAGGTGGGGCTCAAAGGCCCTTGTCGAGATATGTAACATATTAGAATCAAGCAAAGGCAGTTGGTCAGGAGTAAAGAAGGGCGATCAATGTGCTCAAAGATGCAAATCTGCTGGAAATTAGTATGTACTCTCAAAGATGCAGCGGGGAAGAAGGAGGCTACACGCGCGAAACATTTGAATCAAGGGTGTAATGACTGTATTGCCCTTAATTGTAAATAGATTGTAGTTAGTCAATAAGGTCAATTCTGTAATTTCGCAATTCAATTTTCAGATTTTTAACAGTTGCTATTTAAGTAACCTGTTCGACGGTTTCTTGAGAATAATCAGAATCAATTCTTGCCTTCCAATTTTTGTTCTTGGTGGTTATTTTTCTTCCTTCCGAATTTTTCTAGTTTCCTGTATATGCTGTTATATTCAGTCATTCGAATTATGTTGTTTCTTAGTTGAATTTTGACAGCCCTTATTAAATTCAAAAACAAGCATACTTTCTACACAATAATAAATAAATTAAAACAATCAAAACAAATCTGCGGATGATTCTATTCGAGAAACAAAATTTTGGAATTCTCTACAAGACATAGGTCAATTTCTATTCGAGTTGAGATTTAGTCAAAGAGGTCAAGAGTTTGAATCCAGTGACACGCACAGTGTGTTCACTACTGTTAGAGCGAAAGTCTGGTTTGAAGGGGCGTTTTGCGTGGTCACTGCATAAGTTTTCATCTAAAAGTTGCTGTGCTCCTGATTTGCATCATTTACAATTTTTTTTGGCTGGGCGCCAGGGATTTTTGCTCCAAAAATTTGGAATTCCGGATTTTTTTTCATTAATTGATCGGCCAACTGGTCAACTATTAAAATCGTTGCTGATGTCATCGCCAGCCAACTCAGGAGTCAACTGGTCAATCCTGGCCACTTCAACCGACATGTAAGTGTCACGTGGCATCCACGTCATCAGTCATGTTTACTGAGTAAACAAAGTTGAATGCTGGTCAAATCTCTTAGCAAGAGGAAATTTCCCTTTTTGGACAATAAACAATGTTTCTGCTTACATGTACAACGAAAAAAAAAAATTTACATGCGCACGAAAGAAAAGCTTATATACATCTTAAAAAATTTATATGTTGTTCAAGTTAGATATATGTATTCTATTTTATTTAATCGTTTAATTTTTTTAATTATGATCCGACGGCTAAGCCGTACTACACGTATGCAGGTAAAAGACAGTTGTCCAAGTGAGACATAAAAATTTAGATACTTAAGTCTGAGTCACATTTGAGATAATATGATAGTTTTTAAAAGATGCATATTCTAGAGCCAGATATTATGGATTATTTATTAGCATACACACAAAAGGGTAAAATTTAGGTTACAAGTTAAAAAAACAAATAAAACACATGAGAAATGATTGATTCATATAACCTAATTAATATAGCGAGAAAAACGTTTGAATAGTATTGTTGTTGATGTTGATGAATTGAGCTGTTGAAACATGAGCTCATATGAGGTGAGACCCACATCTACTCAAAACCTTAAGGTAATGGGTGGTGATACCTCATCTTCATATAACCCATGTATTTTATCTCAAAGTGTCCGATGTGGTACAATATTCTCAGCACCCGCCCTCACGTGACAACATAGTTTCAAAGAGTCCCCAGACAAGACCGTGAGACCGAGGCATGGGCTCCGCCCCGGCCCCACGTCAGCTCGGCCAGGGGCCGAACTCAGGTCAAGTTACATGCCAAGATCTTAGTTTGGTCTGATTAACCTGCTCGGCCAATCTCAGCGATCACATTAACCAAATAGTCTCGGACTATCGCCTCTACTAGTTTACCCTTCCTTAGTAAGCTCAGACATCAATTTCGGCCAAGTAAAACAAGGCATTTACTGAAAGCCACCACTGGTCTCGGCCCAGACACATCAGTGGACTACTGCCAGATGTCAAACGGGGCACAAGGTTAAAACAGCTGGCGCCACATGTCTAACATGCAAAGCACACATCACCATCGCTGGCCAATACGTGTCGCAAATCCAATAACCAAATCGTGCATTGGATACTCTAGACAAATAAAAACAAAGGAAGAAGGAAAAAGGGGGACAAGTCCAAGTAAATACAGAATTTTCACCATCTGTTGACCATCTTCTCCACCGTAAAAACAAGAGGGGACCAGGTTTTTACCAGAAACACTCAAATCTTCAAACTTAGATGTATTATCTTAAACATGCCCAAAACTGACTTGAGCATCGGAGGGCCTTACCTGGGAGTCTGGGACCATAGTCCCCGGGTCCTATAACGGTATTCTTTGCGTAGGTCGACCAGAAAGTCATTACCATCCGCTAATGGGGGCTTGACGACATTACTCTTTTGGATCATCTTAGATCCTTGGTGAAGACCCGAATTCATCACCAATGTTCTTGGATTGTTATGATCTAGATTGATTGTTGATTGGATTCGAATATATCATATGCACACATTGATTATGCTAGAATTAGTTGATAATTTTGAGTAATTAGTGAAATATGTGATGGTGTTACGATACGGAGTCGAACTATGTCCTTTTTTTATAGAATTAAATGAAAGTCGATTACATTAAGAAAAAATAACAAAATAAATAAATAAAAGCAAGCGTAGCCGATCGGCTAGTGGCGTCGTCTTCGATGCAGTCCTATGATGGTGATATTTTTTTTAAAATGCAAATTTATATGAAATAAAGAAAATCAGTGTATCATCAGCAAGATATAATTCATACAAAAGAACTTAACGTATTAGGCTACGAATAGTCTCAATATGTAGTTCCCTATTAACATAAGTGCATGTTCTATAAATTACATCCTGACGTACAAAACTAAGTCCCTGAAAACTAAACTTGTTTCTAACTTGAAAAATGAAATACACCGTAACAGCCAAGACTATCTTGGTATCCTTGGTGTGCAGCATCAGGCCTTAAAGTTTCTGTGTTCCATGCCAAGAGCGTGCCAACAGAGCTTTGTACGCCAAACCAACCTGCCACATCTATCCAAACTGTCCGGATAAGCGTACACCGAAAGTAGGTACTACCCCGTCTCTGAATTTGCAGAGCAGAGGTTACAAGATTGTTGACAAAATTTACTGACGAGTTTCGGATGGAATATGTCGAAGGAGTTTCTTCAAACTTTTCAATGATATATCTACCTCTATAGTTAGTCACGTGTCACGCGATCATTATATGGTCGATTATCTCGGGTCAACAGATCCAACCCGTAATAAACATGTAGGTGAATATGAAATATTACTGTAATCCTCCGAGAGTTTTATGAGTCCATGTATGTGTCCCTTTGTCACATCACCGACACATTCCATGAAAGATGTGCGTGCCTTCTAAGCAAGTGCTCTGGAATGGTTGCGTTTTTATTTCTATTCGCAATATTATTATAAAACAAAAAACCTCGTGTTAATAGACGAGAGGAATTTAAAAGAAAGATATTAAATTAAAAAAATAAAGGTGGGGCTCGGAGGCCCTTATTAAATTCAAAAACAAGCATGCTTTCCACACAATAATAAATAAATTAAAACAATCAAAACAAATCTACGTATCTAAGCTTGTGACATGCACCATACTATAGTTATGAAATAATAAATATTAACATAATTAAAAGGTGTAACTAGATTAATCAATTTGGTTCAACTTAGCATTATAAATTAACAACTAGATAATATTAGGGTTGTTCAACGAACCGAACAGTTTACGAAATGTTCGAGTTCGGTTCGTTTTCGCTCGTTAATGGTCGATAAACGAGCCAAGTTCGAACAGCTACTCGGGTTTGTTTACTAAAACGAGCCAAACTATTCGTGAACTATTCGGCTTGTTTAAACTCTTAAAAAGTTATCAAACCGAACTCGAACCAATTATAAAGTTTGTTTAGCTAAACGAACCGAGTTAAACAGTTCGTTTAGCCAAACAAATCCGAATTCAAAAAACTTCATATTCGGTTCTGATCGGTTCGTTAACACCCGTACGTAATATATAATGTTTCCGTTCGAGAAACAAAAATCTCCGGATTTTTTTCATTAATTGATCGGTCAACTGGTCAACTATTAAAATCGTTGTTGATGTCATCGCCAGCCAACTCAGGAGGCAACTGGTCAATCCTGGCCACTTCAACCCGGATGGGATCACCTCACCACACCTTCCCTCACTCCACTCTCCACCACGCGACACGTGGCAGCAGGGAGGGGTCATGAGGCGCCACATGTCACACGGTGACGAGTGCGGTGACGGTTTTGCGATGAGAGGATCCTAACCCACTTCAACCGGGATAGGATTCCCTCACCGCAAATGGGGTGCGATGACGCGTGACCGTGCGACACGTGGCAGTATGAGGGGGTGGTGTGGCTAGATGAAGGTCACCCGTATCTAGCCTCACCACCCCTCTTTGCTGTCACGTGTCGCGTGGTCACAAAGGGATGAGAAAAGTGGGGTTAGGAGATCCCAACCCACTTAAACCCACATGTAAGTGTCACATGACACCCACGTCATCAGTCATGTTTACTGAGTAAACAAAGTTGAATGCTGGTCATATCTCTTACCAAGAGGAAATTTCCCTTTTTGGACAATAAACAATGTTTCTGCTTACATGTACAACGACAAAAAAAATTTACATGCTCACGAAAGCAAAGCTTATATACATCTAGAAAAATTTATATGTTGTTCAAGTTAGATATATGTTTTCTATTTTATTTAACCGTTTAATTTTTTTAATTACGATCCGACTGCTAAGCCGTACTACACGTATGCATGTAAAACACACTGTAGTGGTTATCCAAATGAGACACAAAAATTTAGATACTTAGGCCCGAATCACATTTGAAATAATATGGTAGTTTTTAAAAGATCCGTATTCTAGAATCAGATATTATGCATTAGACATTAGCATACATAGAAAAAGGTAAGATTTAGGTTACGGGTTAATAACCAAAAAAACAAAAAACGAGATAAATAATTAATTCATATTACTGACTTAATATAACTAGAAAAAGTTCAAGTAGTGTTGTTGATGTTGATGAATGACTTGCATCACACTGCTGATTTCTTAGGCATGAAAATACGCGGTAGATTCTGCGGGTCCGGGTCCCCTGACCGTCGGTCCTCTTACCCCTTTGTGATCGCCCGTCATGTGACAGCAGGAGGGGTGGTGAGGCTGGATGGAAGGCGGGGGTGGTGAGGCTGGATGAGGGGCCACATGGCAAGAGGTACTTTGTTACCGCCTATGTGGGGAGGGGGGGTCAGGAGATCCCGCTGGCCTCTATCCAGCCTCACCCTCCTCTGCTGCCACGTGGCAAAGGGTTCTTTGTTACCGCCACGTGGCAAGCGAGTCTGCGTATAGGGGTTCTTTGGTCACACAACATGATATAGAAATAATAGTGAACAATAAATCATTTATGGACAAATATTATTTAATTAAATCTATTCGTCTTAAAATCTAAATTATTATTGAAACATGATGCGTCATTATAAATAAAAATGTTCACTCGGTTCTAGAAATATCTTGATTCAAATTAATAACTAACTCGTCATGCCATAAGCATATACCTTATCAAGTCGTTTATATTTCAACCAAGAGGCCACGATATAAACTTCTTTTTCCAATACAAGCTTCAGTTAAATATTGATGTATTTCAGCATTATGTTAAAAAGAGTCAAATAATACAATTCATACATGAACTAAATTGATTTCTCAAGTCTAGGTATCATTATATTTTGTTCAAGTTGAGAATAAATTATGATGCTACAAATGTCGTATTCTCAATAAGCGGGTTAGTCCCATGAACCCTTGTTATATTAGAACAACATATATGACTTGAAAAACTATCGGCCAAGTAAGAATGACATGTCGTCATCATATTCGTTGGTCATAATTGTTAATGTAGTGCCCCACATCCAAACTCTAACTTCAGGAACAATGCACCCGTCGTAGTCTACTATGAGAACTATAAGGCGTCGTTCAAACTTCTCACACCTCAGAAATAACGTTGAAATTTTCACGAAAATGATATTTAAAAATTCAAACTCAATTTATAAATAACCTCAATACGGAAATAAATGAAATGTTTAGGTCTGACGAAACTCATTACATCGAATGAAAGTCTAAATAGCTGACATAAAAGAAATAAATATGAAATTCACCAAACGTTTCCCCAGATAATCTCTCAACACACTTCACTCGTCCCAACTAGCCTGGTCTGACCCATCCTCAACAAAGATGTACTCAAGGCTCACCTGTAGAAGGAATAGTAGGGGGTGAGTGATTTGTAATCACCCGTAGGTTACCCGTCTTTTTCCAGAAAGAAAACATACTCACCACAAATACATAAACACATAAAGAAAAGCAACAACAATTATATAAACACATAAAGAACAGCAATAACTGAAGCGTAAGATAAACACACACTCGCCCAATCAAATGCAATGCCCAACTTCATGATGCATGCTCCTTCTCACTACTGTGTCACATGCAACGACATTATTATTTCACATAACATGCTCCTGTCTATCCATGATATGCTATGCATGTCTCGGGTCCTATTCATCGCTCTGTTTCGTAGAGTCAACGCCCCGAAGGGTCACGCTCCGTGGAGTCACATGCCCTGAAAGGATCACACACGCCTGTATCGTAGGGTCACGCGCCTTGAAGGAAATTACATGTACCTATATCGTAGGGTCACACGTCCCAAAGAGAAATCACACGCACCTGTATCGTAGGGTCACACGCGCCGAAGAGAATCACACGCACCTGTATCATAGAGTCACACACACTGATGGGAAATCACATGCACATGTATCGTAGGGTCACACGCCTGAAAGGAAACCACACGCACATGTATCGTAGGATCACACGCTCCGATGGGAATCACACGCACATGTGCTGTAGGATATCACACCCCGAAGGGATGCAATGCAAGGCACGTGCCATGAATGCTGCACACACAATCCGACACATCCACACTCATATATATATATATGCGCCCATACACGTGCATATATACTCGCATGTATATCCCCATTTATTTCCGGTGTATCCATACTCATATATATACCCGTGCCTGTACACATGTATATATACTCGTATGTATAACCCTATTTTATTCCAGTGTATCTGTACTCATATATATACCCGTGTCCATACACGTGTATATATACTTGTATGCACACCCCCTGTTTTATTATTATGATTTATTCTTTATTTATTATTATTTATCACTTTTATTCCATTATTATTATTATTATTATTATTATTGTTGTTGTTGTTGTTGTTGTTGTTGTTGTTGCTGTTATTATAATTATTATTTTTAATTATTATCATTTATTATTCTCTTTATTATTTTTATTTTTATTTTATTTATATTAATACTTTTTTCAGAATTCGTGACCTTTTTAATTATTTTATTTACTGAATTACTACCTTTCTATTTATTAAATATTATTTATATTTTCTCAAAAAATATTATTTATAATATATTATTAGTTTCCTTTTTCTTCTTTTTTTTCTGGCCCCTTTTTCCTTTTTTCCCGCTCATGGCCTGGCCCGCAGCATAGCCCGCGACCCACTAGCCCGTTGCTTTTTGTGTTTTTTTAACCTCGGCCCGACCAAGAAACTCCTGGCCCCGCCCGAAGCTTTGGCACGCAGCCTGCTGGCCATTCAACATTTTCTTAATTTTTTAAATACTGTTCCGCTCGACCCAATTAGATGCAGGCCAGACCAGACGAGTCGGTCCAGACCACCAACTTGCGGGTCGGCTAGTCTGGGCCAGCCCTGACCCGGCTGACCTAGAATTCCTTTTTTCTCTTAAATTCTATTTTTCTTCTAGCCTCAATAAAATCTTCAATTTAACTCCAAATTGACTCTCAACAAATTTCACTTAACTTCGTTTAATGCCACGCACACACTATACCTGAGCACGTACGAGCGTGGCCTGCATGCGTCGCTCAGGGCCGTGCGTGGGCCTCACACGCTGCCTCTGAATGCCGCGCGTGTCACATACGTGCCACCTCCGGGCCTGTTTTTCAATTTCCAGTCCAATTCCAACCTAATTTCCGGGCTAAATTTCTTATTTCTAAGGCTATTAATGCCATTTTCCATTTTTCCGCATAAAAATCAATTCTTTTACTTTCTTTTCAAATCGTATGAACATCACCATCGCACACACAAATATACATACACGTGATCATCATAGAGCAGCATATGTATAAAAACATATATGAATAACATAAAATAAAAATTAAGGCAAACATGATCCAACACGTGAAGCGCTGGCATCCGAGAAGAGGGGAAGGTAACCTACCTTTTCAGGCGAATAATTTCCTATGCGCTTTTCTCCTTCTCCTTCACCCCTCGGCCAAATGCTAGGATTGGAGTATTGAATTTTTTTTTGAATATAGGCGGCTGAATTACATAAGAAAAGGAGGATTTTTTTGCAAGTGGGGGAGAGGGCCGCAGAGAATTGTGGGGAAGAAAAGGGAGGGGGTTATGCTATATTTATAGAGAAATTAGGGGTTTCCTATAGTGATTAATTTTAGGTTATTAATTAGTATCCTATTCTAATTAGGTTTTTTTGTATTTATCATTATCTTCCTTTCAGTTGGGAAGACTAATGATTATCCCTTCTTTTCTATACATTTTTTTTTAAAAAAAATGTATGGCTATAACACTCCTCCTACTTTACAAAAAGTTTCGTTCTTGAAACTTACGTACCTTATTCGAAGAGGTGTGGGTAGCGCTCGCGCATAAGCTCTTCGACCTCCTAAGTCGCTTCACGTTCTGTATGGTTGGTCCACTGAACTTTCACATAGGGGATAACCCGACATCTCAATACTTGATCCTTATGATCCATAATCCGAGTAGAGGTCTCTTCACATGTAGTATCATTACACACCTTTAGTGGTCGAGCATCCAACACATGACTCGGGTTGGGAACGTACCTCCTCCACTGTGAAACATGGAAGACGTTGTGCACTTGAGCCAAGGCAGGGGTAGTGCCAAATGATAGGCCAAAATGACAACTCGATCATGTATTGCGTATGGGCCGATATAACAGGGACTTAGTTTTCCTTTTTCTCCAAAACGCATTACACCCGTAGTGGGTGATACCTGAAGGTAAACTTTCTTTCTCACTTCGAATTCCAAAGGACTTTGCAGGATCTGCAAGGCACCAATAGAAAGGGGAAGTTGAATGTGGGTGCGAAAAATATTGTTTTTAAAATAGTTTTAAACCAAAAACTCAACTTCTGAAAACAGTTTCTGTTTTCAGGACTAGTTTTAAAACGTTTTGAAAACTAGGTTGCAGGTCTTCAAAAATTCTGAAATTTGGAGAGACCTTACTCTCAGATGTTCTGAGTATCTCCTAAAATTAAAATTCAACCTCTAACCACTTGAAAAATCGTTGGTGGTCAGATTGCGCAAATCTGCCAGAAACGGTAGTCTGATTTGAAAAATTAATTCCTATTTGTCCGTAACTCTAAATGCTCAGAAAATTTAATAACTAACCCTTATTAGTTTTATTTAAATGGGTTAAAACAGTTTTGAAAAATTCTTTTGGGAAGTTAGTCAAATACGATCAAAGTCTCAACCTTCGCAAGCCTGAAAATCAGACTGCACTAGTCTCAGAACTTTGTATATTTGAATGACTTATCCTTGTCCAAAAGGGTTGAAACTTGCGCCAAATTAACCTTAAGACGAGTGGCTATGATTCTAGAAAGCTTCGTGATTTTTGAAAATTCGTTTACTATTTTTACCAATGTGATCAAAAACGATAAACAGTGCTGAAACTGAAAGTAAGTGCTGAAAGTAAATAACACCAGGAATTTTATACTGGTTCGGTTATAAAC
This sequence comes from Eustoma russellianum, assembly GCA_036186865.1. Classification (NCBI taxonomy): domain Eukaryota; kingdom Viridiplantae; phylum Streptophyta; class Magnoliopsida; order Gentianales; family Gentianaceae; genus Eustoma; species Eustoma russellianum. Next base: position 25,962,088 of record AP025071.1, on the reverse strand, counting down.
AACCTACTCCAGTCTTCGAGGACACCTTCCTCGGTTAGCACTAATCACAAAACACAAAATAGCACCTTACCATAGGGTTGATGGAGTTACACACCAACTCCAACCCTTTACAAACCTTGTATGTGAATACAATGATCACGAACACCACCACCTTGCAAGTGCAAGATTGATCACACCTTGATCAATCTTTTACAACAATAAAGAGAATATGTGGTGGTCTATATGAAGCCTATTCAAATATATGAATATGAGTACAATAGGCTTTTATAGAGAAGAAAGAAAGAAATGTAGAGACAAGAGGCAAGAAAACGTTTTGATGCTTCAATTTGCAAGACTTGTTCTTGTCTTTTGTTTGCTCTCTTCTTTCCTTTTTATCTCCATATGGCCACCCCCTACAGCCTTTTTCTTCCTCTTGAAAATTATCTTCTAAGTCTTTGGAAGAGTGTATTTCATCATTGTGACATGTCTTTGCTTACTTGGCAACTCCTCATTGGATGATCATTAAGCTCTTGCTTACTTGGCACTCATTAATAGGATGGATGTTGTCATCACTTGATGACTAGGTAAATCTGAAATTAAACCTCAAAAAACATGTGCCTATTAGCCATAAAATTATTTCCATAAAGCATATAATCATCCCACATAATTAGCAAGACAACTTATCACAACTTTCCATCAAAATTTCAGCCATAACACCTCTTTCACATGCTGAAATTTCAGCATGTGTAACATTTGTATTTTATTCAAAATGTTGCCAAGTTTGCTTTGATTTATTTCTTGAAAATAAGGAAGAAATCTAGCATCATTTAGTACATAACATTTTTATCAATTTTGGAATAAAATTGATCACCAATAAGACCTAGAAATCGGCCAACATACATTACACACATGCTGAAATTTTCAGCATGTGTGATATTTGAAAATATCACATTATTAATTTCATAATATATTCAAAATACTTAAATACTATCTCTCAATTAATCCACTTAATTCAAGATAGTAAAATATGCCTCACTAAGTTGAGAAAATCGGCCAGCTCTATTTTACACATGCTGAATTTTCAGCATGTGTCACAAATGTGACAAAGTTTAAAATGTTACCTTGTGTAGCACCTTTCTTTATGTCACCAACATTGCATGCTTCATTCTTGGCCAATCAAGATGCCAACAAGCTCCACATATGCTTCAATATAGCTGTAGTATGCGTGTGACATGATTTTACATGTGCTGAATTTTATTTTTTGCAAACTTTGTAAAATGGTGCACATTTAATTATACACACATTGTATATTCAAATCAGCCCTTAATTGATTTTTCTAGAACACTTTAGAATGTATGAAGTATGTAAAAAGTGTCTAGATATATGTTATATGCCATGCCAAAAATGTTCCATGTGTCGTGTACGTAGAAAACCGAATTTTCGACGTTTATCGATTACCCGATTTTTCTCTAATTAAATTCCAACTTTTTGCACATGTTATATATATTATGTTACACATAATATACATAAATTAAACTTTAATATTCAGCACTTAGGCTGATCTAAAGTGGCGCCCAAACATGTGTCAAAATTGAAATTGGAATCTCCACAATTTGGCCTTAATTGAAGGTGATTTGTGTGTGCCAACATGGAATGATTTTATGGCTGTATATACCATGTAAGTTTTATGCAACAACGTGCCATGTCATGGAATATGTCATACATTTCTTTAATACACGTTATTTAAATCATGCATTTTAAAATCACTCAAACCCCTTTTCTCTACAATCTCCCCCTTTTGATGATTTACAAAATAACCTATATTCATGATTTAAATCTCATCACTCTCTCTTCAATCGTGCATAAATTCAAATTTTGAATTTCAAATTTCAAATCGCTTCCCCTTGATTTATGCAATCAGTTTCTCTCTCCCCCTTAAATCATGCATTCTCTCCCCCTTTATTTTGGAAAGTCAATCAAAAATGCATGTAAATATGGAAAGATAATCAAATCAAGTCAACAGAAATCATGTCTAATTTAGAACGAAGATTTTTGTACGTGGCTTGATTTAATGCCTTAGTAAAAATATCCGCTACTTGTGCCTCTGTGCGTACGTGATCTATGACAATATCACCATTACTTACGTGATCACGAAGAAAATGATAACGTACTTCTATATGCTTGGCCTTAGAGTGTAGTACGGGGTTCTTAGACAGGTTGATAGCACTCATACTATCACAATATATAAGAATTTTATTTACGGTAATTCCAAAGTCCGAAAGTTGTTGTTTTATCCATAGTAATTGTGTGCAATAAAGACTGAGTGCCATGTACTCAGCTTCAGTAGTGGATAAAGCTACGCTTGCTTGCTTTTTGGAAAACCAAGAAATAAGTGAGTTTCCTATAAATTGGCAAGTGCCACTCGAGATTTTTCTATCTATTTTACATCTACCATAATCAGCGTCAGTGTAGGCATGCAAATTAAAGTCACAATCTTTATCGTACCAAATGCCTAAGGTGGGTGTGTGCTTAATATATCGGAATATTCTTTTCATCGCATTAAAGTGAGACACCTTAGGTTGACTTTGAAAACGTGCACACATACATACACTGAACATGATATCAGGCCTACTAGCAGTAAGATATAGCAAAGAGCCAATCATAGATCTATATAAGGCATTATCAAAATCCTTACCGTGTTCATCTTTATCTAATTTAGTAGTGACACTCATAGGGGTGGGTGATGGTTTTAAGTTCTCAAATTGAACTTTTTAATCATATCATTTATATATTTAGCTTGGCTTATGTGAATGCCTTTACTCATTTGTTTAATCTGCAAGCTAAGAAAGTAGTTCAATTCGCCAACCATAGACATTTCAAATTTGGATTTCATGCAATTTTCAAAATCTTCAACAAGTTTATGAGAAGTGGAGCCGAAAATAATGTCATCAACGTAAATTTGAATAATAAGTAAATCCGATTTATCTTGTTTTAAAAACAAAGTAATATCTATAGTACCTCTTTTAAAACCATTTTCTAAAAGAAAAGTAGCAAAACGATCATATCACGCTCTAGGTGCTTGATTAGTCCGTATAGTGCCTTCTTTAGTTTGTACACGTGATCGGGATGTTTCAAATCTTCAAAACGGTGTGGTTGTTTCATGTATACCTCTTCTTGTATAAATCCATTTAAGAATGCACTTTCACGTCCATTTGATAAAGTTTAAAATCTTTCATGCAAGCAATGGCAAGTAAAAGTCGTATAGCTTCTAAACGTGCTACGGGTGCAAATGGTTCATCATAATCAATTCCTTCTTCTTGATTATATCCTTGTGCTACAAGTCTAGCTTTATTTCTAAAAACTTTTCCTTCTTCATTCATTTTATTTCTAAACACTCACTTTGTGCCTATTATAGTCTTATCTTGTAGTCGTGGTACTAAATCCCAAACGTCATTTCTAACAAATTGATTAAGTTCGTCATGCATAGCATCAATCCAAGAAGAATCACTCAAAGCATCATGCACATTTTTAGGTTCAATTTCGGAAATCATGGCATGAAATTGATTTATTTCATCCGGATTTATTCTTCTACGTGGTCGCACACCGTGAGTGATATCGCCTATAATGAGATCATGTGGGTGATCTCTATGCCATCTTGGTTGGTTATTTTCTACGTTCTCATGCATTTCTAAGTGATCATGCATTTCTAGTGTATCATGCATATCATGCATATCAAACGTCCCATCATCATCATTCAACACGGGTTTCAATTCAAAATCATCATCATATTCTTTATCTTTATCAATCTCACCAAATTCATTAAACTTCACATGAATAGATTCTACAATTTGTCTAGTGAGAGGATCATAACACCTATATGCTTTTGAATTCACAGAATACCCAACAAAGATGCATTCAATTGATTTAGATTCAAATTTATCTAAATTGTCTTTTGTATTTAAAACAAAGCATTTGCATCCGAACACACGAAAATAGTCAATTTTAGGCATGCGATCATTTAATATCTCATAAGGCGTCTTATTTATTTTCTTTCTAATGGACAAGCGATTTACTATATAGCATGCACAGTTTACGGCTTCCGCCCACAAAAATCTAGGCAATTTATTCTCGCACAACATAGTTCTAGCAATTTCTTGTAATGTCCTATTCTTTCTTTCTACTACTCCATTTAATTGTGGAGTTCTAGGTGGCGAAAATTCGTGTTTAATTCCTTTTTCTTCGCAAAATGAAATCATGTCCTTGTTTTTAAATTCACCGCCTCTATCGCTTCTTATCCTTTTCACATTGACACCATATTGATTTTCAAGTTGTTTTATTAGTTTCGCAATTTCAATGGCACTATCATCCTTATGTGTAAGAAACAAAGTCCAAGTTTAACGAGAAAAATCATCAACAGTCACACAAACATAGTGACATCCACCAAGACTCGTAGTGCGACTCGGACCAAACAAATCAATGTGTAATAATTCTAAGACTCTAGTCATGCTTATTTCATTCTTAGGTTTAAGTGACTCGCGTGTTTGTTTGCCTTTTATGCAAGATTCACATAACTGAAAGTTGTCTAAATCAAGTGTAGGCAATCCTCGTATTAGGTTCTTTCGTTGGAGTTTTTCTAGTGTAGAAATGCCAATGTGTCCTAAACGTCTATGCCATAAATTCACGTTAGGTTCATTTGACATGAAACACTTAACCTTAGCGTCTACCATATCATCCATAGAAAGTGTAAAGATGTTTCCTTCCTGTTTTCCTTTTAGCACTACTTCTCTATTTTTATTTATGATATTGCAATAAGGATGAGTAAAGCACACATCGAAACCATTATCAATAAATTGTGAAATGCTAAGAAGATTATAAGATAAGTTGCTTACCAAAAATACGTTGGAAATTTGAAGGGTGCTTGGGTTTCCAATTGCACCTTTTTCGATGATCTTGCCTTCATTGTTGTCTCCAAAAGTCACGGATCCGCCTTTTGTGACCTTCTTCAATTTAGTGAACAAGCTCGGGTCACCCGTCATGTGCCTCGAGCAACCACTGTCAAGGAACCACTTGATAGATGTATCTTTTGATGAGTGGGTTCCCTACAATGTACAAAAGTGATTTAGGTACCCTTTTAATTTTGGATCATTACGAGTTAGTTACTCACCTCTTAGTAAAAGTACCTTTCGGTGCCCATACTTGGGTGATCCTTCTCGGTCTAGCAAATGGCAAGAATGTAGATGAGGTGCAGTGTAGTAGACGTGTGGTGAGTGAGTGCATTTTTGGGCCTTTGGCCAAGGACTCCTTTATACTCATTATATGGAGGACGTTTTTGATATGTCTTTGTGTTGGTGTGCGTAGTGCGTGATCTAGATGGATGAAATGAATGTCGTGTATGCATCACTTGTTTCTTCTCATATCTATATGGCACAAAATTATATTTTGCATGATATGAAGACGAAGTATGACGAGATGAGGGGAGAGGGGGTCTTTGCGTCATCTTAGACGCCGTATTTTCTTTTGGAGTGTCTACTTTCTTAGACAATACAAACTTGGTTGGTTTAATGGATACTTCATTTGTTTCAATGTATCCTAATCCTGTTTTATCACTATCATGCTTTTGTGATAAAATATTACGATCTAGCATGTTAGATCCTGTATCAAACTCTTTCATCATTTTCTCTAAGTCCGTATTCCTTGATTTCAAATTTGAAATCTCAGATTTCATTTCCTGATTTTGTGTGGTCAATGATGAGATCTCTGTCTTTAATGCATTAATGATACATGACGACTCTTCTTTTGAATCGTTTAATTGAGCGACAAGATTCTCGTTAGAAGATTCTAACAGCTTCTTGTCTTCAATTAATCGCTTCTTTTCTTTCGCGAGAATCTTAGTAAATTTATGCAATTCTAAGTACTGACTAAAAAGATCATCATAAGAAGGCTCATAGTCAGAATCAGACTCAGATGATACCTCGTTTGATGCTTCGGACACAAAGCATACTTGTACAGTCTCCTCTTCTGTCTCAGTCTCGGAATCAGATGTATCACTCCAAGTAGAGGCCTTGAGAGCTCTTTTCCTTTGCTTAGGTTCTGAGACGAGTCTATTCTTGTTCCGTTCCTTGTCAGGGTGTTTGTTTGTTTGTTTGTCCTTATTAGGACAGTCATATGATAGATTTCCAAGTTTACCGCATTCGTAACATTTAACATCCTTATCATTTGTCTTATTCTTATTTCGTTTAGTTGAAGTAGCCTTAGTTTTGTTTCTAAATGACTTTTTCATGAATTTTCTTAAGCCTTTAGCCAATAAAATTAAGTCATCGTTATCTGATTCAGAATCACTATCATCTACGTGATCGGAAGAAGTAGAGACGTATTCATTTGATTTAAATGCAATAGCTTTACCTTGTTTTGATGATTTTGATTTTCTTATGGTGAGTTTGTTCTCATAAACCTTAAGTGATCCAATTAATTCTTCCATTTTAATTGACTTAGTTTCTTTGCTTTCTTCTATGGCCGTTACTTTAGGGTCCCACTCGGATGGAAGGCTTCGCAAGACCTTTTGTACCTTTTCCTGCATAGTAAAGGCTTTGCCAAGAGACTCAAGAGAATTGTAAATTTTAGTCAAGCGAAGATTCATATCAACGATAGATTCATTTGACAATAATTTAAATGACTCGAGTGTGGACATAAACATGTTAACCTTGGACTCTTTTACTTGACTAGTGTCTTCGTGTTTCATTTCAAGAATTCTCCACATTTCTTGAGCATTAGAACAATTTGAAACATAGCTAGATTCACTTTTACTTAGTCCATTTAGAAGTAATTGCATAGCCCTAGCATTCATGCTCAGTCTCTTTATATCATCAATAGTGTACTCTTGCCTAGGCTTAACGACTCTAGTGTGACTTTATCTACAGTGGATAATTTTGATGGAACAAAAGGACCATCTTCTATAATTGAACAAAGATCAATATCAATTGCCATAAGGAAAAGTTTCATTCTTAACTTCCATTGAATGAAAGACTCACCGTCAAAAAGAGGAGGCATTTGACTAGACATACCTTCTTGCTCGGTTTTGAAGTTTGTGGTTGCCATCTCACTTAGATTGTTGGATCCTTTTGATGTGAGTGTTCCTGCGCTCTGATACCACTTGTAGGATCTGCAAGGCACCACTAGAAGGGGGGTTGAATAGTGGGTGCGGAAAATGTGGTTTTTAAAAAAGTTTTAAACCAAAAACCCAACTTCTGAAAACAGTTTCTGTTTTCAGGACTAGTTTTAAAACGTTTTGAAAACTAGGTTGCAGGTCTTCAAAAGTTCTGAAAATTGGAGAGAACTTACTTTAAGATGTTCCAAGTATTTCCTAAAAATTTCAGAATAAAATTCAACCTCTAACCCCTTGAAAATTCGTTGGTGGTCAGATTGCGCAAATCTGCCAGAAACAGTAGTCTGATTTGAAAAATTAATTCCTATTTGTCCGTAACTCCAAATGCTCTGAAACTTTAATGACTAACCCCTTATTAGTTTTATTTAAATGGGGTAAAACAGTTTCGAAAAATTCGTTTGGGAAGTTAGTCAAATACGATCAAAGTCTCAACCTCTGCAAGCCTGAAAATCAGACTGCAGTAGTCTCAGAACTTTGTACGTTTGAATGACTTATCCTTGTCCAAAAGGGTAGAAACTTAACCCAAATTAACCTTAAGACGTGTGGCTATGATTCTGGAAAGTTTCGTGATTTTTGAAATTCGTATACTATTTTTTACCAACGTGATAAAAAACGATAAATAATGATGAAACTGAAAGTAAGTGCTGAAAGTAAATAACACCAGGAATTTTGTACTGGTTCGGTTATAAACAACCTATTCCAGTCTTCGAGGACACCTTCCTCAGTTAGCACTAATCAAAAAACACAAAATAGCACCTTACCACAGGGTTGATGGAGTTACACACCAACTCCAACCCTTTACAAACCTTGTATGTGAATACAATGATCACGAACACCACCACCTTGCAAGTACAAGAGTGATCACACCTTGATCAATCTTTTACAACAATAATGAGAATATGTGATGGTCTATATGAAGCCTATTCAAATATATGAATATGAGTACAATAGGCTTTTAGAGAGAAGAAAGAAAGAAATATAGAGAGAAGAGGCTAGAAAACGTTTTGATGCTTCAATTTGCAAGACTTGTTCTTGTCTTTTGTTTGCTCTCTTCTTTCCTTTTTATCTCCATATGGCCGCCCCCTATAGCCTTTTTCTTCCTCTTGAAAATTATCTTCTAAGTCCTTGGAAGAGTGTATTTCATCATTGTGACATGTCTTTGCTTACTTGGCAACTCCTCATTGGATGATCATTAAGCTCTTGCTTACTTGGCACTCATTGATAGGATGGATGTTGTCATCACTTGATGACTAGATAAATCTGAAATTAAACCTCAAAAAGCATGTGCCTATTAGCCATAAAATTATTTCCATAAAGCATATAATCATCCCACATAATTAGCAAGACAACTTATCACAACTTTCCATCAAAATTTCGGCCATAACACCTCTTTCACATGCTGAAATTTCAGCATGTGTAACATTTGTATTTTATTCAAAATGTTGCCAAGTTTGCTTTGATTTATTTCTTGAAAATAAGGAAGAAATCAAGCATCATTTAGTACATAACATTATTATCAATTTTGGAATAAAATTGGTCACTAATAAGACCTAGAAATCGGCCAACATACATTACACACATGCTGAAATTTTCATCATATGTGATATTTGAAAATATCACATTATTAATTTCATAATATATTCAAAATACTTACATAACTCTCAATTAATCCACTTAATTCAAGATAGTAAAATATGCCTCATTAAGTTGAGAAAATCGGCGAGCTCTATTTTACACATGCTGAATTTTCAGCATGTGTCACAAATGTGACAAAGTTTGAAATGTTATCTTGTGTAGCTCCTTTTTATGTCACCAACATTGCATGCTTCATTCTTGGCCATTCAAGATGCCAACAAGGTTCCACATATGCTCCAATATAGCTGTAATATGCGTGTGACATGATTTTACATGTGCTGAATTTTATTTTTTTGCAAACTTTGTAAAATAGTGCACATTTAATTATACACACATGGTATATTCCAATCAACCCTTAATTGATTTTTCTAGAACACTTTATAATGTATGAAGTATGTAAAATGTGTCTAGATACATGTTATATGCCATGCCAAAAATGTTCCATGTGTCGTGTACGTAGAAAACCGAATTTTCGACGTTTATCGATTACCCGATTTTTCTCTAATTAAATTCTAACTTTTTGCACATGTTATATATATTATGTTACACATAATATACATACATTAAACTTTAATATTCAGCACTTAGGCTGATCTAAAGTGGCGCATAAATATGTGACAAAATTGAAAATGGAATCTCCACAATTTGGCTTAATTGAGGGTGATTTGTGTGTGCCAACATGAAATGATTTTATAGCTGCACACACCATGTAAGCCACGAAATTTTTGGCCATTTTTGAAGTGTAGGGGCTGGCCATCTATTTATGGCAAGTACGTGACACGTTGGCGAAGTTTCGGTATTCATCCGATACGACAATTTTCGGTTTAGAACCTTTTAACGTGTCGTAATAAATTTGTCATCACCATGACTTATATCATATGATATAAGACCTGAATATACTCATAAATATGAGTTAAGTATAGTGGTGTGACGTTAACGTACGTACGTAAAATATATAACGTGTCTGTAGTATGTTGGAATATATGTGTATGTGCCTTTTTTTAAAAAATCTGAGTGTGTATATATATATATATATATATATATATATATATATATATATATATGTTGAAAATGGCGTGTGATATGAGGGTGGAGAACTTTCCTTTCTTCAACTTGTTGTCTTTGTGCCTTTTCCAAATATGGCTTCCTTTAATGAACTACTTAGTTTAATTAACTAAGTACTTCACTTAATGAACTAGTTTAGTTCATTAATGGTGGCACCTGAAAATAGTTCAAATACAACAAATGCTTGCCATTTGATGTAAGCTTTAAAGCTTCATGGCTAGTTAGTACGACAACATTATATATGAACTATATAAGACAAGTTTTATGCAACAACGTGTCATGTCATGGAATATGTCATGCATTTCTTTAATACACGTTATTTAAATCATGCATTTTGAAATCACTCAAACCCCTTTTTCTCTATAGACTTCTCTTATTATCAGCCCAACTCTTCCTCCTATCCTGAGGGGGCTTGAGCCTACCCAAGGACTTTATCTACTAGGGTTGCACCTAACACTTTAAGGGTTACTCACATAACACTTATATTCGCAAATTCATGTTTTAATTTAAAAACAATTACTTGTTTAATTGTTACCTTCACGACGTTGCCGACTGCCTCGACATCAGCGTCTGTCATCACATGGACGCTGGTGTTGGTCCTTGGTCTCCCCTTCTGTTGACCTCCCTGAGGCTGTAATGTCGGTGGTGCTTGCCTCGGCTCAGGACACTCTTTCGTGTAGTGCCTTGACTTATCGCACATGTAGCATACAAACATCTTCTTCCCACACTCGCCAGGATGACGAAGGCCTCAGTTTATAACGGTCCAGTATCAATAGCCCTCGGTGGTAGCGGCCGTGCAACACTCCCCTGAATCTATGCCTACAACGGTCTAAGTTGTGGTCCTCCGAGCAGCCTTCTGGGTACCTTTACCTAGCGTCCCAACCTCCCAGCACTAACCTCCTCTAGTGGCCTCTTGCCCCTCATCTCTACAGCGACTCTCCTGAAATTTCCCTCCACCTCTCTACAGACCTCCAACAACTCGTTGAACGTCATAGGTCTAGCATTGACTATCCCCAACTGAATCCGTGATCTCAGGCCTGTCTTGAATTTCAACATCTTTGGCCTCTCATTTTCCATAGTAGACGGCACATACTTACCCAGGGTGTGGAATCTATCAGCATACCCCGCCACCGTCATGTTATCCTGGGTCAGGGCCTGGAACTCTGCCATCCGCTGAAGAATAATACTATCCGGCATGTAGAACTTCTTGAACTCCTCTGGGAACTGAGTTCAAGTAACCGATGGCGTTAGTCGTACCTTCACGCTGCGCCACCACTCCTTTGCGTCACCAGCCAGAAAGGAGACAACCACCTCTACTCTCAGGTCATCAAGCACTTGTAGTAATCTGAGATGGTCCGACATCGCCTTCAACCATATCTCAGCCTCCTCCGGGTTAGAAGTCCCCTTAAAAGTAGGAGCCTGTGAGCTCTGCATCTTCTTATAGAAGAACCTCAGACCCAGCTGCGGGGGTGGTGGAGGCTGTACCTGCTGGTTCAAATGTTGTTGCTGTTGTGCCAAAATATTCGTCATGATGCCCATGGCGGCAACAAGATCTTGGGGAACAACCCCCTGATTCTGGTGGTCATCGCCACCTTACTTTCATTTCTAGCTTGATCACGTTTCGATAGTATTTTTCTGGAATTTAGATCATTCAAAAATATATATTTATTTAATTTCAGGTTAAGTTGGGGATATTTTGAGAATTTTTAACCACTTATGGGGTGCATGCAAATGTTCAAGGGGAAAACGGTAAAGAATTAAAGAAAATGAGATAACGCTCACATATCACTAAACCCGATCATAACTTAAGTCTAAGATCATCTCATAAGTCTACTTCGTTTATTAGGGGTAAAATCATCATTTTGACGAAAAGATCATAGCTTATGTTTAAGTGAGCAAGTTAATCCTGTGTTTTCGAGACGGATCTGGTGCCTCGGCTCTGACACCACCTGTAACGCCCTGTTCCCAAACCCTAACTTCGGGAATAGTGCACCCGCGAGTCTACTACCAGAACTAAAATGCGTTGTTCAAATTTCTTACATGTCAGAAATAACGTAGAAATTCTTTAAGGAAACGATAATTAAAAATTCAAACTCAATTTATAAATAACCTCAATACGGAAATAAATGAAATTTTTAGAGCTAAATGAAAATCTAAATAGCTGAAATAAACGAAATAAATATTAAATACATCAAACGTTCCCCAGATAATCTCTCGCCACACTTCACTCGTCCCAACTAGCCTGGTCTGGCCCATCCTCAACAAAGATGTACTCAAAATCTGGCTCACACGTGGAAAGAATAGTAGGGGTGAGTGATTTGGAATCCACTGTAGGTTACCCGTCTTTTTCATAAAGGAACCATACTCACCACAAATACATAAACACATAAAGAAAAGCAACAACAATTATATAAACACATAAAGAACAACAATAACTGAAGCATAAACTAAACACACACTCGCCCAATCAAATGTAATGTGCAACTTCATGATGCATACTCCTTCTCACTACTGTATCACACGCAACGACATTATTATTTCACACAACATGCTTCTTTCTATCCATGATATGCTATGCATGTCCCGTGTTCTATCCATCGCTCTGTTTCGTAGAGTCAATGCCCCGAAGGGTCACGCTCCGTATTATGGAGTCATATGCCACGAAGAGATCACATGCACCTGTATCGTAGGGTTACACGCCCCGAAAGGAATCACACACACCTATATTGTAAGGTCACACGCTCCGAAGGGAAATCACACGCACCTATATCGTTGGGTCATACGAGCCAAAGGGAATCACACGCACCTGTATCGTAGGGTCACACACTCTGAAGGAAAATCACACGCACCTGTATCGTAGGGTCACACGCCCCGAAGAGAAATCACACACATATGGATTGTAGGACCATACGCCCTGAAGGGAATCACACGCACCTGTATCGTAGGGTCATACGCCCCGAAGGGAATCAAATGTACCTGTATCGTAGGGTCACGTTCCGAACGGATGTAATGCAATGCACGTGCCATGAATGCAACACACATAATCTGACACATCCACACTCATATATATATATATGTATATATATATGTATATGTATATATATATTGTATATGTATATGTATATATATGTATATGTATATATATATTATATATGTATATATATATGTATATATATATGTATATATATATATGTGTGTATATATATATATATATATATATATATATATATATATATATATATATATACGCCCATACACGTGCATATATACTCACATATATACCACCATTAATTTTCGGAGCATCCATACTCCTATATATACCCGCGCCCATACATGTGTATATATACTTATGTGCATATCTCCGTTGTATTATTATGATTTATTCTTTATTTATTATTATTTATCACTTTTATCTTATTATTATTACTACTACTATTATTTATTTATTTATTTATCATTATTTTTAATTATTATCATTTATTATTCTATTTATTATTTTTATTTTATTTTATTTTGTTACTTTTTTTTGTGAATCTATCACCCCCTTTTTATTTTATTTATTTTATTTTATTACTGAATTACTAACTTTCTATTTATTAAATATTATTTATATTATAATATTAATTTCTTTTTCTTTTTTAGGGCCATTTTTCCTTTGCTATACACAACCCGGCCCGCAGCGCAGCCCGCGGCCTGCTGTTTTTCCTTTTTTTACCTCGACCCATCCCAGAAACTCCTAGCCCGGCCCGAACCTTTGGTCCGCAGCCCGATGGCTATTCAGCCTTTTCTCATTTTTTTTTTCTTTTTTTAAATATTGTTCGACCCGGCACAATTAGCTGCAGACCAGACCAGGCGGGTCTGGTCCAGCCCGCCAACTAACGGGTCAGCTGAACCAGGTCAGCCAGTCTGGGTCAGCCTTGACCTGGCTGATCTGAAATTCTTTTTTTCTCTTAAATTCTATTTTTCTTCTAACCTCAATAAAATCTCTAATTTAACTCCAAATTGATCCCAACAAATTTTATTTAACCCCGTTTAACGCAACGCCCACACTACAATCGAGCACATGCATGCTTGGCTTACATGTACTGCTCAGGGCCGTGTGTGGACCTCATGCATCTGCTTTGAACGCCGGGCTTGTCATGCACGCACCACCTTTAGGCCCGTTTTTCAATTTTCAGTCCAATTCAAACCTAATTCCGGGCGACGTGACTTATTTCTAACGCTATTTATGCAATTTTTCAATTTTTCGTATAAAAATCAATTCTTTTACTTTCTTTTCAAATCGTACAAACATCACTATCGCACACACAAATATACACATGCACGTGATCATCATAAAGCAGCGTATGTATGAAAACATATATGAATAACACAAAATAAAAATTAAGGGAATCATGATCCAATACGCGAAGTGCGGACAATACGAGAAAAGAGCAAAGTAACCTACTTATTTGGACGAATAATTTCCTACGCATTTTTTCCTTCTCCTTCCTTACACCTCTCGGCCAAATGCTAGGATTGGAGGATCGAATGTTTTTTTTTGTGAATATAAGCTGCTGAATTACAAAAGAAAAGGAGGAATTTTTTTTGCAAGTGGGGGCGGGGGGCGGCAGAGAATTTTGGGGAAGAAAAGGGAGGGGGTTATGGTATATTTGCAGAGAAATTTAGGGGTTTCCTATAGTGATTAGGTTTAGGTTATTAATTAGTATCCTATTCCAATTAGGGTTTGTTTGCATTTATCATTATCTTCCTTTTAGTTAGGAAGACTAATAATTATCTCTTCTCCTTTATACATTTTTTTTAAAAAATATATGGCTGTAACAGTTAATGTCCCTTCTTAATAATTTATCTGATCAATGACAATATTTAATAACACACATGTAAAACATTTCTCAGTGGTAGTAAATATTTAATTACCAATTTATGACAGAATAACTGATATTCTAAGGAGATTTTATTATTTAATTATTGTGAGCAAAAAATCCATTCACTATTACATAGTACTATTATTGTACTATTTATGCAGGTACATATAGAGTCGGAGGTCTCACTCGAAGCAAAGTCTCTATCTCTCGGGATAGAGTTATTGTTTGCCTGTCTCTTAGCCTCCCCAGATCCTAGCAATAGCTTTTGCTGTCGTTGAAATATACTGTGTATGATTGTTGTGGTTGTCGAGCAAAAAAATTGATACGTTAAATAATAAATTATGTCGCTGAACATAAGATACTCATAAATAGATTTATTGTCTTGGTATATTGTCCACCACATTTTCACGAAATTGGCTCTATTCACGCTTGCTTTGAATTCATGACATCACTTAAAGGACTCAACTAGCAGCCCTTTAGCCATACACATTAACTCATTCTAAAAAATCTAAAGAAAAAACTTCGATCTTCACCCAAACCTCAACTCTATAAGTAGTCTAGACATGCTTGTTTTTGTTCACAATCAAAGCAAACCTCTCCTCAAATTTTGCTCTTCATCCCTAAACATCCCTTCTCCCTCTAAACACCATGGGCTCTTACAGTCTACCAGTACAAATAAAGAGCTGTGAGATAATTGCACCAAAGGTGCCATGTCAAGAGCATTGGCTACCATTGTCAAATCTTGACCTCCTTCTACCAACCGTTGATTTAAGTTTTTTCTTCTGCTACAAGAAACCTCATGATGAGAACATAAATCCTAAAACCATAGCTGATGTTATAAAGAATACCCTAGCCCTAGCTCTTGTCTCTTTCTATCCCTTAGCCGGACAAATCGTGCCGAATATGCTCGGCGAGACGGAGCTTCACTGCAACAACCGGGGGGTGGATTTTGTTCATGCTTATTGTGATGATGAGCTTAAAGATTTAGATCTTCACCACCCGGATGATTCTGTTCGTGGAAAATTGGTTCCAGTCAATAAGGAAGGTGTAGTTTCTGTTCAGGTGAGTGTTCCCTTTTGAGTAATAATTCATACAACAAAATTATTTTGTATTTTTTATATGTACATTTCGATGTTATTTATGATAATTATTTGTCGCATGCACGTCGTCTTGTTTAAATTTTGTCGTTTATGTTCAGTTTGCCTTTTTATTCTTCCTAAAATCTAAAGACCTTTCTACTTTTGGAAAAGGAATGGGAAAGTTCCCTTGGTCCCCTCAAAAAAACAAAAAAGTTCCCGATGTACTAGGTTTTTGTATTTACGCAGAGTCTGGAGAGGAGCCGGATCGCTGGACGATCTGATGTGTGCTGGCCTACTCTGCACTTTTTTGTGCAAGAGTGTTTTTCTGTTCGAACCCGTGACCTCAAGATCACAAAACATTTAACTTACCAGTTGCTCTAAGGCCTGTCTCCCTTGGTCTCCTCAGCCCTGACTAAATAGTCTTATGCTTCGATGACGTTGTCCAAAATAATGGGAAATGGTCAATATCATGTTAGTGTTATATTAAACGAAATGGATTGTTGATTTGGAGTTAATATCATGTAATTGGTATGTTTATTACACCACAAAAAAATTGTTGGTTTCCGACGAAAAAAATCACCGACGAACAACGTATAGTCGTTGTTTCGTCGGTAATAGCGACGACTCTGCGACCAAAATAATGTAGTCGCTAATTGCGACGAAAGTACGATGAAATTCGTTGTCGCTAAAAGAAAAATAGTCAGTCAGGTGAATTACGTCGGTGATTTGTCGGTGTCTCGTCGCTATTCTGCGTGTTTTTGTTCGTCGCTATTTAGTTTATAACGCTTCGTCGCTATGTCGTCGCAAATGTGTCGCTAAAAGTATAAAAATTCGTCGTTTACTAAGTTCTTGGAGTTGTGTATCGTCGTTTTTTTGTCAATGAAACCCGTATGTGGCAAATGTTTTGAATTACTTTCCGTTCGTAATTCGGTTTGTCGTTGTGTCGTCGCAGATACATCGAGAATTAAACACGTGTATTGATTAAGGAAAAAGAAAGCTGTAATTGGGAAAAATACTCATTCATTTAATAATAAGAAGTTACATTATCAAACGAAAAAAATAAAAAAAAATCTAAAAAGAGATGCGGAGATGGGCCGTTCACTCTTCGTCATCGGACGAAAGAGTGGCCGCGGACATTCTCCGCAAACTCTTTGAGAAGGCGCTTGAGCTTGTAGTATCTAAATTTCATCTTCCGCAGCCTTCTAGTCATGTAGTGCAGTTGCCGCGACTGCTGATGCATGTTTGCCATCAGCATACGGAAGTCGGCGTCCTGCACCGGCATTTGTTCTTGATCATCCTGATGCGGCGGTGGGCCATAGACAGATACAGAACCCTCTCGCTCAACCGATGGTGGTTGAGGAGGAGGCCCTTCTGGAGGGGCACTGTTTGCCCGTCCACCACGCCTTGGGGTTCTTTTAAAACGACGCGGCATATTTTGATTATTTATAACGTTCTATGTGTGTATGTATAACAGCGGATGTTTGGGGTATAAATAGTGAAATGAGCGACGACATAGCGACGACATAGCGACGCATTTGTCAAGTGCAGTGAATGTGCAGTGTGTGCAGTGAATGTGCAGTGAATGTGCAGTGATGACCTTTCGGATGTTATAGCGACGACGTAGCGACGAATTAGCGACGTATGTTTATCGTACGATGCAACCGTTGGGAACTGAACTGACACTGCTGAATAGCGACAACTTGGCGACGGAATAGCGACGAAACGCGTCGAATAATGTGAAGAGACGTTTTCCGTCGCTGTTTCGTCGGTAAAGCGTCGGTAAATTCAAAAAAAAAACCCACGAACCCCGTTCTCATTGTATTTAGTTTTTCCCTTTTTCGTCAATACGGTTAGTAGGTTTTGTTGTTCTATTAAGTTTCGTCGAAGATATAGTTAGGTTTCGACGATACGGTTAATAGGTTTTTGTCGTTCTATTAAGTTTCGTCGAAGATATATATAGTTAGTAGGTTTTCGTCGTTGTATTAGGTTTCGTCGGTATATAGTTGATGTTTAGTCGGTGAATTAGTCGGAAGAAATTTTCTTAACCACATTTCGCGTATACAGGTGCGTCGTCAGGATTCGTAAGAGATTAAACACGTGTTATAATTATTAAGAAAACAAATACGATATTAAAAAAACAAACTTCATTAATATAAAATTAAAAATTAAAAATTACAAAATATAATAAGAAATATTTAAAAAAAGCTAAATAGCGAAGAGTAGCCACTCACTGTTCGTCATCCGAACAGAGAGAAGCTATACTCTCCGCACACGCCTTCAGTTGGCGTCTCAACTGTGCAGATTTGGATTAATCCGCATCTGCCTTTTATCTATGCAGTCGAGACGCTCTTCCTGAACCGTGACATGCGCCCTCACCTCATCTAACATTTTCCACAGATCTCGTACTTCTGTTTGGAGTTCGACAATTTGTCGATCCCGGCGAGGCTCAGAGGGCTCTGGTGGGGGAGGAGGTGGGGGAGGAACAGTTGAAGAAGAAGGCACTTCAGTTGGCGGTGTTGCCGCCCTACCACCACGTCCACCACGTCGTGCTTGCGCTTTAGTACGAACCATTTTGGATTATAAAATAGTTTTTTATATGTTGTTGTGGGCACACGCTGATCCACTGTCTATATAGTGAAATCAGCGACGACATAGCGACGAATTAGCGACGCAAAACATCGTAAGTTGTAAGCATGGGGAACTGGACGGACTGTCTTTTACCGACGACGTACCGACGACTTAGCGACGAAACACGTCGTACGGAATGAAGAGACGTTTTGCGTCGCAATGTAATCGGTACTTCGTCGGTAAAAGCATATCAAACGACGTGTTTCGTCGCTGGTCGTCGGTACGTCGTCGGTATATGTGTTTTGTCTTCGGGAATTTGTGTTTCTTGTTCGTCGATGTTCGTCGCTAAGGTCGTCGGTATATGTGTTTGTTTGTCTCCGGGATTTGTGTTTCTTGTTCGTCGCCGTTCGTCGCTAAGTCGTCGGTATTGTGTGCTTATACTGGGAACGATAAAACCATTGTATTTCTTCTTCTCTTCTTCTCTTCTCCCATTCTTCTCTCATTTCAAACACATCAATCATCAATTTTGAACGAAAATACAGAAGTGTGGAATTTTGATTTTTTCTACACACGAAAAAAAGATAGCTGCTGTTAGTTTCAGGTGTAGCGAGAAAATGGATCCGAGGAGAAGCGATAGAAAGTGGATGTACCAGAGAGTAAAACAACGGGGAGTGGTGTTTTAGATTTGTTGAAGGTCTCGAAGAATTTATTGATTTTGCGACGAGTAAATGAAAGTGGAACGCAGATTAGATGTCCGTGCAAGAAATGCAAGAACCGTAAATATAAGGATCCGGGTGACGTGAGGGTTCACATATTGAAACAAGGTTTCGTCCACAATTACCATACATGGTACTGTCACGGCGAATATGAGGGGGGCGTCTACATCTGCAACTGTACACGTCGAAGGGGGACCCGGGTCAGGTTAATGCCGAAGAAATAGGCGAGGGATCTCACAACCCATACATGCAGATGGTGACAGACGCAGCCGCTGGCGCATTTACCGGAGAGCAGTTGTTACAAATGCATGGATCCGGATGAACAGCCGCGTACATTCGTGGAGGAAGATCCGAACCCTCAGGCGAGACAGTTTTTGAGATGCTGACGCCGCAACACGCCGCTGTATACCTGGTTGCGGTAGTCACACACAGATGTCCATGATCGGTCGGATGACGAGCATGAAGACGGAACACCGCATGACGGAGAGATTGTACGATGGGATGTGTCAGCTGATGAGGGAATCTCTTCCTGAAGGGAACACAATGGTCGACAGTTTTTATTCGACGAAAGAAACAGCTGCAGGCGTTGGGACTGCCGGTTCAGAAAATCGATTGTTGTTCAGAGGGGTGCATCATACTACTGGGGCATCAACGAGGATAAAGACATGTGCAGGTCTGTGGGACAAGCAGGTGGAGAACGAACAAAAGAAACCGGAACGTGCCAAGAAAAACAATTTTACTATTTACCTCTCGCCCCTAGACTGCAGAGGCTGTACGCATCCGGTGCCACATCTAGCCAGATGAGGTGGCACGCGGAGCACTACACGAAAGACGGTGAGATGTGCCATCCATCTGACGGCGAAGCTTGGAGGACGTTCGATGCGACGCATCCGGGTTTTTCGTCGGAGACAAGGAACGTTAGGTTGGGTTTATGCACCGACGGGTTCAAGCCGTTTGGACAGTCGGGAGAGCAGTATTCGTCGTGGCCTGTAATCGTGACGCCGTACAATCTACCGCCTTGGATGTGCATGAACAAGCCTTACATGTTCTTGACTGTGATCGCACCAGGTCCTAGGAATCCGAAACAGAAGATCGACCTATACCTGCAGCCGTTGATACAGGAGCTGAAGTGGTTATGGGAGTTTGGCGTGGAGACGTTCGATGTATCGACTAAACAAAAACTTCCAGCTACGCGCCGCGCTGATGTGGACGATCAGTGACTTTCCGGCTTATTCTATGTTGTCGGGGTGGGAGCACAGCGGGGAAATACGCTTGCCCTTGCTGCATGAAGCAAGCGAAGACGATGTCCTTGAAACATGGACGTAGATAAGCTGGTTCGACAGCCATAGGAAGTTCTTGCCCAGACGTCATTCGTACAGAAGGAACGTGACGGCGTTCATGCCTGGCATTGTCGTTAAGGACACAAAGCCCGAGCTCCTCACGGGTGCAGAGGTGCTGCAGGAGATAGACAGTTGTGGATTCGTGGGGGGTCGCTGATGATCCGAACGGCAGTCACAACGCAGACCTGGCTCGTTACTGTATCGGGTGGAAGAAGAGAAGCATATTCTGGGAGCTTCCGTACTGGAAGAGCAATATGATCCGACATAACCTGGATGTCATGCATATTGAGAAGAACGTGTTTGACAACATTTTCAATACAGTGCTGAATTGTGCCAGGGAAAACAAAAGACAATTCGAAGGCACGACTTGATATGCGCGACCTCAACATGCGACCGGAGCTTGCATCCCGTTGGCACATCATACATGCCGAAGTCCTCGTACAACGCTGAATGCGGAGCAGGTCAGTGCGTTGTTATCGTGGCTAGGGACGGCTAGATTTCCTGATGGCCATGTTTCGAACCTGTCAAAGAACATCGACGTGAATAAACGCGGTTTGCACGGGATGAAGAGCCACGACTGTCACGTGTTTCATGCAACGGTTGATGCCCATTGCATTCCGCGAGCTGCTTCCAACCAATGTATGGGAAGCAATTACCGAGATGAGTCTGTTCTTCAGATGTCTTACAGCCACGAGACTCAGGGCGGATGATATGTCAAGGCTGGAGGGCGAAATCCCAGTGATCATATGCAAGCTGGAAACTATATTCCCTCCGGCCTTCTTTGATTCAATGGAACACCTGCCAGTTCATCTACCATACGAGGCACGTGTTGGTGGTCCTGTTCAGTACAGGTGGATGTATCCGTTCGAGAGGTACTCTTTTTATGTGCATGACATTCTTATGTGTCTAAGCGATATGCATTTGAACATATATTCGACATGTGTTTTGTCAACGGGTATAAATTCCACACAGTCTCCCATGCCAGCCGAAAATCGTCGGAGAACAGCGGAGTGTGTGTCAAGCGTTATGACAATAGCCCGGACGAGGATGACTTCTACGGCTACCTTACTGACATCATTGAGCTCGAATATCCCGCATTGCCTATTAAAGCGGGTGGTCCTATTCAAGTGCGAATGGTACGATCCAACTCGAGGAAGGTTATCGCGTTGGCACAAAGGTCCACGACAAATATAAGTTGGTAGACATACACCAAGGGGACGGTACAGAAATACGATCCATACGTTTTGGCTAGTCAAGCGTCCAGGTGTACTATCTATCGTATCCAACAACGAGGATGAATGCGAGCTCAAAAGACTGGCGAGCCGTGTGCAAAGTGAAATCGAGCAAGTTTGATGTGAGTATACAGACAGTTTCAGATGGAATGGACGCCGCATTCAAGAAAGAAAACCCGTCCGTTCTAGATACGACACATGTTCAACGCACGACCTCCCTCTAAATGACCCAACGGCGGTTTTATCGAAATTCATCTCAACATACAACCGTCTGACAATATTGAAGACGTAGTCGAAGACGAATACGAGGACGACGAGACGACGAGCATGTAGATGAAGATGAAGATGAAGATGAAGACGAAGATGAAGATGCGTATGAGGATGCAGATGACCAGGAAGATTGACGTTAGCCAAAAATTTTTATGTACCTCTTTATATGAAAGTGTGTAGTGATGTGTAATTATATTCATGTATATACTACTTTAAATTTTGTATTATTTTTTTTTCGAAAATGTGACACCGACGAGTTACCGACGAAATATTTCGTCGCTAAATTTGAAATAACGACGACACATGAAAAATAGCGACGAACTAAATAGCGACGAACGTTCGTCGCTAGGTCGTCGCAAAAAACGCAGATAAGCTGAACTCCCCCTCTTTCTTCCCCATTTCCCTCCTTCACCATTTTTCCCTCCCCTCGGCGAAAACCCCTCCCCCAACCCGGCGAAGCCTCCTCCCTCCCCCGGCGAAAGCTCCCTCCCGCGGCGAAGTTCTCCGTTCACCTCCCTACTTCGGTTAGTTCTCTTCCTATTTCGTTTTTTTTTTTAATTAGTTATGTTGTTTTTAATTTTTTTTAATGTCTTGGGGGTGGTGGTGCTGGGTGTGGGATGGGCGGTGGTGCGGGTGAGGGGGGTGGACGTGACTGGGTGGCGGGAATGGGACTGGGTGGCGGGACTGGGGTGGAGGGAGGGTGGTGCTGGGCGGGGGTGCTGGGGCTGGGGTGGGTTGGGTGCGGGATGGGGTGTGGGTGGGCGGTGGGTGCGGGGCTGGGTGTGGGTGGGCGGTGGGTGCTGGGGCTGGGTGTGGGTGCGGGGCGGGGTGTGGGTGCGGGACTGGGTGGTGGGTGGGCGGTGGGTGCGGGGCTGGGTGTGGGTGGCGGTGGGTGCTGGGCTGGGTGTGGTGCGGGGCTGGGTGTGGTGCTGGGGCTAGGTGGGTGGTGCTGGGGCTGGGTGGGTGGCTGTGTGGTATATATATGTATATGTGTATAGAATTATGTATGTATATATTGTATATGGTATATATTGTATATGGTATATGATGTAGTATATATATGTATATACGGTATATATAGTGTATATATCTATATATGGGTATACAGGATATGGTATATATATGTATATACGGTATATATATATATAGATTTATGGATTTTGTAGTTAATTTTGTATTTGGGTATATAATTATATATATAAGTTAATTTCGTATTTACATCTAAATATATGTAAAATTATTAGAAAATGTTTTTTTGGGTAGAATTATGTATGTATATATTTTTCGTATTTACATATATTTATAATTATATAATCTATTTTGGTATATATATGTATATACGGGTATATATATGTATATGGTATATATATGTATATACGGTATATGTATATGGTATATATGTATATGTATGTATATGTATGTATGTATTTAATAGATTTGTAAATGTATGTATATGTATATGTATATGTATGTAGTATATGTTTTTAATACATATACACGCACATATACATATATACGGTACACGCACTATAATATATACGGTATAGTATGTATATGTTTTTACATTATATACACGCACAAATACATATATACGGTACATATATTTAATTTCGTATTTAATATAGTTAAATTTGTAAAAACTGTTTTTAATAGATTTGTAATATATCTTTTGTAATTTTTGTATATAATATATGTAAAATTATTAGAAACTGTTTTTTTTTGGTAGAATTATGTATGTATATATATTTTTCCTATTTAAATATATTTAAATTATATAATCTATTTTTGGTACATATATGTATATGGTATATATATGTATATACGGTATATATATATATATATGCATATACGGGTATATATATATATATATGGGTATATATGTATATATTGTATGTACGGGTATATACGGGTATATATGGTATATATGCACCAATATTGTTGTTAAGGTTGAATTAGTTGAAATGTGGTGTGCTTGGCCAATGAATGATGCATGTACAAACTGTTTTGTAAGAGGTTTGCATATGATTTTCGGTATGATTTGCATTTGTCTTTGGAGAGGCCATTAAGGCTGGGAAACCTCCGTTTAAAAATTATTAATATGTTCCTCTCAGATCTGATGGCTAGTGACGGTTTACCGACGAGATCCACATACCCACCATCTACACAGGACCTTCAAGGAGAGTTCGATGCGTTCATTTCTCAGCATGATACGTATGCCTCGGTTTCGACCGCCGCTCTGGCTGCGGACTCAGACCTTTTACGGTCTGCCGACATGTCCGCACCCCCCAGACATACGACGCCACCCACACCCAGCGTTTCAGCACCTCATCCGGTCTGATGCGGCATCGGACCAGGGTGTCATATCAGGGCGTCGTCCCCTCCCTTGGTCAAATGATACCCATACGTAAGTAATGATTAATTTATTTAACATGTTTTCAAATATATTTCACGCGTTATTTTTTCCTAACAACTTAAACTCTTTCAGGTTTGGATCGGACAATGGCGCGCTTTCCGGTTGCATCACCCGGTCCTTCCACCTGAGGCTTGACCCATCTGGATATACCTGGGGCCGTGTCACCCCGGAGACACGTAGGTTCTACTGGGATGAGTTTCAGGTATTCAAATTTGATGAATTTCACTTTTTGATGCGTAATCAATCATTACTTTTCTAACCACACTTTTATTATTCCTCCGTATGATAATTGCAGAAGTCGTACAGCTGGCCAGCCGACATCGCCCGCGACGTGGAGCAGGCCTGGCGGCATAGGGCCGCCAAACGCTACGGGGACTTCGTCAACTCCCTCAAGACCAAGTCGGAGCGTGACCCCACGTGGATAAGGCCTGCCTACGTATCCGAGGCCGTCTGGGCGGCGTGGGTACAAGGGTGGAGGGACCCTGCTTACCAAGCCCGCAGCGCCCGGAACGCGGCGAACCGGCAGCGGCAACGTACAGGGCCCAGCACCTGCCACACACTCAGGTGGTTCGGTTTCCCACGCCACCACGATGCGTTCTATGGTGAGTATTTTAATATTGGATTATAACGACCTTCATTGATTTCATTGGATTATTTACATTCATCGACTTAAGTGGATTATTTACATTCAGTGAGTTAAGTGGATTATCTATATTCGTTGATTACTTATGTTGCGCTGTTGTTTTTTTGGTATTCGTATATGGTTACTTTAAGTGGTACATGTGATTTGACTTGGGAGAGGCCTTTAAGGCCGGGATACCTCCGATAAACGAATAGGTCATGCCGAAATTTTTAAAAATTCTGCATATCACTAACATATTTTATTTCATTCTTTCAGCAACAGGAGACGGGGGAGTGGCCAGCCTCCTACGATCTCTTCTACAAGACGCATCGGAAGAGAGCCTCCGACGGAACGGAGGACTGGATCACGACGAAGGCCCGCGACATCAGTGTAAGTAGACTACGATATCATTTGTTTTTTTCCTTAGTTTGTTTTATTGCTAAACCATAACAATTCATATTCTCATTTCAGGACGAGTACAACAGATTACTCGCAGATAGGGGCGAACAGGCCGACAAGAACCGCGCTTATTGGGATGCGGTTCGGACCGTCGGCCCTCAGAATAAGAAGAAGAAGGAGGTGTACGGGGTTGGATCAGCAGCGCCGCGATTCTTTCCCGAAGTTCTGCATCCAGGTGCTTCCTCTGAGGCCAGCACCTCCGCGCCTTCTGCGACGCCAGAGGATATTTCGCGCCTGGAAGCAGATAATGCGGCGCTGCAGCGTGAGATAGAGTCCATCAGGACGAGGCAAGAGGAGAGTTTACAGGCACTGCAGTCGCAGCAGCAGGCGATGCAGCAGGCGCTTCAGCAGGCGCTTCAGCATGCGTTTGAGCAGGCGCAGCATCAGACGATGCAGGTGCAGCAGGCAACGAACCAGCAAATCTTCCAGCTGTCGCAGGTCGTCATGACTTTCATTTCCAACTCCTCGCAGCCTCAGCCTCAGCCTCAGCCTCAGCCCCGCCCTCCTGATGGTCACTCTTCTCCGCATGATCCCCCTCCATCTTCCTCTTCATAGTTTTTTATTTTTTCATTGTTTGTACAGTCTATTTCATTTGTTGTATTGACATTTTCTTTGTACTTTTATATATTCTATCTGACAATTTTACGGATTCTATTTCGTTTGTGTTGTTTAATTATACGAACTTGAATGCGCAAATACCGTATTACTGTATAATATTTGTACAATGATTTAATATACAAAATAAAATATATTATAGAAATTAAATTAATAATAAAAACTTTTTAATTAATAATGTATTAATATTATTAATAAATCAAAAAAATTTAAAATTTAATATTAAATAATGTATTTAAAATAATTATTAGTAAATTTAATATTTTTAAAAATAACAAATACCGACGAACCAGCGACGAAATTGGTCTGTCGCAGATCGGAAATAAAAAAAAAAAAATTTAAAATTAGCGACGAAAAGACATATTAACGACGACATTTTGCGACGAAATAAAACGGAAACAAAAAATAAAAAAATAATAAATAGCGACGGTAAAACATATACCGACGAAATTTTGCGACGAAATTCTTTGTCGCAGAACATTAATAAAAAAAAAAAAAACGAAATAGCGACGAAATAATTTACCGACGAAACAGCGACAACAGAATAAAGGTCGCAGACCTGACATTTTCTCGTCGCAGTTTTGCGACGATACACCGACGCAATTTTTTTCGTCGCAACAATACAGCGACGCATTGCCGACGAAATTTGCTTTGCGACAAGCCGTATAACGACATTCATTTTTCGTCGCTATTTCGTCGCTATATGCCTGTAGCGACGAAATAGCGACGTTTTTTGTCTGTCGCTATATGCTCTTTTTTTTGTAGTGTTACTCTTACATATGGACGGGATAGGGATTCCACACATGATTTACCATTAGATCCAATTTAAAGTTTATGTTCTATTTTAGTCATATTAATTTGGAACGTTGACCAATTTATACAATATATATTACTTTGAAATTGAAATGGTTTTACCAGTGTATCACACGATATGATTGTACAATTTTTGTGACTGAAGATATGATTTCTGTTAAAACAATAACTGTATATAAATACGTAAGTTTGCTAACTGAACATTACACTTCGTAAATTGGGCTTTCACAAATTTTACAATGGTCAATGACCAAGTATGATTAGTTGGTCATTGACCAATGAAATGTGTAGAAAATTTATGGACCCCTTGTTTTGATCAATCATCTCATTGCTTGTATGTAGATAAAACTATTTGTCATCATTTTATTGGGTCACTAGTTGATCAATGACCACAATAAAATTTCTGTTCAGCTTTAGAGTTTGTCCACGTAGAATTTGGGTTTCGTTTTTTTTTTTTTTTTGCAAGGCTGAAGTTCATCAGTACAAAAATGATGCGAGTAAGGTAAAAATGGCAACTCCTCTTGGGTATTTAAAAAAAATCCAATTAGAAATAATTTCCTTTTTTGCTTGTGAAAGCTTAGTTCCAGTTCCAATGGAATCAAGGACACGCTCTTTCTTGATTTTTAGAATATGATGGAATAAAATAAAGATTCACTAAGTTGGGAGCGCTTGTTATATTGTGAAGTAACAGTTGATCGACACAGCTTGACACAATTTTTATTATGTGTCATCGGAAAACAACCTCTTTGTGTTTCTAACACTTGTGTATAGTTATGTACATCCGACCGTCCTATACCCGCTATAGGCAGGAGCCTTTGGGACAATGAGATAATGTTGTTGTTGTTTGTTAAAGCTAATAGGAATTGTCTTTTGGAGTAGAGTGGTTAAAACTAAAAGAAAAAATGATCATCAACATGAAAAGTATAAATATGATATACTAATACATGGCGTGTAATTAACTCAATAATATATGCAAAATTAAGAAGTCTTGACATGTCAGCAGATGTGAGGGGATCGAAAACAACAACCGCAACAATACTCATATTGTTGGAGTCTCTCGTCGAAAACAAAGTACCTCTAATTACCTACTATAAAAAGTACTGTTCTTACAAATGTGCTTATGTGTACTCAAACTTAAAATTAAATTACCGAGTTACAACCGATTTAATGGATATTTTTGCATTTATGATCAGTTGACGGAGCTGAAATGTGGTGGCCTAGTGGTTGGATGCACATTTAATCATCGAGTGGTAGATGCCTATTCTGTGAACTTCTTCCTTACCAGATGGTCGGAAATTGCTCGTTACAACGACACCAAAACACACACCTCCATGCTTCCGCCGCTCATTGCTTAGTGCTCATGGTCCGCCGTATCACGACTCGATCGTCGACCGAATCTCCCTAAAAGCATCGGCTCTGCCGCCGGTCGAAACCTCCGATGACAGATTCTTTAGCCGTATCTACTGCATCAACGCCGATGATATCAAACGGATCCAGTCTCTAGCGGGTGGCAAAAGAACCAAACTCGAGTCTTTCAGGTAAAAATGTGGTTTGATGATTTTTCTTTTTGCATGATTCTTTGAGTAAATGTTTTCGTCATAACTTTGAAATCATTATTATTTTCCCCTTCTTTAGTACTTTTCATATAATATCCTTATATTATACAAAATAATAGCAACATACAGTATATACTAATATACAAAATAATAGGAATGTTTGTTAAACCAATTTTAGTATACTTTGATATATTACTTATTTACCGTTAATACGCGTTATTCTCATTAGTTGATTACAAATATAATTTTGGTATTAAACAATTTGGCAGGTTTATAATAGAATATGAAAACACTTTCGGGACTTCATGAAAAAGAAAAATAGTCTAAGAAATTGATACGGGCGTAGTAGTATTAAAAAATATACTACGCATTAAATATAATACTCTTTCCGTTCTAGAAATACTGACTTAGTTTACAACATAATAATCCAACAAGTCAAACTATTTTGATCATTATTCTTACTATACCACTAGTTTTAATTGAAACAAACTAGAGAAAACATATAAGTAATACTCTCTTCATCCCAAAAATATTGTCACACGTGGTCAAACATTGAGTTGGTCAACCCCATCAACCATCTAATTGTTGAAGTATTTTACACAGCATTCATTCGTTATTGTTCCTAAATGATGTAAACGCGCGTTCAACAAGATATTTTGTTAAGTACTTTGAGTTTGGTCTTGATTGACGTTTTACCAAATACTAATTTGATAAGTTATCAATATTTTTGAGAGGGAAAAAGTAATTAAAAAGGTAGTATGACTATTAATTTTTTTAAAAAGATAATAATATTTTTAAAACCAACCAAAATGAACAGTTAAAACAATATTTTTGAAATGAAAAGCTATATATCAATATTAAAAACTTGTGGTATCAAAGTTATTATATATCAGAATATATAAAAGAGTGTAATACACAGATTATTTAAATGAAAAATTACCAGTATCATGATTATAATTACGAAAACTCGAATCTTTCAGCGCATTTCTATGGAAAACCATTGCCGAAGGCGAAGATATTGAAAACTTCAAGCTTGGAATCGTGGTGGATTCGCGTAAAAGGATGACCTCAACTGAAGAAAAGAAAGCCCAGATGGAAAATTACATTGGAAATGCACTATCTTTTCCATTAAAGTAGAAAGTGTTTCTGAGCTCAAGTCCATGAGTCTTCAAGCTATTGCCAATCTTGTTCATGAATGCATCCAGGGTGCAATAAAGGAAGAACATTTCTTCGGTTTGATTGATCGGATCGAGCTTCAAAGACCAGAACAGATTGTGCCAAACATTTACTGCAAGATGAGTGATGATGAGGAAGGGATTCTTGTGTCTTCAGGGCAGCGGTTTCTGGCTGCGGCTATGGACTTTGGGGCAGGAAAGCAGTGTTTTGGATCAATTTATTTTCCATGGGGTGGACAGACTGGGTATGTGATGCCGATTCCAAGCTTCAGCAAAAAAGGAGATTGGATTGTGTATGTTTGGCTCTTGAAAAAGCATTTGGATGCAGTGGAACAACGAGCTGGTGATGTTTTCAAACCACTGACCTCAGGTTATGCACTTGGAGAAGAAGAGTGAACCAATACTCTCTGTCTCAAAAAGAAAGATTGAAGCAGTTGACTCATTCCCTTCACTATTTGTGTGCTAAAAATAAAAATGTTGTTAAGTGTTTATCTTTATGTCTATTACTTCAACAAGCCAGCTACGAATTAAAAAGTTGTAGAATGCTTCTGTATACTTTTAAGTTCCAATGTAAAATGCACTTTGGAGAAAAGAAGAAATTTTTTAATGAAATATTATGTTTTCTTTTCTCCTCGAATTATAGTACTTAGTGGACGCAAGTCGAACAATGATGTCTAAAGGGCGTTTGGTTCAAACTCAAAAATCGAAATGTCAATGAATGAATGTTATAATCGCTATATGTATGATCTGTAAACCATTGTTTCGTATAAAAACTGGAATATATATGATCACTTTAAACTGCAATAACAACAATGGGAGACAAGATCTAATCATTGCTTCTACAAAACTTCAATAAAGTTCTACCGAATAACTTTCATCAACTAATTTTTGGAGAAGTAGTGTGATTACACTTTCAAATGAATCACAAGCAATGGATTATACATGTTTAATTTCTTTTGTACTAGACTATTTCTCTTAAAATACAACAATGAATACCAAGCAACAAGGGTTTAGTAGACTTTAAGCATTTTTGTACCTCTGGGATCTTTTTACAACAATAAGGGATGAAACTTGAAGAGGATGAAATTATGTAAATGCCTCATATGAGCTTCTTGAATATACAGACGGTGTGAGCCACGTTTTTGTAGTCTCCATAAAGTCTTCAACTCAATCAAGTGTCGTAAAGATATCCAAATAGTCTTTGGCAATCCTATTGTTGGATTTGATGCTCCATAGCCACCATAGAATATCTTAGGCATGTTTACAATAGTGAAGAATGTCTTCAGGTTGAGAGATCGTTGTCACATCAATCGACTGTCACATCAATCGATCAATGTCTCATGTTTTAGAGACTGATGTCACATCAATCGATCAATGTCTTCAGGTTGAGAGATCGTTGTCTTACAGTGTAATTTCAAGTTTTGCACCTTAACTACATCGATCGAGACGAATGTCTCTTCTTTGAGAGATTGATTTATACATCGATCGATCGATGTCTTCAGACTGAGAGATCGATGTTGGACATAGTGATTTCAATTTTGAAGCCTAACACATCGATCGGTGTCTCTTATTTTAGATACTGATGTCACATTGATTAAATAATGTTCCACAACTGAGAGATTGATATTAGATAATGTGGCTCCATTTTTGTACAGTCCTTACATAGATCGTTTTATGTTTCATTTTAGAGACTTAAGTATACATAGATCGATATATGTTAGAGATTTATGTCTCATAGTACGTTTTTTCTCTTTTGTTTCATTTCTAAAGTATAAAAGTCTTTTTAATCCTTTTTCAAACATTTTTTAACTTAATCAAAACATTTTTATATTCTAACAATCTCTTCCTTTTTGATAATTTCAAAACCACATGCTTTTAAAATATATTTTTATTTGAAAAAGGGCATTTAAACTATTCACACACAGCTTTCAAACTTAAATTTTATACTAAATGGTATATCTCCCATTTGGTCATTGTATTTATACTCCTCCTCAACATATGGACATGAAAAACTAAACATACATCAAGGTTACTTCAAAGCTCTCCCTCAATGAGCATCCTCAAAAACAACAAAAATGATGTTCATCAAGTCTTTTACATTCATTTCGAGATCCCCCTCAAGACAAGCATCCTTTATACATACATATACTCAAATGTCACATTAGCAACAAATACTTCATCGCATATTCTCCCGCATATATCAACATCCAAGGTACTCACACATACCCTCATTTACCAATCTCAAACACATACCAAGCATATCCATAGTAAGCATGCAAATAAATCCCAAGCATACACATACAACATACATATTCATGCACACACATTCATCTTCTCTCTCTTTTTGAAAACATCAAAACACCACCACTTAATAAGATAAAACATAGTTATATGAGTTAATATAGTATTTGAAATAGTTAAGATATATTAAAATTAGTCTAACTACCTAATAGGACTATGGGATAGGAGTGCACTAAGACTCTTCGCCTGACGAAAAGCAAAGCCCGGAGACGACCGCCTTATGTTTGGACTTTAAATTTTGATATTTGGTCTTTTAGGCTGCTAGTTTCGTTTCAGTGTGTTTACTTTAGTTTTGAGAGTGGGTACTTCAACCTCAAGAACATCGATCCGAATTCTCTCTTCGATCTATATTTCTCCCTATTGATTTAGAGTCATATTTAGTTCTTCAATTTTCACCTCCGCACTACCTATATTCTGATATTAATTTTCACCACGTGGTTACTTCTGCATTTAAGACTTTCTTCTTTTGATTGAAGACTTTCTTATTTTGATTTTCATCTTCTTGATATGGCAATCCGCAATAAAGTGATCGGATCGACCATACCTGTAGCAATTTCCATCTGATTCTTTGTCTATGGATGAACTTTTGAAAAACCTCCTTTCCTGAGATTTTTTTTTCTGTTGCTACCCTTCTAAACATTCAAAATAGAAATAC
Organism: Eustoma russellianum; assembly: GCA_036186865.1. Classification (NCBI taxonomy): domain Eukaryota; kingdom Viridiplantae; phylum Streptophyta; class Magnoliopsida; order Gentianales; family Gentianaceae; genus Eustoma; species Eustoma russellianum. Next base: position 25,929,568 of record AP025071.1, on the reverse strand, counting down.
AACCTCTTCATCCGTATCATTAGATTCTGCTACTAATCGTTTCTATGATACATGTGGAGCATGACATGATCCATCCTATTTTGCTCATCGATTATAATTTCATGAGTCAATAGATTTTCAAATAGTTCATCAAGAGTAAGAATCATGAGATTTTTAAACTCGGTGATGACCACCACTTTGGGTGTCCATTCTCTTGGTAAACAGTTGAGAAGTTTTGAGACAAGTTCTTCATTTGATAGTTTCTTATCCACCATAGAAAGTGGATTCACAATCCGGGTGAATCAGTCAGTATTCTCCCTCATTCTTTTTCGCCGCTCTTCATACCAAAAACTTTATACTCCTTCATGAGTATAAGTCTTTTAGCCATTCTGACTTGTTCGGTTTCATCATGTATCATTTCGAATATTTTCCATGCTTCATAGACTGTTTCAAGACCTTGAAGTCTTACAAGCTTGGTAGTGGTTATAGCTCTTGAAAGAATATCAAATGTTTTTCCATTTATAACAAACTTTACCTTTTCTTCATCGGTGTAGTCATCCTTATCTTTGAACATTGATTCGCCTTTTGAGTTTAAAATTATAGGAACTTTGATTCTTTTGGCAATATCTCTCCATATGTCAAATTCACGACCTTTCAAATGATTCATCATTTTGAACTTCCACAACGAATAGTCTTGAGCATCAAACATAAGGGCTTTGTTGTTTGAAGCAGAGAATAGAGTGGTTGGTTGGGAGTTGAGCTATAAGAAAAGAAGTTTTCATTGCCATGATCTTTAACCTTGTTGCTTGCAAAAATTGGCCAAGCAATCAAGGTTAGGTCTTGATACCAATTGTTAGATTTGTGAAAATCACTGTAGAGTGGGAGGGGGGATGAATAACGTGCTGGGCTGTTTTTCGGGTTTCTCTTGATTTTGTTCAAGCACACTCAAAAGTTTTCGAAAGTAAGAAAGAAAGAACAACTTCTTGCTACCTCGCAACTTCAACAAAGTTTCCTCAAGAACTTCTCACAGTTGGTTGAAGAAATATAGTAGGGTTCACACTTTCTCACTAGTTTAAGCACAAGCAAGAGATCAAATATTTATTGTTCCTCTTGTGCTTGACTCTCTATCTCTCAATATACAATAATGAAGAGCAAAGAAAAGCTTAACAAGCTTTAAGCAAATTTACAAGTATGAGAGAACTATACAAGAATGAAAAATGAAGCTAAATGATGTTGAAAGTGTATTTCTGCCTCATCCAAGCCTCTTCTATTTATAGATGAAGTTGACCACGTTTTTGAAGCTCTCCACCAAGTCTTCATCTACACAAAATGTCAAGATAATGTCCAAATAGTCTTTAGCCACCCTATGGAGTGATTTGATCTTCAATAGCCACCCTAGAGAATCTTAGACATGGTTAAAATAGTCAAGGAAGCATGTAGTATGTTGGGTTAAAGTCCACAAGAAATTTGAGCAAGATTGGAGAGAGAAAACATCATAGATCTTCCTTGGATTTTGTTCCAACGTTCAAAAATTTTGACTTCTGAGGACGTCGATCGATCCACGTGCCAGTGCTGAGAGATCGACGTCTCTCAGAATGACGTCGATCGATCGACGTCTCCTTGGCTGAGAGATCGACGTCTCTCAGAATGACGTCGATCGATCGACGTCTCCTTGGCTGAGAGATTGACGTGGATCTGAGAGCTCAAACGTTTACAACCTTCACATGGATCGATCCATGTGCCTCCCTGAGGGGCTGATGTATATGTCAATCGATCCATGTGAGAGATTGACGTCTCGCAATGTGTTTTTTCCAATTTTCTTCAAACTCAAAGTGGAAATTCCATTTTAGCCCTTTTAAAACATCTTTTAACATCATCAAAACATTTTATAATCCAACAATCTCCCCCTTTTTGATGATTTCAAAACCAAGATTTTAAAAGATGTTTTTGCTTCATTTTAATTAGATGTTTTAAATTTGAAAAGTCTCAATCTCCCCCTAAGTATATGCATTTTATACAATCAATGTGAACATAATTTTACAACTCCAAAAAATGCTTCCCTTTTATAATTATGTATTAAAAGCTCCCCCTCAACCAAACATGCATCAATTTCCTAAACTTTCTTAACTCAAATATGCAATATACATCAATTACTCAACACATAACATGAATCACTTTCTCAACATTGCATCAATTACCCAACACATAATATGTATCAATTTCTCCCCTCAACCAAGCATATGCAAATCATCAAGCATCAAGCAATTTAGTTCATATGCAATAGCCATCAAATTAATAAGATTACTAACTTTCTCCCCCTTTTTGAAAGCATAAAAAAACAGTGATAATATACAACCAAACTACTTCATTAATCACCAAGAAATAACCAATTTTAGAAAGTACATAAACGATAAGCTAGTAAAATAGAAGCTAGAAAATTGTACTAGAACATCCTAGTCTTCATCGGAAGAGAATGTGATGCCGGTGATGCACACTTTTATCTTTGCCTTGAGTTTGGCAAATCTTGACTCATGTATGGATACTTTGCCTCTAAGCTCACCAATTTCCTGTTGAAGACTAGTAACTTGAGCCTGAAGTTCAGGGACATTTATGCTCAACCCACTAGTTGCTTCTCGAGTGTCGGGTTCAGGAATAGATGCATTGTCCGGAAGGCCTTCGTCTTCTCCCGCTTCATCCTCTTCTTCTCTCCTTCTCATTGCCTCTTTTCTAGCCTTGAGTACTTGTTGGACGTTGACCTTATCATAAAAATCCTTGTGCGTGATGTCATCAACATCCGTGTCATCCACATAAATACCCGACTTTATAAGCATCCTATAAATAAGGTTACTATAGGGTAGGGCTTTGTTTTGTTTGGTGGCGGCTTCAATAACATTGGTCATAAAAAGCTCCCCAAAGTTAACCTTCTCACGGTTGGCTATGCGGTATGCTATGTAAAAGTCTAGGTTACTTGGCCCTTTGGCGGATTTACCATTGATACAAAATGTAACGATGGCAAGAAAGGTACGATAAACCAAGGGCATATAATTGGTGTTTTTAGTGGGATGGTAGCCTAAGAATGACTTCACTTCATCCTCAGTGACTCTCCACCGAGCCACATCCCACTTCCATGCATCAAACTCGAAGTACCCCCGTTGGGTACACCAATCAATTCACAAATTTTTTCAACCTTCCATTTAATATGATGTCCATCAATAATGGAATGTAAAGCTAAAGGGAGTCCATTTATGTATTGAATCCATAAATTTGCAAAGAAAAGTCTAGTGTACCTAGTGGACATTTTATGCATCTCTCTTTTATTCCAAATACTCCTCCATTCTTGAACATCTAACCAGTCAATGATAGGATTTAATTCATTATTGCTTAGAATATCATTTATTCTAAGCAATTTGAGTGGGATAGTGGCTCTCTCATCATCTTCCCATTTATCATATAATATCTGAGAATGTCTAGTGATATACCTTACATGTCCGGGGGTAGAGGATCTGTCAAGGCATTCTTGGCTTCTTTGGATTTGATCCAAGGAAAGTTGGAGAGAGTTAACCCACTTCTAATCTCGGCAAGAACTTGTCCTTGGCTCTCATCCATAGATTGTTTTCTTCTAGGTTGAGAGGTTTGTCCTTGAGAAGGGTTGCTTGACCCTTTTCCTCCACTCCTAGAGGATCTTGGCCTCTTGGTTGTGCTCTTGCTTCTTGAAGACATTGTAGAAGATTTAGGGCACGAAATTTGGGGAATTTCTAGAGAAGGATGAAAGATTTGAATGAAGAAGATGAAAATCAAGTGTAGAGATGATGATGTTGTGATTTAGAGATGAAATTGAAGAAAGGAAGGGTTTTTGGAGAGGGAGGCGCAAGTTTTTGAGAGGATTTCAATCGATTTGTTAGGTTGGAAATGAGGGAAAACGCGTTTCTGTTTCGAATAAAAAGTGCGGAATCCGACGACATCGATCGATCAACGTCAGAGATCGATGTACGTCGATCGATCGACGCATGGATCTCTCGTTTTGATACATGGATCGATCCATGTATGTTGATTTTTGAAATTTTCAATTTTAACACCTAAACATTGTTTATCATCCCTAATCTTGTTCTAATGGACTCAAATGTCTCAGTAGGAAGGGATTTGGTGAATATATCCGCTAGTTGATCATTTGTTGAAACAAATTCAACGCATACCAATCCTTTTTGAATGCAATCCCTTATAAAGTGATGTCTCACTTCTATATGTTTGATCCTACTATGATGTATCGGGTTTTGCTATACTTATGGCTGAGGTGTTGTCACATAGGATAGGAACTTTATCAAACTTAACATTATAATCGTTTAAGGTGTTGATCATCCAGTAGTTGTGCACAACACGAAGCGGCCGATACATATTCGGATTCCGCCGTTGAAAGTGACACACTATTTTGTTTCTTGGAGAACCAAGAAACTAAGCAATCTCCAAGGAATTGGCATGTCCCAGGTGCTTTTCTATCAACAAGATTTCCGGCATAGTCGGAGTCACTATACCCTCTTAAATCAAAACATCCATTTTTGGGATAAAACAACCCAAAGTTCAAAGTTCCTTTCAAATACCTAAAGATACGTTTAATGCAACTAATGCGATTCCTTAGGCATACTTTGAAATCTAGCACATAAGCACACAGCATGCAAAATATCCGGTCTACTAGCGGTTAAATAAAGTAAACTACCAATCATACCCCTATATTTGGTTACCTCAACCGGCTTTCCTTTTTCGTCTTTGTCAAGCTTTGTACTTGTGCTCATAGGTGTGCTTACACTTCTTCCATCCAAATTTGTACTTCTTGAGCAAATCCTTTGTATACTTCGTTTGAGATATATACACTCCATCTTGAGTTTGCTTGATTTGAAGACCAAGAAAGTAGTTGAGTTCACCCATCATGCTCATTTCAAATTCTCCTTCCATCAATTTTGCAAAATGCTCACAAAGAGAATCATTAGTAGCACCAAATATAATATCATCCACATAAATTTGAACAAGCAATTGATGGTTTCCTTGTTCTTTAATAAAAAGTAGTGTCGACTTTTCCTCTTGAAAACTCATTTTCAAGAGGAAGTTACTTAATCTATCATACCAAGCCCTAGGAGCTTGTTTAAGTCCATAAAGGGCCTTTTTGAGTTTAAAACATGATTTGGATAATCATGATTTTCAAACCCCGGAGGTTGAGCTACATAACCTCTTCTTGAATTATTCCATTCAAGAATGCGGATTTCACATCCATTTGATATAGTTTGAAATCCTTATAGCATGCATATGCTAATAGCATCCTAATAGCTTCTAACCTAGCTACGGGGCAAAGGTCTCATCATAGTCTATGCCTTCCTCTTGCCTATATCCTTGAGCTACTAACCTAGCTTTGTTTCTAGTGATGTTTCCTTTATCATCCATTTTGTTTCTAAATACCCATTTAGTGCCAATTACGGGATGATCACTAGGTTTAGCAACTAATTCCCAAACATCACTTCTTTCAAATTGATTTAGTTCTTCTTGCATGGCTAATACCCAATCTTCATCATTTATTGCCTCTTTTATTTTTAGGCTCAACTTGTGAAATAAGGCATTTTCATTGAATTTCCTCCTAGTCATTATGCCTTGGCTAGTTTCACCTAATATTAACTCTTTAGGGTGATCTTTCCTATACTTATATGAATCCGGTAAATTTGAGTATCTCCTCCTACTTCTTCATCTTCAACCTTAGGTTCAAGGGGATCAATCCTAAGGTCAATAACAATATTACCTTTTGGATTCTCAAATTTCTCTATATGGCTTACTTCAATTATTTCATCATCATCATCATTAATGTTTGATTTCCTCAATGAGTTCACTAAACTTGACATGAATTGATTCTTCAACTTTCATGCTCTTTTATATACTCTAAATGCCTTGCTATTTTGAGCATAACCCATAAGATTCCTTCATCCGCTTTGAAATCGAGTTTATCCAAGTTATCTTTGGTGTTAAGTATAAAGCACTTACAACCAAAACCTTGAAATAACCAATATTTGGTACTCTACCTTTCCAAAGCTCATAAGGAGTCTTTTTGAGAAATGGTCTCAAATAAACTCTATTGATCACATGACAAGCGGTATTTACCGCTTCGGCCCAAAAATATTGGGTAGCTCAAATTCGTTTAGCATGGCTCTACTCATTTCTTGAAGTGTTCTATTTTTCTTTCCGCAACACTTTTGTTGAGGAGTTCTTGGAGCCGAGAAATTGTGTCCATACCCTTTGGATACACAAAATTCTTGAAATTCTCCATCAAACTCACCACCTCTATCACTTCTAATTTCCTTAATTGTGTCTTCTCTTTGATTTTCTAATCTCCTACAAAGCTTTATAAATTCTTGGCATGCATCATTCTTTTTAGCTAAGAACATTACCCAAGTGTACCTAGAGAAGTCATCTACCACCACAAAGGTGTAATGTTTTCCACTTAGACTTGCCGTACCAATATCCCCATACAAATCCATATGAAGTAATTGTAGAGGTTTGGTGGTGGAGATTTCACTTTTGGTGTGAAGCTTGTTTTAAAAGCTTTGCCTTTTGACAAGTGTCACATAAGCCATGGTTTTTGAAATTTAATTTTGGAAGACCTTGGACTTTTTCATTTTTGTAAATCTCTTTGAAATTTTTAAAACTAATATGTCCAAGTCGTCTATGCCATAGTTGGGTCAAATCATTTTTGGCAACTAGGCAAGAAATTTTTGTGATATCAAATCATGTGTGCTAAATTTGTAAACATCATTTTTACGTATAGCTTCAAAACAATCTTTGTTCTTTTTCACAACACATTTTCTTTTCACAATTCAATTTGAAAATTAGCATCACATATTGGCTAATACTTATCAAATTATACTTAAGCGTTCTACATATAGTACATTATTAATAGTAAAAGAAGAGTTACCAATTTCTCCATGTCCAAGGATTTTGGCTCTCCCATTGCCAAAATGCGCCATTCCACCATCTTGGAGCTTGAGCTTGGTGAACAACGTCTTGTCTCCGGTCATGTGCGTTGAACATCCGCTGTCCATAAGCCATTTGGTTCCTTCTTCCTTGGCTACTCCATTTATCTTGAGAGCCCACATACCAAAAGATTTATGCATTGGTACCCTTTGATGGTTGGGTCCTTTAGGGTTAGTTTGTCGACCCTTAGGCTTCCAAACATACATGCCTCCAAATCTAGCTCTGCATTCATTCTTCACATATCCTACTTTGTTGCAATGGAAACAGTGGGTACATGCCTTGGTTTAGAAGGTGATGATTTTTTTTTGTTTTTCTATTGCCTTTTTCTTTAAGGACTTAGGCTTAATAGAAGAATGTGATGAATTAAATCCTAAACCGGATTTATCATTTCCAATTCTTTGATTTCCAAGTAGTATGTCTAAATTATTTTTACCATTTGTTAGTCTTTGCAAGTCTAACCTTAGTTTTTCACATTCTTTTCTAATTTCTACATTTTCAAGAGCTACGATTTTATGCATGGTGAGTATGATGTCATTCTCTTGAAATATCAAAATGTTCTCGTCATGCAAGCTCTTATTTTCTAAGATGCATTTCTTGAACTCTTTCTTCAAATGCTTATATTTTAAATTCAATTTTTCAAAGTCATCTTGCAAATCTCCTATTTCATCATGCAAATTTGAAGGATTAGAATTTACCTCAAGATCATATTCAATTGCCATGAGACAAGTATGTTGAATCTTTGGATTGTCAACTATTGCAACAAGTCCAACACCTTGATCTTCACTCTCTTCTCCTTCCGATTCGGAAAGGAGATCATCCTACGTGGTTACCTCCGCATTAAGAGCTTTCTTCTTTTGAGGAAAGATCTTCTTTCTTGTTTTTGCGGCTCCTTGACGTGGCAATCGGCAATGAATTGACTGGGTCGACCACATCTATATCAATTTTCACTTGCTTCCTTTTCTTTGGGTGGTCTCTTGAAAAACTTTCTCGTTTGAGCTTTGTTTCTAGTTTCTATTCTTCTAAATTTTCTTACTAGAAGAGCAACTTCCTCATCCGATTCATCGGACTCTACCACCAACCTTTGTGTGATGTTTGTGTGGGCTTGATAGGGTTCATTCTATTTTGTTCATCAATAAGAATTTCATGAGTAAGAAGATTACTGAATAGCTCATCAAGGGTAAGAGTCTTGAGATTCTTTGATTCGGTGATGACGGTGACTTTAGGTATCCATTCTCCTGGCAAGGAGTTGAGAAGTTTTGAGACAAGGTCTTCATTTGAGATTTTCTTGTCCACCATGGAGAGTTGATTCACTATTCGTGTGAATCGATCGATTGTCTCCTCAATCTTCTCACCGCTCTTCATTCCAACATCTCATACTCCTTCATGAGCATGAGTCTTTTGGCCATTCTTACTTGCTCAGTTCCTTCGTGTATTATTTCAAGCCTTTTCCATGCCTCATGAGCTGTTTCAAGACCTTGAAGTCTTCTGAGCTCGGTGGTGGTAAGAGCACTTGAGAGAATATCGAATGCTTTGCCATTTATGGCAAATTTTATCTTCTCTTCGTCGTGTAGTCATCCTCATCTTTGAACATTGATTCTCCTTTTGAGTTGGTAATCATAGGAACTTCAATTCCTTTGACAAAGACGCTCCATATATCAAATCCACAGCCTTTCAAATGATTGATCATTCGAAATTTCCACAAAGAATAATTTTAGGCATTAAACATAGGTGCTTTAGTGTTTGATCCGGAAAATAGTGCAGTAGGCTTAGGAGATGAAGTATGGGATGAAGAGGTTGAGGTTGAGGTCATTTCCATGATCTTTAACCTTGCTACTTGCAAAGATAGGCTAAGCAATCAAGGTTAGGCTCTGATACCAATTGTTAGGTTCGAAATACACTCTAGAGGGAGGGTGAATAGAGTGTTTGGCACTTTTGTGGAATTTTCTTGTTTGGCTCAACTCAAAAGAAATTCAAAATCAAAGCAAGAATGGTAGATGAGATGCAATGAATGTGTACACCGGATATAGAGTGGTTCGAATCGTAAATGATTCTACTCCACTACCACTTTGTTGCTAAGTGGATTTTCAACAACTACTCTTCTTATTAAAATAATAAGAACAACCACAACAACACTTACACTAACACTTTAGTGTAAGCAACACAACAGCAACTTCTTGCACAAACCACACTTGTGCAACTACAGCAACTACAGCTCTTAGCAACAACAACTTCTTGCTACCTCAACTTCAACAAAGTTCCCTCAAGAACTTCTCACAGTGGGTTGAAGAAATATAGTAGGGTTCACACTTTCTCACTAGTCTAAGCACAAGCAAGAGATCAAATATTTATGGTTCCTCTTGTGCTTGACTCTCTAACTCTCAATATACAACAATGAAGAGCAAAGAAAAGCTTAACAAGTTTTAAGCAAATTTACAAGTATGAGAGAACTATACAACAATGAAAAATGAAGCTAAATGATGTTGAAAGTGTATTTCTGCCTCATCCAAGCCTCTTCTATTTATAGATGAAGTTGACCATATTTTTGAGGCTCTCCACCAAGTCTTCATCTACACAAAATGTCAAGATAATGTCCAAATAGTCTTTAGCCACCCTATGGAGTGATTTGATCTTTTAGCCACCCTAGAGAATCTTAGACATGGTTAAAATAGTCAAGGAAGCATGTTATGTTGGGTTAAAGTCCACAAGAAATTTGAGCAAGCTTGGAGAGAGAAACATCATAGATCTTCCTTGGATTTTGTTCCAACGTTCAAAAAATTTTGATTTCTGGAGACGTCGATCGATCCACGTGCTAGTGCTGAGAGATCGACATCTCCCCGAATGACGTTGATCGATCGATGTCTCCTTGGATAAGAGATCGACGTCTCCTTGGCTGAGAGATCGATGTCTCTCAGAATGACATCGATCGATCGACGTCTCCTTGGCTGAGAGATCGACGTCTCTCAGAAGTACGTCGATCGATCCACGTCTCTTGGATGAGAGATTGACGTGGATCTCAGAGCTCAAACGTTTACAACCTTCACATGGATCGATCCATATGCCTCCCTGAGGGGCTGATGTATACGTCAATCTCAAAGTGTGAAATTCCATTTTAGCCCTTTTAAAACATCTTTTAACATCATCAAAACATTTTATAATCCAACAGATATAGAGTGGCTCGCATATGTTCGATTACTCCACTGCCACTTTGTTTCTAAAGTGGATTTTCAACATCAACTTTTCTTAGTACCTTCAATAACGAACAAAAACAACAATACTTACACTAACAATTAGTACAAACAACAACTACAACAGCAGTAACTTATTACACAACAACACTTTGTGCAATAGCAGCAACGACAGCTACAAGCAAGAATCAATCTTTTCTTTTTTACAACTTCAACAAAGTTATACCGAAGAACTTTCACGAAGTGGGTTTTAGGGAAGTAGTGGGTTTACACTTTTAGATGAGTGTAGAGCACAAGCAATGGATTAAACATGTTTAGTTTCTGTTGTGTTAGATTATTTCTCTCAGAATACAACAACATTACCCCATTGCCTTAGAGGCTCCCGCCTATGGCGAGGTATGGGGGATCGGTGTTAGAAACACACCGAGGTTATTTCCGGATGACCCATAATGAAAATTGCGGTGTCGATCAACTGCTACTTCACAATATAAGAAGCACAACCAATTTAGTGAGTCATTTTGCTTTATTGCATTATATTCCAAAGTCAAGGAAGAGTGTGTCTTTAACTCCATTGGAAATGGAAACTTCTCTCAGAATACAACAATGAATACAACAACAAGGGGCTTTGTAGACTTTAAGCACTTTTGTATCTTTGAGATCTTTTTACAATAATCTGGGATGAATTTTGAAGAGGATGAAAGTATGTAAATGCATTATCTGATATTCTTCAATATATAGATGCTGTGAGCCACGTTTTTAAAGTCTCCACAAAGTCTTCAACTCAATCAAGTGTCTTAAAGATGTCTATATAGTCTTTAGCCACCTTATAGTTGGATTTGATGCTTTATAGCCACCCTAGAATATCTTAGGTATGTTTATAATAGCCAAGAAATCATTATAGATGTTGGAGAAAAAGTCAACAGGAGATTTGAATAAGATTGGAGAGAGAAAAAACTTTGAATCTTCCTTAGATTTTGTTCCAACGGTTATAAAAATTTGAATTCTGAACTACATCGATCGATCTATGTCTCATGTTTTAGATCGATGTCATATCGATCGATCGATGTCTTCAGGTTGAGAAATCGATGTCTTAGAGAGCGGTCTCAAGTTTTGCACCTTATGTACATTGATCGTCGATATCTCTTCCTTGATAGACTGATACATCAATCGATCGATGTCTTCAGACTGAGAGATCGATGTTGGACAGTGTAGTTTCAATTTTAAACCTTAACGACATTGATCGATCGATGTCTCTCATTTTAAAGACTGATCTCACATCGACTGATCAATGTGCTTCAACCTGAGAGACCGATGTTGGATAGTGTGGTTTTATTTTTGTGTAGTCCTTATATAGATCGATCTATGTCTCATTTAGAGACTGAAATATACATAGATCGATCTATGTAAGATGCCTATGTCTCACAGTGTGTTTTCTCTCTTTTGTTTCATTTCAAAAGTATGAATATTTTAATCCCTTTTAAAACATCTTTTAACTTAATAAAAACATTTCTTATTTCAATACATACCAATCTCGACATAGCAAAGGGTTAAACATTTTCAAAGCTAGGTTAACTTTTAGCTTGACATGACAGAAATGAAGGAATTAATTTGTAAGCATGAATTAATGAATTTGAGTGACTTTGTTTGTATTCTGACATAATGGTGAATCTTGTATAATTTGAGGATAGTTTGTTGTGTAACTTGTGATTGGAATATGTTGTATAACTTCCTTTGTTCGGACAATTTGTTTTGGTTGTCATATAAGTTTCAGGGCAACTGTGCAATCATACGGGATTCGGAGTATTTATGCAGTTACATGAGATTCGATGACACATTTTTTTGACTTTGTTATATGATGGAATAAAACAAACAAATGACTCTCTAAATTGACTACGATTCTTATATTGTGAAGTAGCAGTTCAAGGACATAGCTTGACGCAATTTTCATTATGGTCATCGGGAAACAACCTCTATGTGTTTCTAACACATGAATATAATTGCGTACATCCGACTCCCTATACCCCGCTATATACAGAAACCTCTAAGACGCTGGGCTAATGTTGTTATAGTGTGCAATCACATGAGATTTATCTATATGGGTGTCAAAGCTAGAAATTTGTTTTTAAGCCGAAGAAAGAAAATCGACTATTTGACTAATTGACCCTGACCTATCCGGTTGACGTATGTGATACTCCAAAGTTGTTGGCGACGCAATTTGTGTAGAAATGGTTTGTCATTGAAAAGTTGATGCATATTCAATGCTTTCTATTTTAGGTGGCTATCCGGGATCAAGCCAAGGGTTTATATTCTGCGCCACTACCAAAGAAAAGTCATATAGCGACCGACATATTTCGTCGTCATTTCGTCGCTAATGGTATTTAGCGACGAAATGGCGACGAAATATGTATGTCGCTATATGGCTAGTCGCAAAGTGATTTTCGTCGGTACGGCGTTGTTATAGCGACGAGAGCAAGGTCGTCGGCGGTTCGTCGTAAAATTGTGATGTAAATCTGTCAGGTCTGCGACCTGTTTTTTCCGTCGTCGGTTCGTCGGTATATCTTTATCGTCGCTATTTTAAAATTTTTGATTTTTTATATGCCCGGTCTGCGACATTTATGTTTCGTCGCAGGTTCGTCGCTATTAAATTAATATTAAATATTAAATATTAAATATTAAATATTTTAATTTATTAACATATCAATATATTATTAATTAAATATTTTTTATTATTTTAATTTTTATAATATTTCATTTTGTATATAAAATCATTTTTACGAATATTATACAGAAATACGGTATTTGCGTATTGAAATTCGTATAATTAAACAACACAAATGAAATGGAATCCGTATAAATGTCAGATAAAATATAAAAGACAAAGAATATGTCAATACAATAAATGAAATAGTCAGTACGACAAATCAAAAATGAAATACTATGCAGAGGAAGGTGGAGGGGGATCATGCGGAGAAGGCTGACAATCCTGAGGGTGGCTGAGGCTGAGGCTGCGAGGAGCTGGAAAGGAAAGAGCGGAGGATCTGTGATAGCTTCGAGAGTTCCTGCTTCGTCTCCTGCTGCGCCTGCTGAACCGACTGCTGCAGCGCCTGCTGGGTCTGAGTGAGCTGCGACCGTAGTGCCTGTACACTCTCCTCATACTGCGTCCTGATGGTCTCCATCTCATGCTGCAGCGCCATGATCTGCGTCCATGCGCAAAATATCCTCTGGCGTCGCAGAAGGCGCGAAGGTGCTGGCCTCGGAGGAAGCACCTGGATGCAAAACTTCAGGGAAGAATCGCGGCGCTGCTGATCCAACCCCGTACACCTCCCTCTTCTTCTTATTCTGAGGGCCGATGGTCCGAACCGCATCCCAATAAGCACGGTTCTTATCGGCCTCTTCTCCCCTCTTTGCCAGTAATCTGTTGTACTCGTCCTGAAATGAGAATAAGAATTGTTAGGGTTTAGGGTTTAGAAATAAAAAACTAAGGAAAAAACAAATGATATCGTAGACTACTTACACTGATGTCGCGGGCCTTCGCCGTGATCCAGTCCCCCGTCCCGTCGGAGGCTTTCTTCCGATGCATCTTAGAAGAGATCGTAGGAGGCTGGCCACTCCACCGTCTCCGCGTGCTGAAAGAATGAAATAAAATATGTTAGTGAAATCCAGAATTTTAAAAATTTCGGCATGACCTATTCGTTTATCGGAGGTATCCCGGCTTAAAGGCTCTCCCAAGTCAATCAAAAATAAAAAGAAAAAGGCAAATGAACACATATACTACTTACATTAACCAATACGAATACCAAAAAAAACAACAGCGGAACATAAGAAATCAATGAATCTAAATAATCCACTTAAGTCAATGAATCTAAATAATCCAATGAAATCAATGAATCTAAATAATCCAATATTAAAATACTTACCATAGCACGCATCGTGGTGGCGTGGGCAACCGAACCACTGAGTGTGTGGCCAGGTGCTGGGGCCTGTACATTGCCGCTGCGCCGGTTCGCCGCGTTCCGGGCGCTGCGGGCTTGGTTAGCAGGGTCCCGCCACCCTTCTATCCATCCCGCCCAGGTGGCCTCGGATACGTAGGGAGGCCTCGCAGAAATTGGGTCACGCTCCCACTTGGTCTTGAGCGAGTTGACGAAGTCCCTATAGCGTTTGGCGGCCCTCTGGCGCCAGGCCTGCTCCACGTCATGGGCGATGTCGGCTGGCCAGCTGTACGCCTTCTGCAATTATTATACGGAGGAAAATAAAAATGTGGTTAGAAAAGTAATGATCGTTTACGCATCAAAAAGTGAAATTCATCAAATTTGAATACTTGAAACTCATCCCAGTAGAACCTACGTGTCTGGGGGTGACATAGGACCAGGCATATCCAGCAGGGTCCTGCCTCAAGTGGAAGGACCGAGTGATGCAACCGGAAATCTGGCCCGAGTCCGATGCAAACCTGAAAGAGGTGAAGTTGTTAGGTAAAAAATAACTCGTGAAATATATTTGAAAACGTGTTAAAAAAAATAAATCATTACTTACGTATGAGTAGCCTGTGACCAAGGGAGGGCACGACCCTGGTATGACACCCTCGTCCGATGCCGCATCAGATGCCGGATGATGGACTGAACCGGGGGTGTGGGTGGCGTCTGAGATCTGGGGGGTGCGGACCTATCGGCAGGCCCTAAAAGGTCCGCGTCCGCAGCCAGAGCGGCGGTCGACACCGAACCAAGCAGCTCATGCTGAGAAACGAACAGATCGAACTGTCCTGAGAGGGCCTGTCTGACTGGTGGGTAGGTGGGTCGAGTAGGTAAACCCTCACTAGCCATCAGATCTGCAAGGATAAAAATTTAAAAGGCACATTCAACAAGTTTAGGGTTGGTTGGCCAAACAAATAAGATGTCTAAAAATGACAAGTGTTTACATACATTTAATGCAAGGTATTAATAATTTTGAAAATTTCGGCATGACCTATTCGTTTATCGGAGGTTTCCCGGCCTTAATGGCCTCTCCCAAGACAAATCCAAATCCAAACAACATGACATGATTAACCAAACTACATAATCAAACTTCATCATCAAATTACACTTCAAAGTATACATCACTTGAACTTGAAACTTAAAGCATAAATATGCATCACCTCTAAACAAATTACACTTCAAAATATACATCACCTCTACATCCTTATGATACATCACTTGTAACATGAATTATGCATAAAAATGGTAAATATAAGAGAATTATGGGCTGCCCAACGTAAACACAATTCAGTTTAACAACAAACAGGCTTCAACCATAAACTAGCTAAACAAAATACATGGCTTCAATATATATATCATTTGAGCTTCAAACTTGAAAAAAAAGCTACTTAATACATCACTTGTAACATAAAATAGGCATACAAATTGCGAATTTAAGAGCATTAGGGACTACCCAAAGGCTGCCCAAACATACCTTAGCCACATGATCACCAACATGCTTACTTCATATGTCGTCGGACATGGAAACCCAACCCAGCGCCACTACCCCACTGCCCTACACCACCCCACTGCCTTACCCACCCCAACACCACCAGCCCCACCCAGCACCTGCCCAGCACCACCCAGCCTCACCCCGCACCACCCAAACCCACCCTGCCCCACCCAGCACCACCCAGCACCAACCTGCACCACCCAGCCCCAACCACAGCCACCCTCAAC
Organism: Eustoma russellianum; assembly: GCA_036186865.1. NCBI lineage: Eukaryota > Viridiplantae > Streptophyta > Magnoliopsida > Gentianales > Gentianaceae > Eustoma > Eustoma russellianum. The sequence goes on along the minus strand of AP025071.1, from coordinate 25,913,712 downwards.
CACCACTGCCCACCATTCACCACCACAACTGCCCCACAACCCTCCTCATAGTCCCCAACCCACTACCAACACCCACAACCCAAACCCAAAACAAAGAATTGAATCTATAACTAATTAAAACATTAAAAACGAAATAGGAAGAAAAACTAACCGGGGAAGGAGGTCACCGGAGAATGGCGGCGCAGGAGGAGCGGCGGTGGAGAGATTTCGCGGGGGAGGGAGGTTTGAATTTGGGGAGAAGAAATTCGCTGAAATGGGGAAGAAGAAGGGGGATTTCTGATTAATTTGACATTTTGCGACGAAATAGCGACGGGGTGTTCGTGCTATTTCTTGTGTCATCGTTATTCCAAACGTGCGACGACACGTTTCGTCGGTAAATCGTGGCGCTCTTCAGTATTTTAAAAAAATAATAGAAAATATAAAGTACTTACAGACACACATTATGTATATACATGTGTATAAGTACATCAACACATACACACTTTCACATAAAGAGGTACATAAAAATTTTGACTAACGTCAATCTTCATTTTCATCCGCATCCTCATACGCATCTTCATTTTCATCTTCATCTACATGCTCGTCGTCCTCTTCATCCTCGTATTCGTCTTCGCCTACATCTTCAATATTGTCAGCCGGTTGTATGTTGAGATGAATTTCGATGAAACCGCCGTTCGGGTCATTTAGAGGAAGATTGTGCACTTCAACATGTGTCGTATCCACAACGCCGGGTTTTCTTCTTGAAATGCGGCATCCATGCCATCTGAACCGGCTGGATACTGACATCAAACTTGCTCGATTTCACTTTGCACACGGCTCGCCATTTTGAGCTCGCATTCATCCTCGTCGTCGGATACGATAGATAGTACACCTGGGACGCTTGACTAGCCAAAACGAATGGATCGTACTTTCTGTACCGTCGCCCTTGGTGTATGTCTACCAACTTATATCGGTCGTGAACCTTTGTGCCAGCGCGATAACCTTCTCGAGTTGGATCGTACCATTCGCATTTGAATAGCACCACCCGCTTTATAGGCAATGCGGGATATTCGAGCTCAATGATGTCAGTAAGGTAGCCGTAGAAGTCATCCTCGTCCGGGCTATTGTCATACCGCTTGACACACACTCGCTGTTCTCCGACGATTTTCGGCTGGCATGGGAGACTGTGTGGAATCTATAACCGTTCACAAAACACATGTCGTAGCGCGTGACTCTGTTCAATGGACCCTCGGCTACTGGTGTCAGAATGTAACCGTACTCTTCGTCAGCCAGATGACCTTTGCTCGCCTGTAAAACGACAAGTAAGTATACATCAGCGGGGCAATAAAGTATCACATGACGTACACGTAACCAGCAAATATGTAAACTTACATGCCACCTGAACCAATCAGCAAACTTGGCATCTAACTCATTGTTTATTGCATCGCTCGATATACCCGGTGAATGTTCTTGCAATAAATCAACGAACAAGCTGAAGCAAATTACGAATGAGTACCCTGTATACCTTTGTAATATAATGGATAGTAGCGCAAGGTATTTACAAATTAAAATTGGATATCGTTTATACCTCTGGAAACGGTCAACTTGACGGCAGTTGCGCAGAACATAAGAATGAGCAATCTTCAGATCGCTGTCCCCCAATATCATTTCCTTTCCCTGTCCGTGAAATCTGATCGGATGTGTGAATATCGGGAGGACACCGGATCTGGAAATGCCGTCGTCGTTCCGGGGAACATCTCTGCACCTCGACGGGACATCTGGCTCGAAGTAATGAGACACGAAGGTCGAGGCTTCCTCCGTCAGGTAGGCATTGCACATCGAGGCCTCGACTTTCGCCTTGTTCCTGATGTTCAGCTTCAAATGCCTGAGATATCTGTTCATATAGTGAATACTCCAACGTATGAAAACAAATTGGTAAGCATGCTCGCGCTTAGACACATAAGAACGTCACGTAATAAATAAGAGTACCTCTCGAACGGATACATCCACCTGTACTGAACAGGACCACCAACGCGTGCCTCGTATGGTAGATGAACTGGCAGGTGTTCCATTGAATCAAAGAAGGCCGGAGGGAATACAGTTTCCAGCTTGCATAGGATCACTGGGATTTCGCCCTCCAGCCTTGACATATCATCCGCCCTGAGTCTCGTGGATGTAAGACATCTGAAGAACAGACTCATCTCGGTAAGTGCTTCCCATACATTGGTTGGAAGCAGCTCGCGGAATGCAATGGGCATCAACCGTTGCATGAACACGTGACAGTCGTGGCTCTTCATCCCGTGCAAACCGCGTTTATTCACGTCGATGTTCTTCGACAGGTTCGAAACATGGCCGTCAGGAAATCTAGCCGTCCCCAGCCACGCTAACAACGCACTGACCTGCTCCGCAGTCAGCGTGTACGAGGACTTCGGCATGTAGGATGTGCCAACGGGATGCAGCTCCGGTCGCATTTTGAGGTCGCGCATATCAAGTCGTGCCTTCAAATTGTCTTTCGTTTTTCCCGGCACATTCAGCACTGTATTAAAGATGTTGTCAAACACGTTCTTCTCAATGTGCATGACATCCAGGTTGTGTCGGATCATATTGCTCTTCCAGTACGGAAGCTCCCAGAATATGCTTCTCTTCTTCCACCCGATACATCACGGGCCAGGTCTGCGTTGTGGCTGCCGTCCGGATCATCAGCGACCCCCACGAATCCACACTGTCTATCTCCTCCAACACCTCCGCACCCGTGAGAAGCTCGGGCTTCGTGTCCTTCTCGACGATGCCAGGCATGAACGCCGTCACGTTCTTTCTGTACAAATGACGTCTGGTCAGGAACTTCCTATGGCTGTCGAACCAGCAAATCTTACGTCCATGTTTCAAGGACATCGTCTTCGCTTGCTTCATGCAGTAAGGGCAAGCGTATTTCCCCGCTGTACTCCACCCCGACAACATAGAATAAGCAGGGAAGTCGCTGATCGTCCACATCAGCGCAGCGCGTAGCTGGAAGTTTTGTTTGGTCGATACATCGAACGTCTCCACGCCAAACTCCCACAACCACTTCAGCTCCTGTATCAATGGCTGCAGGTATAGGTCGATCTTCTGTTTCGGATTCCTAGGCCCCGGTGCGATCACAGTCAAGACAAGAACATGTACGGCTTCTTCATGCACATCCAAGGTGGTAGATTGTACGGCGTCACGATGACAGGCGACGACGAATACTGCTCTCCCGACTGTCCGAACGGGTTGAACCCGTCGGTGCATAACCCCAACCTAACGTTCCTTGTCTCCGACGAAAAACCCGGATGTGTCGCATCGAACGTCCTCCAAGCTTCGCCGTCGGATGGATGGCACATCTCACCGTCTTTCGTGTAGTGCTCGCGTGCCACCTCATCTGGCTAGCTGTGGCACCGGATGCGTAGAGCCTCTGCAGTCTAGGGGCGAGAGGTAAATAGTAGAATTGCTTTCTTGGCACGTTCCGGTTTCTTTTGTTCGTTCTCCACCTGCGTGTCCCACAGACCCTGCACTTGTCTTCATCCTCGTTGATGCCCCAGTATATGATGCACCCCTCCGAACAACAATCGATCTTCTGAACCGGCAGTCCCAATGCCTGCAGCTGTTTCTTCGTCGAATAAAAACTGTCGACCATCGTGTTCCCTTCGGGAAGAGCTTCCCTCATCAGCTGACACATCCCATCATACAATCTCCGTCATGCGGTGCTCCGTCTTCATGCTCGTCATCCGACCGATCATGGACATCTGTGTGTGACTACCGCAACCGGGATACAGCGGCGTGTTGGCGGCGTTCAGCATCTCAAAAAACTGTCTCGCCTGAGGGTTCGGATCTTCCTCCACGAATATACGCGGCTGTTCATCCGGATCCTGTGCACGTTCGTACCCGACATGCATCTGTAAGTACTGCTCTCCGTAAATGCCGGCGGCTGCGTCTTGCACCATCTGCACGTACGGGTTCTGAGATCCCTCGCCTATTTCTTCGACATCAACCTGACCGGGTCCCCCTTCGACGTGAACAGTTGCAGATGTAGACGCCCCCGCATATTCGCCGTGGCAGTACCATGTATGGTAATTGTGCACGAAACCTTGTTTCAATAAGTGAACCCTCACGTCCCGGATCCATATATTTACGGTTCTTGCATTTCTTACACGGACATCTAATCTGCGTTCCACTTTCATTACTCGTCGCAAAATCCACAAATTCTTCGAGACCTCCAACAAATCTAAGATTCCACTCCCCGTTGTTTACTCTCTCGTACATCCACTTTCTATCGCTCCTCCTCGGATCCATTTTCTCGATATACCTTCAAAATAACAGCAGCTATCTTTTCTCGGTGTGGAAAACCTCAAAATCCCACAATAAGATATCTTCCTTCTACATTTTCGTTGAAAGGTGATGATTTATGTGTTTGAAATGGGAGAAGAATGGGAGAAGAGTGGAAGAAGAAAGATGGTTTTATGGTTCTGTGCCTGCAACTTTACCGACGACTTAGCGACGCAATAGCGACAAAAAGAAACACAAATACCGACGCTTACAAAGCCCATTAGCGATGCTTTGAGCGACGAAACACGTCGTATGTGTGTGTGTATTAATGTCTGCATTCATCGCTTACCGACGAAATACCGACGACTATAGCGACGCACACCGTCGTATCTTCACACCATACGATGCGTTTCGTCGCTATAGGCGTCGGTATTCACCCAACGGCCGTGTCCGCACAGTGCCGAGTGTTACAACGTACGATGACCTTACGTCGCTAAGTCGTCGCTATTTTCTCGCTAATTCGTCGCTTGTTCAAACGAAGGGTCACGCCCGAACATCTTCCGATGTTGAGTAACGGACGATAAATTCGTCGCAGATTCGTCGCTATGTCCTCGCTAATTTTACTTATATATAACCCCACAGCCTTACATTTCACATAAACAAAGTTATAAAACTTCCTAAACAAAATACAAAGTATGCCCCGTCGTTATAGAAGAACCCCAAGGCGTGGAGGGGCAAACAGTGCACCTCCACAACGGCCTCCTCCTCAACCACAACCATCGGTTGAGCGGGAGGATTCAATATCTGTGCATGGCCCAATGCCGCCAGAGGATCCTCAACAAGAAATGCCGGAACCGCAGATCAACTACCGTACGCTTATAGCAAACAGGCAGCAGGAGTCGAGCAACTGCACAGCGTGAACAGAAGGCTGCGCAAGTTGAAAGCCATATACAATCTGAAGTGCCTCCTCAAAGAGTTCGCAGAATGTGGCGGCCACTCTTTCTTCCGATGACTCTTCCGATGACGAAGAGTGAACGGCCCCTCTCCGCTTCTCTTTTAGATTTCTTTTTTTAATTTTTCGTCTTTATAATGTAAATTTTTATTTCTAAATGAATAATTTTTTTTCCAATCATCGCTTTCTTTTTCTTAATTCATACACGTGTTTAATCCTCGACGAATCTGCGACGACACAGCGACGAATCGAATAAAATACGAACGAAAAGTAAAACGAAACATTTGCGACGACTAATTCATCGACTAAACACCGACGATATACCGACGAAACTTAATATAACGCCGAGAACCTACTAACCGACGAATTTATTTCTTGTTTATCCGTGTTTATGTTTCTGGAATTTTAGCGACACATTAGCGACGATATAGCGACGAAACGCTACAAACTAAATAGCGAAACAAAAGACACAGAGTAGAGACGAACCACCGACAAAACACCGACGAAATTGTAACGAAAGGATTAACCTGACTTTTTTGTTAGCGACAATGTATTTCAGCATAGTTTCGTCGCAATTAACGACGAAACTTGTGTTTATCGCTATTGCGTCGCAAATTAACGACGAAAGACCGACGTACCTCGTTTCGTCGGTGATGTTTTCGTCGGTAATCGAAATTCTTTTTTGTGGTGTGCACCATGTCTTGCATATTGCAATATTGCTAAATATGACCAAACCAAGAAATGTGACACACGTGAGTGATTATATTCGATGACTCTCTGCTGGTTTTACTCCTGTTCGAAAGATTACCTCCTCGTTTTTGCCTCAAAATGTGGGCATATTGATCATAGTGCTGCAAGGTGTCCACAGATTGAAGGCCAGATTACGTAGAGCTGATGGGTACAGAGAGTGGAGTTGATAGCCTTCTTTCTTGATATTTTTGGACGATCAGGGGCACACCTTTGACCACGGTTTGAAACAACCATATGAACAGTAAAGAGCACATGTTTTTTATTCACTTCTCTGCCTATAAATTGGTAAGTATTCTCCAGAGGAAGACATACTAACACCAAAGCAAGAAGAAACTTAAGAGCTTCTTGAGAGAGAAGTGAGTGAAAGAAAATAGAGAGAGAGAAAAGAGAGTTGTAAGATTATACAAATCAGGTATAAGAAAATATTAAGTGTTTCAATTCTCTTGTGTTTTCAATTTTAAGTCTAAACTTGATTTGACTCTTGTATTCCCATTATTCGAATAGTGAAAGTTGTTCTCACTGTCCAAGTTTTTTCCTCCACAGAGAGAGTTTCCACATAAATTCTCGGTGTCCCCTATTTTATCTAACATTTACGGTGAATTGTGATAAATACAACATGTATGTAATTTTTGTCTAAGAAAGTCGGATTTTAAGTGGGACCATGTGTGACCTCTCTAGCTAAACCTAGGATTTTATGTGAAATGGTAGTATTGTCTAGGGGGTTATTGTGATCTTTGTTAGATATTACCGAATCGTTTCACTTTATTTTTACTGGTTATTTATCTCGCTGTCATACTTGACGATTTAGTAATAGTAAATTACTATACACAGTTTAATTCGGTTTTAAAATCGGGTCGTTGTAGGATTTGGCTAAATAGTGTTCAAATTTCTTACTATTGCATGATGTACCTTTGGGGATGGTGTGCCGTTTAGTTGATGCTGATTGCTACAAAGGAGTTTGGCTCACGAATATCTCCGGAGAAGGTGGTGCTTCCGAATGGCGCATGGCAGGGGGTGCGATTCTAAGTTCCCATGTCAAAGTAAAGAGACAAGATACTTCCCAATCGGTAGAGGCTGTGAAGCAGCCCTGTCCTGGGCTATGAGCCTATTATCTATTGTCTCTGGTTAGGGCATTACCAAGGCAAATTCGTCGTATGCACTGTCAAGAAACAAACAATTCAACCCAAGAATTCGAGAACAACCAGCGGAAATGCTAAGTAATCGAAAAAACAGTTTGGGCAGAGGAAGATTACTTTGGAGAATTTTCCATAACCGTCGGGTACGCATTGGACAGAATTTGTACATTTGTGTTTGGAGGGAAGGAGATAAAACAGGTGAACAGATAAGAATATCCTTAGTATTAACATAACCATCCTAACTACCAAGGGTAAAATCATAAATCTACATTATTTTCAAACATCCCGACAGTCGGTTTTCCTCTTCTACTCGACTGCACCTCCTTCTTCTCAGCTCTTCGTTGTGCCTTCTTTCTTGCGTGCCACTTTGATCCATCCTTTAGCCCCTAACCATCGATCATCCACTTAATCGATGATTCTCCTTCACCTAATACCTCTGGCACACGGATTATGCTTCCTTTGCTCGAGTCCTTTTGTTGCCTCACGTCTCCCTTGTGTTGTGCTGCTGCTTGCAACTTTCAGCACCCGCTTTAATCCTGATTGATCATAGATGTTGTACATACCTAATGCATCAGACATGATTGTTAGACTTCTTGAATCTAGTGCTTTAGTTAAAATTTCAGCCAGCTGCGAGTCTGTCCTAATAGGCATTGGTCTCATTATCCCCTGCTGGAACTTGTCTCTCACTGTGTGGCAATCAATCTCAATGTATTTTATCCTTTCATGAAACATTAGATTTTCCACAATGTATATCAAACTTTTATTGTCACAAAACAACTCAACGGGTTCCTTAAATTCCCACCTGAAGGTCCTTAAGCAGATAGAGTATCCATTGCACCTCACGAGTGGCTAAGGTAAGAGCTCTATATTATATTCTGAGGACGACTTAGATATCGTGGTCTGTTTCTTTGCCTTCCAGGACACTAACATACCACCAAATATCATACAATACCCAATGAGAGACCTTCTGTTCTCAACACATCCTCCCTAATCTGAGTCTGAAAAGGCCTTTAGGTGCATTGTTCCTTTGCTTGGGAACAACAACCCTTGTCATAGACATCCTTGAGGACCTTACAATCTTTGTGCAGCCTATATGGGATTCTGTAGGAGTATCCACGAATTGTCTCAGCTGCTGCACTGTATATGTGATGTCTAATCTAGTTATAGTAAGATATAATAGTTTGCCTATCATCCTTCTATATGCAGATATATGTTCAATCAGCTTGGAGTCATTATGAGCCAGCTTTATGTTTTGCTCCATAGGGGTTTTAGCTGGTTTGGAGGCCAGGTAATCAGTTTCTTCCAAGAACTCCAGTATGTATTTTCTTTGGAGACAAACACCCCCTCCTAAGACCTAGCCACCTCTAAGCCAAGAAAGTACCTCAGCGCACCCAAATCATTGATTTTGAAGGCATGATGCAGACTAGTCTTGAGCTCATTGAGGAGGGACACGGAATCGCTAGCAAGTATAATGTCATCAACATAAACCAACAGTGCTAAGAACGAACCTTTATGGGATTTAGTAAACAGTGTGTAATCATGCTTAGATTGATGATAACCTTGAGTAGTTAAAAATTCAGTAAGTTTCTCATTCCATTGCATACTTGCTTGTTTGAGACCATATAAAGATTTGTTTAATTTGCATACAACATTGGTAATGGAAGTAAATACCCATTCTGGTAAGGGCATATAGATATCTACATTTTGATCTCCATATAAGAAGGCATTATTGACATCAAGTTGATGCAAACGCCAACCCTGGAGAGAAGCCACAGCTAGAAGGACCCTTTAGTGGTCATCTGGGACACAGGAAAAAAGGTATCTGTAGGACCTGCAAGGCACCATTAGAAGAGGGGTTGAATAGTGGGTACGGAAAATTTGTTTTTTAAATGTTTTTGATCCAAAAACCCAGCTTCTGAAAACAGTTTCTGTTTTCAGAACCTGTTTTGCAACGTTTAACAAAATAGGTTACAGGCCTTCAAAAATTCTGAAATTTGGAGAGATTTTAGTCTTAGATGTTATGAGTATATCCTAAAAATTTCAGATCAAAATTCAACCTTTAACCCTTTGAAAACAAATCATTTGTGGTCAGATTGCGCAAATCTGCCAGAAACGGTAGTCTGACTTGAAAAATTTATTCCGATTAAACAGTGGCTCTAAATGGTCTGAAAATTTAATGGAAAACCCCTTACTATGTATATTTAATTGGGTTAAAACAGTTTTGAAAAATTACTTTGGGAAGTATGTCAAATACGTTCAAAATCTCAACCTTTGCAAGTCTTAAAATCAGACTGCACTAGTCTCAGAACTATTGACGTTTGAATGACTTATACTTGTCGAAAAGGGTTGAAACTTATGCCAAAAGAAACTTAAAACGTGTGGCTATGTTTCTGAAAAGTTTCATGATTTTTAAAATTCGTTTGATATTTTTAAGATCACGATGAAAATGATGCCCTGTGCAGGAAACTGAACGTAAAGTGCTGAAAAGAAAAGAACACAAGGAATTTTTATACTGGTTCGGTTAAATCAACCTACTCCAGTCTTCGAGGACACCTTCCTCGGTTATCACTAAACACATTAACACCTTACCACACAGGGTTGATGGATTTATACACCAACTCCAACCCTTTACAATCGAAACAAGTAATCACAATGATCACGAATACCGCCACCGAACGGATGAAGGTTTGATCACCACCTTGATCAACCTTTTATAATAATATAGCCTGTATGGTGGTTTATATGAAGCCTATACAATATGTATGAATATGAATACATAGGCCATATAGGAATTTCAACCTTTAAGAAATTATCTAAGAAGAATTTAATTAGAGGAATGTCTAAGTTAGACTAAGATAATTTTCAAATGTGTGAAACATGTATTAAGGGAAAACACATTAAAGAAACATTAAAACCGAAACATGAAGTGAGTACTAGTCATGTACTAGAATTGTTTCACTTAGACTTATTTGGTCCAAGTAGGACAAGAAGTCTAGGTGGACACTACTATGTGTGTGTCATAGTAGATGATTACTCACGCTACACATGGACATTGTTCTTAACATACAAAGACGATGCTCCATTAGCAATCAAAACCCTTATTAAGTAACTTGAAAACATTTATGAAGAAAATGTTAAAAGGATTAGAAGTGATAGAGGTGGAGAATTTAAAAACAAAGACGTAATCAAATTTTGTGAACTATATGGAATTAAACATGAATTCTCACCTCCTAGAACACCACAACTCAATGGTGTTGTTGAACGTAAAAATATTGCTAGGACAATGCTTTGTGAAAATAAATTACCTAAATATTTATGGGCTGAAGCTGTTTGTTATGCATGCTATGTTATAAATAGGCTTACTATTAGAAAGAAATTAAATAAAACGCCTTATGAATTACTAAACAATAGACAACCTAAGATAGATTATCTTAAAGTATTTGGATGTAAATGTTTTGTGTTGAACACTAAGGATAATCTAGATAAATTTGAACAAAAATCTATTGAATGCATATTTGTTGGGTATTCAACTAACTCAAGAGCATATAGATGTTATAATCCTGCATCTAGAAAGATAATTGAATCCATACATGTAAAATTCAATGAAAATGCATGCTTTGAAGTTAGTGATAAAACTCAACATAAACCTGAGAATAATGTTGAAAATATGTTTGATGATGATGTAATACTTGAGCCTGTACTTGATCATCTAGAACCAACTCCCCCCTGAACAGACATGCATGAACCCTTAGATGAAATAAATGAAGAGACTTTGCAATTGGAGGATACAACTAATGATCCAATTACATATGATAACGTTCACACTAATGAAACATTTGTACAAGATGAGGGTGAACCTAGTCAATCTAGGAATTGGTGGCACCCTAGAGAATTAATCATTGGGGATCCAAGTGTTGGGGTTAGAACACGTAGAAACATAAGTCAACTTGAAGGACATAGCTTAGTCTCACACATAGAACCTAAGAATGTTAAGGAAGCCTTAGGTGACATATCATGGATAGATGGTATGCATGAGGAATTAAATCAATTCACAAGGAACAACGTGTGGGACTTAGTACCTAAACCTGAAGACAAGTCTATCATAGGAACTAAATGGGTCTTTAGGAATAAAATGGATGAACAAGGAAATATTACAAGGAATAAGGCTAGGTTAGTCGCACAAGGGTATAATCAACAAGAAGGAATAGATTATGAAGAAACCTTTGCACCCGTTACACGACTAGAATCAATTAGATTGTTACTTGCGATTGCAAGTCTAAGAAATATTAAGCTCTTCCAAATGGATGTCAAGAGTGCATTCTTGAATGGATACATCCAAGAAGAGGTGTTTGTCAAACAAACCCCCTGTATTCGAAGATCCATAGAATCCTAACCATGTTTACAAGCTTAAGAAAGCTCTATATGGTTTGAAACAAGCTCCAAGAGCTTGGTATGATAGATTTGCAAACTCCTTATTGCAAATAATTATCAAAGAGGAACCATAGACAACACGTTATTCCTAAGAAGAAAAGATAATGATTTGTTAATAGTTCAAATATATGTAGACGATATTATCTTTGGTTCAACTAACCCTACCTTAGTAAAAGACTTAGAAGAGTGTATGAAGTCAGAATTTGAAATGTCAATGGTAGGTGAATTTAACTACGTCTTAGGCCTTCAAATCAAACAAACCCCTCAAGGAATTCACATTAGCCAACTTAAGTATGTCAATGATATGATTAAGAAGTTTGGCTTTGAAGAGTTGAAACCTACAACTACCCCCATGAGTTTTAGTACCAAACTTGATAAGGATGAAAATAGTAAACCTTTTGATGACACACTCTATAGGTCTATGATTGGCTCATTGTTATACTTAACTGCATCAATACCTGACATCATGTTTTATTGTATGTATGTGTGCTAGGTTTCAATCTTCCTAAGGTATCACATTATAATGCAGTGAAAAAGATCTTTAGATATCTTAAGCATACACCTCACTTAGGTCTGTGGTATGATAGAAACGCTAAGTTGGAATTACACGCATATAGTGATGCTGATTATGGTGGTTGCAAGTTAGATAGAAAATCCACTAGCGGTACTTGTCAACTCATAGGAACCAACTTGATCTCTTGGTTTTCTAAACAGCAAGCTAGTGTAGCTCTTTCTACCACTGAAGCGGAGTATATTGCTTTGAGTTTATGTACTACCCAAATACTTTGGCTTAAACAGCAACTTAGTGATTTTGGCATTAAAATGAAAACGATCCCAATTTTCTGCGATAGCACAAGTGCGATCAATCTTTCTCGGAATCCGGTGCTTCATTCCAAGGCCAAACACATTGAGGTGCGATACAACTTTCTTCGCGATCATGTTCGAAATGAGGATATAGTCATAAACCATATAGAAACTGATCACCAAATCGCTGATATCTTTACCAAACCCCTTAATCAAGCCACGTTTGAAAACTTACGAGCCAAGTTAGGTATGATGACTTACGACACCATTGTATAGTTCTATCTTTTGCATGATTTGCAAAATAAAGGGGGAGATAGAATAAGAACATGATTTAGTTGGTAAGTCATGATTTGGTATGATAAGTTTCAATTGGTATAAGATGATAAGTTTCAATTGGTATAAGTTGAATATAGGTTAAGGGGGAGAGTATAAGTTGAGGGGGAGCATAACTATTTAAAATTTTGTTGAAAACAAAGTTTGAAAACAATTGGTAAGATTTATGATGTTAAATAATTGGCTATGAGTTGTGACATTAAAATCATGTTAAGTTATTTTGAAAATCATCCAAAAGGGGGAGAATGTTGAGAAATATGTTTGGATAATTTTCAAAGTCATGATTTTAAGTGGTGAATACTTAGAAATGTCACATATGGTGGTATAAGGGATTAAAGGTTGAAAAAGTGAAGAAAAATGACGTGGATCTCTCAAGCAGAGACACATGGATCGATCCATGTACATCAGCCACTCATGTGGATCGATCCATGTTGAACTGAGAAGAACCAAATTCACAGTAAGGCGTCGATCTCTCACGTGGATCGATCGACGTAAGTCAGCCCCTCACGTGGATCGATCGACGTACGTCAGCCCCTCACGTTAACCCCTCACATGTATAGATCCACGTCTCACAGAATGTTTAGGGTTTTTAGAAATATTTTTCTAGAAGGTGTTAAAATGGTTGTTTTCATTTGTATATGATTTATACATGCTCATTATGTGAATCTTATGTGATTTCGATGATTTTATATATATTGTGACTAACGTGCCTTCGAAGTTTCCACAACTTACCAAAAAGGACAAAATTGGTATTTTGAGTTTTTGTAGGAACATCACATGGTGAAAATATTTCAAAGATGTATTCTCAGTATATTTATCATGACAAAGGTGATATCATGAGTATTTATGACCGTCGGGGTCATTTCTGGAGTTTTCATATACCAGGGGTATTTTGGTCATTTCACCCCCGAGGGTATTTATAGTATTTTCACTCAAGGAATCTCTTGAGCATATTATTATCTTCATTCTGGAGCTGATTTATTATTAATTTGAAGATTATTTGCTGATTCGTTATTCTATTCTCTCACATGATGATATCAATGACTATAGATGGATATGTGACGATTTGAGATGTCACATTCTTTTTCTATCTTGAAGACTTTATTATATGTGTTATAAGAACATATCTATCATCATTTTTCAGAGGTTATAAAGGTGTTAAAGATGTGGAAGTGTTCCCCACATGCAAGAAGAAATAGTTGGAATTTTGGTGGTATATATTGACATAATCTTGTCAATTATTATTTGGTGATTTCTTCTTCAAAAATTTGAGTTGATATACATATTTTCCAGCCTCCAAACTTGTATAAATAGTTGAATATGATGTGAATTCATTTTGTGAGGTGGGGACAAATGGACCAATCAAAAGGAGCTAGTTGGCAAAATTGCCAACTTGTAAAAATTCAAATGTAGCCAAACGGCTACTTGGTTTTCTTGAGGTTTTTCAGCAGATTTTTTTGAAGTCAAATGAAGACTTCACATGTCCTATTCTTGTGCTTGGAGTTGAGGATAATTTGGTGGTATTATCCTTTCTTATTTTATTAAAGAAAATCAAAACTATTTTTGAAAAGAATGAAGTAGCCAACGGCTACTTTGGGTTATTTGGAGCTGAATTTTAATTTTGAAATGGTCTACTCCCGCATGCCTATTATCTTGACAAAAATTTGAGAAGATGATGGAGTTGTTATGGTTATATTATCTTCACATTCTCAAGATAATTCCAAGTTATTTTTTTGTTGACAATTTCGGCCAACATGGTGTGCCAAGGTGGACCAATTATGTTGTCTTATTTTGCCAAATGTACAAGGCCAACCAATGATGAGAAGACATTTGGAATTGATGATGAATATAGTGACACATTGGAAGTCTTATCTCCAAGGCTCAATTCACACTATAAATAGAGGCAATGGTGAAGAAGATGAAACACACTTGAAGCTCACAAGCATTTGTTGAATTGTCTAGCTTCATCTTCATCTTCTTGTTGTTATTGTTTCATTCTTTATAGCAAAGGTGTTCTTGTTATTTTTGTTGAGATACAAGCCTCTTGAGCTTCATTTGTAAGATTGATTAGTCAATTTTATAAGGCTATATCAATAGGTGGTAGAGGTGTTGCAACTAAGTGTTGCTTAGAAGGTGATTATCTAAGTCTTGAGTAGGGTTGGTGTATAACCCAAGGATCAAGCTTGATTCTTGTTGTAAGGTGATTCATTTGATAGTGAAATCCAAGGAAGGGTGTTTTTTGGGACTGGAGTAGGTCACATTGACCGAAACAGGATAAATCCTCGGTGTTCTTGTCTTGTTTCTTCATTTCTGTTTTCTTCCTGTTTTTACTGCAGATTTCACACAACTTCTCACGTTTTAAAAAAATAGCTAAACATTTTTAAAATTCGTGATTTTTGGTGGAGTTGTACTTCAGACTGTTAAATTTCATTTACAACAAGAATCACTTGAGTTGAGCAAGGGAAAGTTAGTCTTTCAGTCTTTGCAAGATAACTGCTCCAATCTGGCTGCAATCTGACCAGTTTTGAGAAACCTTAAATTCTGTATTTATCAAGAATTGTTTAAGGTTAGAGCCTTTTGGAAAATTCATCTACACATCCTAAGGAATGCTTTGATATAAAGATCAACCTTTTTGGTTGAGTATTCAAAGAGAAACACGTTTTGCAAAATCAGCAACATTCTGTCCAATTCTGTCCAGATTGACCATCTGAATCTTTTTATTTGTTTGAAGGGCCAAACAATCTTATTTTTGTCTGGTTTTTAGACAGAGTCTTGTTAACTCATGGAAGTTCAATTCTGAAAAGTTGCATAATTTTTGGAGTTGTGTACAATTATTTGTGAATTTTTCAAAAACGGGTTTTGAATCTGAGGTGGTCTCAGATTATGTTTTCAAAGGGGATTTTTCCAAAGGGTTGTAGTGTAATTTCCGCTACCACTATTCACCCCACCTCTAGTGGTGTTTATTGCAGGTGCATGGTCCAACAGTTACTTCAAAGCTCTTTTTCAATACTAAGCATCCTCAAAAAAAATAAAAGTGATGTTCATCAAGTTTTTTACATTCATTTCAAAATCCCCCTCAAGACAAGCATCCTTTATACATACATCATATTCAAATGTCACATTAGCAACAAATACTTCATCGCATATTCTTCAACATATATCAACATCCAAGGTACTCACACATACCCTCATATACCAATCTCAAACACATACCAAGCATATCCACAGTAAGCATGCAAATACATCCCAAGCATACACATACAACATACATATTCATGCACACACATTCATCTTCTCCCTCTTTTTGAAAACATCAAAACAACCACCACTTAATAAGATAAAAACATAGTTATATGAGTTAATACAGTATTTAAAATAGTTAAGATATATTAAATTTAGTCTAACTACCTAATAGGACTATGGGATAGGAGTGAACTACGACTCTTCGTCTGACGAAAAGCAAAGCCCAGAGACGACCGCCTTAAGTTAGGACTTTAAATTTTGATATTTGGTCTTTTAGGATCGCTAGTTTCGTTTCAGTGTGTTTATAGTTTTGAGAGTGGCTACTTCAACCTCAAGAACATCGATCCGAATTCTCTCTTCGGTCTATATTTCTCCCTATTGATCTAGAGTCATATTTAGTTCTTCAATTTTCACCTCCGCACCATACCTATATTCTGATATTAATTTTCACCACTTGGTTAAGTCTGCCTTTAAGACTTTCTTCTTTTGATTGAAGACTTCCTTATCTTGATTTTTCATCTTCTTGACATGACAATCCGCAATAAAGTGATAGGGTCGACCACACCTGTAGCGATTTTCATCCGATTCTTTGTCTATGGATGAACTTTTGAAAAACCTCCTTTCATGAGATTTTTTCCTTGTTGGCACCCTTCCAAACATTCAAAATAAAAATACAACCTCTTCATCCGTATCATCAGATTTTGCTACTAACAATTAGTACAAGCAACAAATACACTAACAATTAGTACAAGCAACAACTGCCACAACAGCAACTTATTACACAACAACACTTTGTGCAATAACAATAACGACAGTTACAAGAAAGAATCAATCTTTTGTTTTTTACAACTTCAACAAAGTTCTACCGAAGAACTTTCATGAAGTGGGTTTTAGGGAAGTAGTGGGATTACACTTTCAAATGAGCCTAGAGCACAAGCAAGGGATTAAACATGTTTAGTTTCTCTTGTGCTAGATTATTTCTCTCAGAATACAACAATGAATACAAAGCAACAAGGGCTTCGTATACTTTAAGCACTTTTGTACCTTTGAAATCTTTTTGCAACAATCTGGGATGAATTTTGAAGAGGATGAAAGTATGTAAATGTGTTATCTAAGATTCTTCAATATATAGATGCTGTGAGCCACGTTTTTGAAGTCTCCACAAAGTCTTCAACTTAATCAAGTGTCTTAAATATGTCCATATAGTCTTTAGCCACCTTATAGTTGGATTTGTTGCTCCATAGCCACCCTAGAATAGCTTATGCATGTTGACTATAGTCATGAAAGCATTATAGATGTTGGGGAAAAAGTCAACAGGAGATTTGAGTAAGATTGGAAAGAGAAAACACTTTGAATCTTCCTTGGATTTTGTTCCAACGGTTATAAAAATTTGAATTCTGGATTACATCGATTGATCTATGTCTTATGTTTTAGACCGATGTCATATCGATCGATTGATGTCTTTAGGTTGAGAAATCGATATCTTAGAGAGTGGTGTCAAGTTTTGCACCTTATGTACATTGATCGTCGATGTCTCTTCCTTGATAGACTGATACATCAATCGATCGATGTCTTCAGACTGAGAGATCGATGTTGGTCAGTCTAGTTTCAATTTTAAACCCTAACGACATTGATTGATCGATGTCTCTCATTTTAAAGACTGATGTCACATCGATTGATCAATGTGCTTCAATCTGAGAGACCGATGTTGGATAGTGTGGTTTCATTTTTGTGTAGTCCTTATATAGATCGATCTATGTCTCATTTTAGAGACTGACATATACATAGATCGATTTATGTGAGATGTCTATGTCTCACGGTGTGTTTTTCTCTTTTGTTTCATTTCAAAAGTATAAAATGTTTTTTGAATCCATTTTAAAACATCTTTTAACTTAATAAAAACATTTCTTATTTCAACACATACCAATCTCGACATGGCAAAGGGTCAAACATTTTCAAAACTAAGTTAATTTTTAGCTTGACATGACAGAAATGAAGGAATTAATTTGTAAGCATGAATTAATGAATTTGAGTGACTTTGTTTGTATTTTGACATAATGGTGAATCTTGTATAATTTGAGGATAGTTTGTTGTCTAACTTGTGATTGGAATATGTTGTATGACTTCCTTTCTACGGACAATTTGTTTTTGTTGTCATATAAGATTCAGGGCCACTGTGCAATCATACAGGATTCGGACTATTTGTGCAGGCACATGAGATTCAAGGACACATTATTTTTTGACTTTGGAATATGATGGAATAAATCAAAATGACTCAATAAATTGACTACGCTTATTATATTGTGAAATAGCAGTTGATCGACACAGTTTGACTCAATTTTCATTATGGGTTATCGGGAAACAACCACCGTGTGTTTCTAATATATGTGTATAGTTGTGTACATCTGACCTCTTATACCCGCCGTAGACGGGAGTATCTAAAGAAATGAAATAATGTTGTTGTTGTGTGCAGTCACATGAGATTTATACATATGGGTGTCAAAGTCTAGAAATTTGTTTTTTAGCCGAAGAAAGAAAATCACTAATTGACCCTGACCTATCCGGTTGACGTATGTGATACTCCAAAGTTGTTGGCGACGCAATTTGTGTAGAAATGGTTTGTCATTGAAAAGTTGATGCATATTCAATGTCTTTTCTATTTTTGCCCACTTACTATATGCAGATGCTTTACGACCTTTAAAAAATTTATGGAACATGATTTCAGCCTAAGTTTGCTTCTTTTGTTTATTCTGCAACAACACAACCAGCTCGTACTTGGCTGCTTAAAATGGACTGTTTCAACAACCAACATCTCTTAGATTCCTTTTTTCAAACAAAAAAAATGCTTTCTATTTCAAGTGGCCATCCGGGAACAAGCCAAGTGTTTATATTCTGCACCATGTCTTGCATATTGCAATTATTGCTAAATATAACCAAACCAAGAAATGTGATACACTTAGAGTGATTATATTCGATCACTCTCTGCTGGTTTTACTCCAGTACGAAAGATTACCTCGTTTTTGCCCCAAATGTGGGCATATTGATCATCCTGCTTCAAGGTGTCTACAGATTGAAGGAGAGATTACTGTAGGGCAAGCTGCTTCTTTTCCATATGGGATTTAGTTAAATGATGTTCAACGTTCTTTACTGTTGGATGATGTACCTTTTGGGGATGGTATGTCTAGAAATAAGTTCAGTCGAGGCGTGCCGAGCTTAAGGGATATACGTCAACCTAATCTAGATAATCACCATGCTGGAAAATAAATAAGTGAACAAAGTCAGTCAGTCAAGCATAGATGAACTAAGGAAGAAGGACAAAGGCTGCGCTGAGCTGAAGAAGAGCTGAAGTAAAAGGATGAAGGATGATCGCGCTGAGCTGAAGAGGAGC
Source organism: Eustoma russellianum (assembly GCA_036186865.1). Taxonomy (NCBI): domain Eukaryota; kingdom Viridiplantae; phylum Streptophyta; class Magnoliopsida; order Gentianales; family Gentianaceae; genus Eustoma; species Eustoma russellianum. The sequence continues at coordinate 25,894,415 of AP025071.1, read as the reverse complement.
TGAGGTGAAGAGAAGCACGGAATGAAGACGAGCTGAAGATAACAAGGAAGCTGAAGTGAAAAGATGCTGAGCCGAGGTGACGAGGTGAAGCACAAGTCAAGAAGCAGCACTATGGCTGAACTTCCATACTTAGTATTGTAACTTAGAATATATTACTGTACATAAGGCAGAGCAGGTTAGGTAACTAGCCGTAACCTTAGACGTTAGAAAACATTATAGCTGAAGTGTGACCACTGTCCAAGTGGAAAAATAAAGACGCTAGGAGTAGAATCACCCCTGTAAAAGGGAAACAATCATATAAATTTTAAAATTTAACTTGAATGGATACAAATTCTTTCAATCATTACATGATATCAGAGTGAATTTAATTCTCTACTACTCCATACTACGTACATCGTTTTCTGCAAATTCTTATAATCTATTCAAAATAACTACTCCCTTCAACCCTGCTGAATAAACGGAGGCCACCTCCACTTCTGATCTAGCATCAGGAATGGTATGTGTTCCTCAAATCTCTCATGATTCCTCCATTGTCAGTACCAGCCATAAACATAATGGAGATAACTACCTTTCATGGTCTCGAGGGGTGAAAATGTTCATTATCGGCAAAGGCATATGGGACAGTCTCTGTTCCATCTAAAACTGATGCAAACTTCTGGCTGTTGAAGTCAAAAACCAGCATGATTATTTATGGTTGATACGTTCTATGCAACCTGACATCTCTGACGATTTCATGATATATTATACTGCAGTAGAAATCTAGGCTGCAGTGAAGGAGATGTATTCTAAGCTAGACATCATCTCAAAACTCTACAAAGTTGAAGCTCATCTTCATGAGCTTAAACAAGGCAATCTGGCTGTTTACAAATACTATACACTACTAACAAAGGCATGTCAGCAGATTGATTCTTTCGAAACACATCAGTGGTCTTATGCCACTAATGCTGGATTATATGAAAAAATAACGGAATTGAAGCGACTTTTTCACTTCCTCACTGGACTAAACCCAGAATTTGACAGTGCCCAAAGTCGGATCTTGAGTACAAAACCACTGCCAACTTTGATGGCTGTCTTCGCAGAAATCAAACACGAAGAAAGCCAAAAAAAGGTCATGATGGGAGGCACTTCAAATTTAGTGTCCTCTGCTCAGCACACCGAACAACCAACAGAAACATCCGTGCTGGCTGTTAAACTACACTTTTTCTTCTACTAGAAGTAAAGTGTGCAAATATTGCAAGAAGAAAAGTCATACTGTAGATGACTACTAGAAGTTGCAGACAAAGCTGGCTGAGAATAAAAGCTATCCCGGAAGTCCAGCTCTACACCCTAGAGGCCTCAACCAAGACCATTCACTGCTGGACAAGGTGCTGCACATCAGGTCAGCAATACACCCCATCTTGGTGCAGCTCAAACTGAGGTCCTTACGTAAGATCATATTGTTATTCTGATCGACCTGTTGAACTAACAAAGTGGCCGAGCTGACTCATACAAAGCTACCATGGCAGACTACGTCCAGCCGAGCTCCAGTAGTTCATAGATCATTAACTCTGGGGCAACTGATCACATGACAAACAATGGTAACCTTCTGAACTCATATACTCTGTTTACAATACCAAAGGTAGTAAAAATTGCTAATGGAACTTCGTTAGAAGTTATAGGTTCTGGCTCAGCTGTGGTCAAAGATAAAATAATTATAAAAGGAGTCTCTCATGTACCCAACCTAAGTTTTAATCTAGTGTCAAAGGAAAACTTTCTAGAGATAGTAATTGTGTAGCCTACTTCTCATCCACAGAATGTTGTTTTCAGGAAAACAAAACGAAGGGGATGATTGGTAATACGAAGAACATAGATGGTTTATACCTACTAGAGTCGGACAATAGAGCCATAATTAGCACAGTTGAGCTGTCGAAGAACCAGAATACCATGCACCCTAGAACTTCTTTGACATAATAGACTTGGTCATCCTAATTTGTATATCTTAAACGATTAATGCCAAAATTATTTAGCCCAGCTAATCTTACAAACATCACATGTGAGACTAGTCAATTAGCTAAACACACAAAATAAAGTTATCCAGCAAAAATATAGATGTCTTCTGCACCATTTAACCATGTTCATTCTGACATCTGGGGTCCGTCCAGAATAGCAAATATCAATGGTGCAAAATGGTTCATAATCTTCGTAGACGATCATACTAGAGTTACCTGGGTCTATCTATTAAAAAGTAAAAGTGAAGTTGGACAAACCTTTATGACATGCTTTGCATTTATTAAAAACCAGTTCGGCTTCACCATTAAATGCTAAGGACAGATAATGAGTCAGAAACTTAGATAGCGCAATTCAAAACTTTATGCTAGAAAATGGTATCTATCACCAAAATTCATGTACTTATATTCATCAACAAAATGGTATAGTGGAAAGAAAAAATGAGCACCTCCTTAAAGTCACCAGAGTCATTATGTTTGCCATTAACGTACCTAAACAATACTGGGGTAAAGCTCTACTGTTCGCCGTATAATTAATACATAGGATGCTGCCCAGAACCGTATCTTTCAAAACTATTAGAGAAATACTCCTCAAACACATCCCACACTCTAAGCTACTTTTTTAACTACCACTAAAAATGTTTGGATGTGTAGCCTATGTAAACATTCAGCCAGGCCTTAGGAGCAAACTAGATCCTAGATCTATCAAGTGATTTTCTTGGGATAGTTTAACTCAAAAAAGGGTACAAGTGTTGTTGTCCAGCAAATAGACAAATTTTTGTAACACTAGATGTTGCATTTGATGGAAAACATGCATTTTACAGACCCATACATGAAACAGAAGAATTAAGGCACAATGAGTATGGTCTAGTTCACTATTACCATTCTATTAAGCTTAACTGCTTAGTCGAGCTTCACACCACAGCTCGATTGCTGGGCACCTCAGGTCGGCACAACCAACTCACAGCTTAGAATAAATCCTCCTATCATCTCCAATGATCAGGAATGTTTGAGATCTGGTAGCCGACCTGATACACCCCGAACAAACGCCTCTGACTGAAATAGAGAAAAGCCCTTTGGAGGACACCACTAAATATGACCATGAAACTCAAATAGACGACATACCAGTAGCACTAAGGAAAGGAATAGGGGAGTGTATTAAGAATCCTAGCTGTACTAAATATCCCATAGAAGAATATATATCCTATAATGAGTTGAATCCAAATTTTAGGACATTTGTATGCTCACTTGATAATAACATCGTACCCAAAAATATAAAAGAAGCATTGAGCCGACTTGAATGGCGTAATGCAATATATGAAGAAATGAATGTCTTAATAAAGAATCAAACACGAGAACTAATTCTAGCCTTGCTTATATAAAACCAGTAGGGTATAGATGAATATTTATAGTTAAGTACAACAATAATGGAACTATAAATAAATATAATGCAAGATTAGTGACCAAATGTTTTACTCAAACATATAACATTGATTATTTCGAAACATTTGCTCCAATTACTAAACTAAATGCCATTAGGGTCATCTTTTCTATTACTGTCAACCTAGACTGGTAATTATATCAATTAAATATAAAAAATGCATTCCTAAATAGAGACTTAGCCGAAGAGGTCTATATGTGTATTCCACCAAGGTTCAGCAATTATGCCAATAAGAATAAAATCTACAGGTTAAGAAAGTCACTATATGGTCTAAAACAATCAACACGGACCTGGTTCAAAACATTCACTAAAACACTAAAAGACCTGAACCCAAAGCCACAGTGACATACATTGTTTACCAGAGTTTCACCTAAGGGGAAGTTGACCGTGCTGATATTGTATGTAGATGATATCATAATAACCAGAAATGATAACAATGGCATAGATAATATTAAGACACGTCCATCTAAGCAATAAAAATGAAGGATCTAGGTGCACTAAGGTACTTATTAGGAATAGAGGTTGCTAGGAACAAAGAAAGTATGTTTATTTCCCAAAGAAAATATAAACTGGATCTTTTGAAGGAAACTGGTATGCTTAGATGCAGACCAACAAATACTCTAGTGGAGCCTGGACATAAGCCAAAAGATCAGTGAGATATTAACCCAACTGATAAATGTAGCTATCAGAGGCTGGTTAAAAATTAATCTATCTATCACATACTAGGCTTGATAATTGTTTTGAAGTTAGTTTTGTATAATAATTTATGCACAGTTCTACTAATGAGCACCTCTAAGTTGCTCTAAAAATTCTCAGGCACTTTAAGAATACACCAGGACAAGGACTATGTTTTAAGAAAATTGCAGACCGAAGTATCAAGGTGTTTTACAGATGCAGACTAGGCTAGATCCAAAATCGATATGAGATCAACAATAAGCTATGGAACATTCGTGTGGGGAAACCTGGTTACTTGGCAAAGCAAGAAGTAATCAGTAGTGTCAAGGAGCAGTGTAGAGGCTGAGCTGAGAGCTTTTGCACTAGGAATATGTGAAGGCATTTGGATCAGACGTGTTTTTGAAGACCTTCATAATGAGGCGAGATTACCTATCTAAATCTATTGTGACAGTGTCTCTCCAATAAGTATGGCAGAGAATCTAGTTCAACATGACAAATCAAAGCACGTAGAAATTAACAGACATTTTATCCGAGAAAAAATAGAAAGAAATGAGGTCAGCCTAATGCATATCTCCATCAAAGATCAAATCGCAGATCTCCTCACGAAGCCAGTTTCAACAAGTGTCTTTGTGTACTTAATGTCCAAGCTTGGTTGTATGAATATATACAACTAAGCTTGAGGGTGTGTGTGGAAATAAGTCCAACCGAGGTGCGCTGAGCTTAGATGAGATACGCCGACCTGATCCAAATAATCACCATGCTGAAAAATAACTAAGTGAACAAAGTCAGTCAGCCAAGCTGAGTTGATCTAAGGAAGATGGACAAAAGCTGTGCTGAGCTAAAAAAAGCTAAAGTGAATAGGATGAAAGTTGGTTGTGCTAAACTTAAGAGAAGCTAAGGTGAAGAGAAGCACCGAATGAAGACGAGCTGAAAATAACAAGGAAGCTGAAGTGAAAAGGTGTTGAGCCGCGGTGACGAGGTGAAGCACAAGTCACGAAGCAACACTAAGGCTGAACTGCCATACTTAGTAAATATTGTAACTTAAAATATTTTACTGTACATAAGGCCGAGCATGACAGGTAACTAGCCATTATCTTAGACGTTAGAAAATACTGTAGTTGAACAGTGACTACTATCCAAGTGAAAAAATAAAGATGTTAGGAGTAGAATCACCCCTATAAGAGAAAACCAACTATGTAAATTTAAAACTTAATTTAAATGAATGCAATTTTTTTCAATCACTACAATGTGCGTTTAGTTTGATGCTGATCACTATAGAGGAGTTTGGCTCACGAATCCGTCCGGGGAGGGTGGTACTTCCGAATGGCACATGGTAGAGGGTGCAATTACAAGTTCCCATGTCAAAGTAAAGAGACAATCTACTTCGCAATTGGCAGAGACTGTGGATCAGCCCCGTCCTGGGCTATGAGTCTATTATGTATTGTCTCGGGTTAAGGCTGATTTAATTCATTTTCAATTGCCATGAGATGATCATCTTTGGATGATCCTTTTATTGATAGATGCTTCTATAATACTTGTAGTCTCTAAATGATGAGAACCAACTATGTAGCATCTACATCGAGAATTCAAGTATTGTATGGGTCATTTGTCCGATCCTTTGTAGGAATTACCCGTAATAAGGATCATGCAAAATGAATCTGTTTATCATAAAGAGGTTCGTTGTTCTTGACCCTACTTCACCACAATCCGTAGTTTCAGCAACTTGGTTGCTAATAATCACCCAAGTATTCTATTCTTGTGTGAGGTTAAATCGTCTGGTGATCGTTTGAATTTTATTCGTATTCTTTTGGGTTTTATTTCTGGATTTTATGTTGACAGTGTAGGTAGCAGCGACAGTCTTGCACTTTCTCGGAATGATGATGTAGCGCCCCGGCCCGATACTCGACATCGGAACTAGTGCACCCGCCGTAGTCTACTACGAGGACTACGAAGCGTCAAAGCGGATCAAGCGCATATTATCCATGACGTAAGAAAAACCAGCGGAAACGTCGCTAAATTAAAACTTCACTAACATCAGTGTAACCAAAGGAAATATCTTCCAATACAACATAACAAACATCAAATCTTCCAACTTAAAAGAGAATGAACAAGCATCTATCTATTTCAATAACCATCATCCCAGTGAGCCCACTTGCCACCGTCTTCTACAAATATCATTTCGTACTCTGGCTCACCTGAAAAGAAAATGAAGTATCTGTTCTTAGCGAAAACATCGCCAGCAAGTAACCCGTCTATACACCTTACGGGACCACACACGACGAGCCACCAGCATGTAAATCAATGCCCAAAATAAGGTGCTCGTTTGGAAAATAACATCTTTATAACAACTCATCAAATTCAAATAATCCACATGATTGACGAACAAAATGAAACTAACATATATAGAGCCAAACCTACTACATAAACAGAACATATGCTAGTAACATTTCTTGCATGTCAAGTCTTATGCTTCGTGTATCATGATGCATGTACTTCTTCAAAACCACACACAACACCCATGCATATGTCTTCTTTCGTAAACATGTCATGCGTGTCATTTCACAAAACATTTCATAATTCTTCTTATCATATTCTTCACGTAGAAGAACTTTATACCCTGTGGATGATCAGTCCACAGCAAACAGAACTTTATACCCCGGTGCTGAAAGGTCCACGGCCCCATAACATATAACTTTATACCCCGTGCTGAAAGGTCCACGGCCCCATTACATATATCTATATCCGTGCTGATAGGAGGTCCACGGCCCCCATTACATATATCTTATATCCGTGCTGATAGGTCCACGGTCCTATAAAATACTTTATACCATGTTGTTGATTCACAAATCACGCTTTTATACCCTGCTTTTGCATGCGTGACTTTTATACCCTGCGATCAACCAGCAGCCACAGTTGCCTTTCGAAAACTTTAATCTTCTCTTGTAAACACATGTTCTTTCGCAAAGTAATTCTCATGTCAAAATGCAAAGTGTTCATGTCGTGATGCAGGATGCTCATGCACTTCATATCACACATGTAAACATACTCACACATCTTACATATCAAGTACATGATCTTTCACCTCAAACACTCCATGCTCGTACCTTTCTAAGTCCGTTCGTATCACCAACTCACTTGGGATCCAATCTTATCCTTACTTAATCACGCTTAACATCTATTCCTCTATTACACCTCAAATACCCTTGCATTTTATGATCAAAGGAAGAGAATAGAGTTGTTACACATACATAGGGCGCCTAATGGGTTAAAAAGACTTCCAGCACACTTAGAACGCCTACTTGAGGTGCCAAAGTGACATGAGGCGCCTATACTAGGCGTTCGAAGTGTTCTAGAATGTGCTGGTATACATCGAACGCCTACATGAATCGCCTTATGTGACATTGAACGCCTTTGGAGGTGTTTGAAGTATTCTGGAATGTGCTGTGACACATCGAACGCCTATATGAAGCGCCTTATGTGACATGAAACGCCTAATGTAGGTGTTCGAAGTGTTCTGGAATGCATTGAGATACATTGAATACCTACTTTAGGCGCCTAATGTGACATGAAGCGCCTAAAGTAGGTGTTCAAAGTATTTAGACAGTTCCAGAACTGCAATTTTCTATAGTAACTTCTCTCCATCACCCTCCTCCTTCACCCCTTCCATGTTAAACTCTTCAAGATCAATCTTACCATCTAGATTCATCATGCTTAACACACAACTAACATGATTTTATTCTCAAACATGTAAAATAATATCCACTCTAAACCTTGTCTCACCCACAACTTTCAATACATATTTTAAAACTTTCCAACACAACAAGTCTACAACCATCCCATCATTCATCCTTCAACTTCCTGCAAATACTCTCAAAACATCTAAAGTGTAGTTAATAAACTTAAGAACCTATACCAAGACAATGAACACATCACGGATAACACTTTTATGGGCATATTTAACAACAAAGATCACAACATAACTATTTTCAAAAATTGGCCTAAAGAACATGACTTTACTCAATCAACAACAACAATTACATATAATAAAACATTTAACATAACAAACCAAATCTACTAATGTTTGATCCTGATTTTCTCTTTATAAGAATATAGGGCCTATCGAATCAAAATTTGCGTAAAGCGTATAGAAAGATTACTTGTCTTCGTCTCCAGTTAGTCTTACGAGTGTACTGCAGGATTTCGGGAAAAGTTGAACTTAGATTGACCGCTCTTTCTTCCTTTCCTTCTTCTCTTCTTCTTCTTTCTCCTTTCCCCTTCTCTTTTCTCTCCAGGCGTTTTCTCCCTCTTTCTCTGTTTGTAATCGACCCCTTTAGGCTAATGGGGAGTTATACTAAGTGTTGTGTAACTCCCCTACCATTTAGTTGGGGGTAATTTTGGTAATTCTGCCTAGTTCTCTTAATTCCCACTTTTAACCCCTTTCTTTTCTTCTTCTACATTTTATTTAACTAGGCTTCATAAACTCATGAAATTAATTAAATTGTATTTAAGTTGTTTCTAATTATTTACTATTGGATGCGGAACTTACAGGATATGACATTCCACCCCCCCTACCAAAAAGTTTCGTCCTCGAAACATACGTACCTTAGTTGAAGAGTTGAGGATACTTCTCCCGCATCTGTTCTTCGAGTTCCCAAGTGTCATCGCGTTCCGTGTGGTTGCTGCACTGAATCTTCACATAAGGGATCACCCTTTTCCGCAACACTTGGTCCTTCCGGTCTATGATCTTCACTGGTATCTCTTCATAAGTAACATCATCATTGAGCTCCAAAGGTTGTGCTTCAAGCACATGACTTGGATATGTCACGTACTTTCTTAATTGTGACACGTGAAATACGTTGTGGACTTGTGTCAATACCAGAGGTAATGCTAACCTATATGCCAAGGCTCCCAACTTCTCAAGTATTTCGTAAGGACCAATAAAACAGGAGCTTAGCTTGCCTTTTACCCCAAACCTCATGATGCCCTTCGTAGGTGATACTCTCAAATAAACGTTTTCACCCACATTGAATTCCAATGATCGTCGCTTGGAATCTGTCCAACTTTTGTTGTGATCCTGAGCCCCCTTGAGTCTTTCCCGAATAATTTTCACCTTTTCTTGCGTCTTCTCCAATAGCTCAGGTCCGGTGATGGTCCTCACGCCGACTTCATCCCAGTAAACCGGGGACCTACACTTCATTCCATATAACACTTCGAAAAGAGCCATATCAATTGTACTGTGGTAACTGTTATTATAAGAAAATTCCATTAGCTTCACCATTCCATCCCAGCTCCCTTTGAAATCCAAAACACAAGCCTTTAACATATCTTCTAGAGTCTGAATAGTCCGCTCAGACTGTCCATCGGTTTGGGGATGATACACTGTACTAAATCTTAATTCTGTACCCATGGTTTTCTGGAATGCTGTCCAGATATTAGAAGTAAATCGTGGATCTTGGTCGGACACTATGCTTACTGGAACACCGTGCAAGCTAACAATATTCTCCATGTACATATTCACTAACTTGTCAAGAGACGATTCACTTGAGATGGGTAGGAAATGTGTAGACTTGGTTAGACGATCCACAATGACCCAAATCATGTCATATCCACTTCTTGTCTTTGGTAAACCTGCTATAAAATCCATCGTGACATGTTCCCATTTTCATTCCAGAATTTCCAATGGCATCAACAATCCACCAGGCCGCTGGTGTTCCGTCTTGACTTGTTGACAAACTAAACGCCTCTCTATAAACTCCGCAATATGTCTTTTCATTCCGGACCACCAATAATATTGTTTGAGGTCTCTGTACATCTTAGTACTACCAGGATGTATTGATAGCCTTGAGCTGTGAGCTTCTTGCAAAATTTCCCTTCTAAGTTCATCAACATCAGGTACACACAATCTTCCTCTGAACCATAGGCTCCCCTCCTCTTTGATCTGAAATCGTTCAACCTGATCATTTTTCATCCTCAAACAAGTAAAATAATATCAACTCTAAACCTTCTATCACCCACAACTTTCAATACATATCTTCAAACTTTCCAACACAAACAAGTCTACAACAATCCCATCATTCATCCTTCAACTTCCTTCAAATACTCTCAAAACATCTAAAATGTAGTTAATAAACTTAAGAACCTATACCAAGACAATGAACACATCACGGATAACACTTTTATGGGCATATTTAACAACAAAGATCACAACATAACCATTTTCAGAAATTGGCCCAAAAAACATGACTTTACTCAATCAACAACAACAATTGCATATAGTAAAGCATTTAACATAACAAACCAAAGTTATTAATGTGTGATCCGGATTTTCTCTTTATAAGAATATAGGCCTATTGAATCAAAATTTACGTAAAACGTATAGAAAGAATACTTGCCTTCATTTTCAGTTAGTCTTACGAGTGTACTGCAGGATTTTGAGAAAAGTTGAACCTAGATTGGCCGCTCTTTCTTCCTTTCCTTCTTCTCTTCTTCTTCTTTCTCCTTCTCTTTTCTATCCAGGCGTTTTCTTCCTCTTTCTCTGTTTGTAACCGACCCCTTTAGGCTAATGGGGAGTTATACTAAGTGTTGTGTAATTCCCCTACCATTTAGTTGGGGGTAATTTTGGTAATTCTGCCTATTTATCTTAATTCCCACTTTTAACCCATTTCTTTTCTTCTTCTACATTTTATTTAACTAGGCTTCATAAACTCATGCAATTAATTAAATTGTATTTAAGTTTTTTTCTAATTATTTATTATTGGATGAGGAACTTACGGGGTAAGACAGGTCGTGTTGTTTCATTGCTTAGTAAATCTATGAGGCATATTGATGTTACTATCTCCCCCAAGATGGTCCTATGTGGCGATATACGGGTTTTTATGGGAATCCAGTCGTCATTCTTTGGAGTTGCTTAGATGCTTACATGCGGTTGGTACTTGGCCGCGGTTAAATGCTAGACATTTCAATGAAATTTTGCATATAACTGAGAAAACCGGAACCTCTGTGTGATATCCGCGATTGATGGATGATTTTCGACAGGCTTTGATTGATTGTGATCTTTTTGGTTTGGGTTTCAAGGCCCACCCGTTACATGGTGTAATGGCAGGCCAAATGGAGAAGTGAAGTCTAAATTAGATAAGGCGTATCACATATAGAATGGCGTACTATTTTTCCAGAAATGGAGGTTCGTCACCTAATTGTTAGCCGAAGCCACCACCTTCCTCTTTTAGTCAGAAATACCTTGAGTGGTGAACGGAGATGAACGGGGCTCCCAAGGTATGTTATGATTGATTCCTGGGCTGAACTTGACGGCAAAAACTCTGCAACAATAGCGAAGCCTATTCGTCGTATGCGCGGTCAAATAGCCTCTTAGAGCAACCAAAAAAAAAGAACCTTCGGTCGGATTAAATTGCAGATTTGTTAAAACTAAAGGCTTGACTAACATAGAAGGGAATGACGGGGATCATGAGGAAGCAGACGATGGTCCAGGTGAAATTGAGTGACAGCCTTAGGATTGAAGGTTTAATCAACGGTTGGTGATGAAAGAGGCGGTCATGGAAGCACGTGATGTGAAGAACCTGGAGGTGGCACAAGGAGTGGTCTGGTAGCGGGACAGAAGGACTTGGAGAAGACGGGTAGAAGGCGCCAAGGAGTTTAAATAGAGAGAAAAGACGAAATTGCCCTTATAGTCTAAGTAGTATTCGAATTAACTGTAGGGACAATCTTGTAATTTCGCGTGAGCGGTTATTTTTCTCTTCATCAACATAGGTGTTCGATGTAATTCATAGAAGACAGATTTTTGGATATCTCCTTAATGAAGTTCTTTGCTTTCCTCTCAAATTCTCTCTCTTAAATTTTGGTGATCTCTTATGTTGTTTTTCATTCCTTTGAATTCATCGTAAATAGCTGTTGAGTTTCTTGATTGATTCCTCACTGTAAATCGCAAACTTTGTTGCGGTGCTATATCAACTATGTTTTTCACATGGTATCAGAGACCTCCGGTGGTAGCATTTAATGAATTTTGGTTCATTCATGGCCTCGAATATGAATTCTCCCAGTTCATCATCCAATTTTCATGCTGCTGGTGTGGATCCTTCTGAGGATCCGTTGTATATTCATCCGAGTGATAGTCCCTCACTCGTTCTTGTACAGCCTTTGCTTGGTGGAAACAATTATCATGGTTTGGAGTAGGACGTTTAGAAGAGCACTGGAGTCTAAAAATAAAACTGGATTTTGTTAGATTATAAAATGTTTTGATGATATAAAAAGATGTTTTAAAGGACTAAGATAGAATTTCACACCTTAATTTTGAAGCAAATTGAGAAAAACATGTGCGAGACGTAAATCTCTCATGGATCGGTTGAAGTATACATTAGCCCCTCAGGAGGCACATGACTCGATCCATGTGAAGCTTGGTGAATGTTTGAGTTCTCAGATCCACGTCATACTCTCAGTCAAGAGACGTGGATCGATCGACGTATAACTGAGAGACGTCGATCTCTCAGCTTAAGGTATGTCGATCGATCGACGTACATCTGAGAGACGTCGATCTCTCAGCCTAAAGACGTCGATCGATCGACGTCATTCTGAGAGACATCAATCTCTCAGCCAGGCAGACGTTGATCGATCGACGTCATTCTGAGAGACGTCGATCTCTCAGCTCTGGCACGTAGATCGATCGACGTCTCCAGGATTCAAAAATTTTCAAACGTTGGAACAAAATCCAAGGGAGATCTATGATATTTTCTCTCTCCAATCTTGCTCAAATTTTTTGTGGACTTTAACCCAACATACTACACGCCTCCTTGACTATTTTAACCATGTCTAAGATTCTCTAGGGTGGCTATTCAAGATCAAATCATTCCATAGGGTGGCTAAAGACTATTTGGGCACTATCTTGACATTTTTGAAGATGAAGACTTGGTGGAGAGCCTCAAAAACGTGGTCAACTTTATCTATAAATAGAAGAGGCTTGGATGAAGCAATTACACACTTTCAACATCATCTAGCTTCATCTTTCATTGTTGTATAGTTCTCTCATACTTGTAAATTTTGTTTAAAGCTTGTTTAGCTTTTCTTTGCTCTTCATTGTTGTATATTGAGAGAAAGAGAGTCAAGCACAAGATGAAACATAAATATTTGATCTCTTGCTTGTGCTTAGACTTGTGAGAAAGTGTGAACCTTACTATATTTCTTCAACCCACTGTGAGAAGTTCTTGAGGGAACTTTTGTTGAAGTTGTGAGGAAGCAAGAAGTTGTTCTTGCTAAGAGCTGTAGTTGCTGTAGTTGCACAAGTGTGATTTGTGCAAGAAGTTGCTGTTGTTGTTGCTTACACTAAAGTGTTAGTGTAAGTGTTGCTGTGGTTGTTCTTATTAATAAGAAGAGTAGTTGTTGAAAATCCACTTTGGAAACAAAGTGGTAGTGGAGTAGAATCATTTACGATTTGAACCACTCTATATCCGGTGTACTCATTCACTATTTCTCATCTCCCATTCTTGCTCTGATTTTGAATATCCTTTTGAGTTGAGCCAAACGAGAAAATTCCACAAAAGAGCCAAACACTCTATTCACCCCCCCTCTAGAGTGTATTTCAGACCCAACAATTGGTATCAGA